>CM042386.1:5250040-5285959 GCA_023634145.1 Thymallus thymallus
GAGAGCGAGCGAGAGAAAGAGCGAGCGAGCGAGCGAGAGAAAGAGCGAGCGAGCGAGAGAGAGAGAGAGAGAGAGAGAGAGAGAGAGAGAGAGAGAGAGAGAGAGAGAGAGAAAAAGGGGGGGAAAGAGAGATAGAAAAAGAGGGATAGAAAGAGAGAGGAAAGCCGAAGAGAAGTATAGTACCATTGTTGACTCAGCAGAAGGAGCCTCTTAGTGATAAGGGGTTGGATAGAGTTACTGTATATAGATAAGATAGAGTTTCTGTATATACTGTATATAAGATTTGTAAGGGGTTGGATAGAGTTACTGTATATAGATAAGATAGAGTTACTGTATATACTGTATATACGATTTGTAAGGGGTTGGATAGAGTTACTGTATATAGATAAGATAGAGTTACTGTATATACTGTATATACGATTTGTAAGGGTGTTGGATAGAGTTACTGTATATAGATAAGATAGAGTTACTGTATATACTGTATATACGATTTGTAAGGGGTTGGATAGAGTTACTGTATATAGATAAGATTTGTAAGGTGTTGGATAGAGTTACTGTATATAGATAAGATATAGTTACTGTATATAGATAAGATAGAGTTACTGTATATAGATAAGATTTGTAAGGGGTTGGATAGAGTTACTGTATATAGATAAGATATAGTTACTGTATATAGATAAGATAGAGTTACTGTATATAGATAAGATAGAGTTACTGTATATAGATAAGATAGAGTTACTGTATATACTGTATATAAGATTTGTAAGGGGTGGGATAGAGTTACTGTATATAGATAAGATTTGTAAGGGGTTGGATAGAGTTACTGTATATAGATAAGATTTGTAAGGGGTTGGATAGAGTTACTGTATATAGATAAGATTTGTAAGGGGTTGGATAGAGTTACTGTATATAGATAAGATTTGTAAGGGGTTGTATAGAGTTACTGTATATAGATATGATTTGTAAGGGTAATAGGTGAGATAGAATATGAAGGGTTATATAGAGCTAGATAGATAAGACATAGAAAGTAGTGTACCTTTGGGCTGGCCGCGTCCCAACGTGACGAACCCAGAGGAGATGAAGGTATGAAGGTCGTGACCTCCACTGCTGCGGACACTCTCCTTTCCGTAGTGGAGACCTGAAAGAGCCAATCATAGAGTCAAAAACCTGAACAAAGACTGTGTACTTGCAAAGCTGATTTTTGTATTGATTTAATACATCTTTGGTCTACCGATTTTATAAAAACCTCTTCTTTTGAATCACCTGAAAGCAGCAGATACTTCAGACACTTTGTCATACATTGATTCTCACTATCACTGTTGCTATCAGATCATTGTCCCATTAAACTACAAATGGAAGAAAACTAGTCTTCAGATGCGGAAACAACAAAATATACAAACCTATTAAAAAGCTATATATTTTATCTGCTCACAGGCAAGACCACTGTGAAGGCCTGTGACATGATATCTGTACCCAGCGGGGTAGACCTAAGACATGATAGCTGAAGCTATGGTAACCTCTGGTAAGTGAAGCATACTTACCAGAGGTTACCATAGCTTCAGCTATCGTGTCTTAGGTCTACCCCGCTGGGTACAGATATCATGTCATAGGCCTACCCCTCTGGGCAGAGATATCATGTCTTAGGCCTACCCTGCTGGGCACAGATGTCACTTCAACGTCTGGTTTTTGATTTGCATTTGGTTGACTTGTCAACTAGCGTCCAATCAACGTGAATTCAACGTGAAATCTACAAAAAAAACACCATGTCATTGGAGGTTAAAAGTTGGGGGGAAAAATACGTTGATGAGTTTTTGCAAATCCAATCAGTTTTCCATGTTAGTTCAACGTAATCATTTTACATTGTTGTAATTTAACTGGAAACAACATTGATTCAACCAGGTTTTGCCCAGTGGGACATCCCATTCCATTACCGTGGTCATTGTGTTGCAAAGACACACAAACACAGCTTGTTTAACATTTATCATGGGTAAACCACATCCCTGACGCTGACCCTTTATCATGGGTAAACCACATCCCTGATCCTGACCCTTTATCATGGGTAAACCACATCCCTGACCCTGACCCTTTATCATGGGTAAACCACATCCCTGACCCTGACCCTTTATCATGGGTAAACCACATTCCTGACCCTGACCCTTTATCATGGGTAAACCACATCCCTGACCCTGACCCTTTATCATGGGTAAACCACATCCCTGACCCTGACCCTTTATCATGGGTAAACCACTTTCCTGACCCTGATCCTTTATCATGGGTAACCCACATTCCTGACTCTTTATCGTGGGTAAACCACATTCCTGACCCTGACCCTTTACGATGGGTAAACCACATTGCTGACCCTTTATCATGGGTAAACCACATTCCTGACCCTTTATCATGGGTAGGCCACACTCCTGACCCCAGAAGGCTACCTGTGAATGTAAAGGAGCTCTTCAATCCCAATCCCCTTCTCCTGATTCCTATCTGATCCCCTTCTCCTGATTCCTATCTGATCCCCTTCTCCTGATTCCTATCTGATCCCCTTCTCCTGATTTCTTTCCCATCTCATTAGGTGAGATGGCGTGAAGCGCCGCGAGGGAAAAGGCTACGCATTACAAATGTGTTGTCTGTTATATAAGGATACGTGACTTTCACCTCCAACGATCACCTTATGCATGTGAAAGAGGTATAAGGTGATAAAGGTACTGTACCATTCACACGTGATAATATATTTTTCTTTCTTAAATCGTACCTTCTCTAGTTCCCGGCTCTATGTTCTTTTGTGAGCAGAATAATGTGAATAATCAGATCATTTCATTATGGGATGAGAGGGAGAAGTGGTGTTGTGCAGCTCGGAGGGACTGGCAAGGTTATTCATCTCCAAGGGCGATTAAGCTTTACCACAGTGAGGCAGACGGAGGTGATTTAAATGGTATAGTGACTGTACAGTGTTGTCAGCTCGCTATCTACTGTGGACATGGTGACATGCATGGCGTCTCTAGCATAATAAAGCAATAAAGTAAATGCATGATCCCATTATGCAAAATAGCCACTACTTAACAAGAAGTAATTTTAGGTTTCTACACTCAAAGGTCTTCATAAGATTAATTATAACCTCACACCTACAACGCCACCAACACACCTGTCTCATATGCACACAGAAGAGGATTTATACTAACCATGTTGACGCAGTCAGCATAGAAATACTCCTCTTTAAATGGAAGTGATGATTATCGAACCCACAAGGAGGGAGGGAGTTAGGGAGGGAGGGAGGGAGGGAGGGAGGGAGGGAGGGAGGGAGGGAGGGAGGGAGGGAGGGAGGGAGGGAGGGAGGGAGGGAGGGAGGGAGTGA
Source organism: Thymallus thymallus (assembly GCA_023634145.1). Taxonomy (NCBI): domain Eukaryota; kingdom Metazoa; phylum Chordata; class Actinopteri; order Salmoniformes; family Salmonidae; genus Thymallus; species Thymallus thymallus. The sequence goes on from CM042386.1 coordinate 5,253,393, forward strand.
GGGAGGGAGGGAGGGAGGGAGGGTGGGAGGGAGGGAGGGAGGGAGGGAGGGAGGGAGGGAGGGAGGGAGGGAGGGAGGGAGGTCACTGAGAAGATTGCCATGCAATTTTTGGATTATTTGGTAGGAGATTAGGAAAACAGAAAATGTAGAGGGCCTCTGTGGAAAAACAGAAAAGTGCCTATCGGCGAATCAAATCTTAGTTAAACTAACATGCATATGTTATATAGTCATCCATTAGCTGTTAGGTTATATAGTCATCTATTAGCTGTTAGGTCATATAGTCATCCATTAGCTGTTAGGTTATATAGTCATCTATTAGCTGCTAGGGTTTATAGTCATTAGTCATCCATGAGCTGTTGGGTTATATATTTATCTATTAGCTGTTAGGTTATATAGACATCCATTAGCTGTTAGGGTTTATAGTCGTTAGTCATCAATTAGCTGTTAGGGTTTATAGTCATTAGTCATCAATTAGCTGTTAGGGTTTATAGTCATTAGTCATCAATTAGCTGTTAGATTATATAGTCATCCATTAGCTGTTAGGTTATATAGTCATTAGTCATCAATTAGCTGTTAGATTATATAGTTATCCATTAGCTGTTAGGTTATATAGTCATCCATTAGCTGTTAGGTTATATAGTCATCCAATAGCTGTTAGGTCATATCGTCATCCATTAGCTGTTAGATTGTATAGTCATCAATTAGCTGTTAGGTTATATAGTCATCCATTAGCTGTTAGGTTATATAGTCATCCATTAGCTGTTAGGTTATATAGTCATCCATTAGCTGTTAGGTTATATAGTCATTAGTCATCAATTAGCTGTTAGATTATATAGTCATCCATTAGCTGTTAGGTTATATAGTCATCCATTAGCTGTTAGGTTATATAGTCATCCATTAGCTGTTAGGTTATATAGTCATCCATTAGCTGTTAGGTTATATAGTCATCCATTAGCTGTTAGGTTATATAGTCATCCATTAGCTGTTAGGTTATATAGTCATCCATTAGCTGTTAGGTTATATAGTCATCCATTAGCTGTTAGGTTATATAGTCATCCATTAGCTGTTAGGTTATATAGTCATCCATTAGCTGTTAGGTTATATAGTCATCCATTAGCTGTTAGGTTATATAGTCATCCATTAGCTGTTAGGTTATATAGTCATCCATTAGCTGTTAGGTTATATAGTCATTAGTCATCAATTAGCTGTTAGATTATATAGTCATCCATTAGCTGTTTGTTTGTGCAGCAGAGTCACCATTGAACTTTGAATGTCAGGGAAACTGTTGTTGTGTTTGAGTCACACATAGGACCACTGACCCTAAGGTGTCAGGATATAGATAAACATAACTTCATCTATTCGTACTTAATTCAACAACAACAAAAATTCCCCCCAAAAACCTAATTATTCAATGGTTTCTCTCTGCCCCCTTCCCCCTTTGTGTTTTACATCAAACCGTTTCAGGTCAAAATCTCTGCAAGGCCTCTCAAAGAATCGACTCTCAAGGACTTTTACTTGTTGTGGCTGCAGGGTGCATCGTGTTTACGAAAAACAGACTCTGAAGCGTACAACAACAAGCAGAGTGGATGGGAATAGAAATAGCAGCATTTGACCTGCACCGTATGGTGTCCTATTCTGCTGTCTGCAATGGATCTGTTTTGAAGAAATATACTGTATCATTCTAAAAATGGCTGGACGGCGGGATGCACCAAGGATACCCATGACATTCCTGGGCTGCATTGTTGTGATGTGGAAAACTACAAGACAGTATTAGAAAAAGTCAAATAGAGGGTGTTTATATTGGTCCCGTTTCACTGCATGAACAAGTCGGTAACCTGTATGAGTATGAGGTGTGAAAAGAAAATACATTTTGTTGCATATCTCAACTTCCCCTGAGACACTCTTGGAGATTGGGGCCATGGCCAGGTTTTTAAGATCAGAAGGGACGGTAGCTGTAGTTATGCCCGGTAGACTAGGACTCTGTCATCTGATTCCAGACCTCTCAAACACAGGTGTGGCCAGTCTTGGAAGGCAGTGGAGGGTTTTCTTTCTTTCTACGTGTCCTATCTATCTAACTGTGTCATCACATGTGGCCACACACGAATGTGCATTTTCAATGTGAGTGAGTGGTTTCTACGTCTCTCTCTGCTGTACTACCAATCACAAACCCGTTAGTCCACAGAATATTAACTCCCAATTTATACACACACATTACCAATGCCTTCTCTGCTTTGCCTGTCACTGCATGTCCCGTCCAAGCCCACATGACTGCTGGGTCCCCAGTGGAGGGAGAGCTGAGCTGGGATGGGGGGAGCTAGGCTACATGGTGAGCTACATTCACTAGCTAACACTAACAATGTCTGTGTGCAGGAATGCAGGCAGGCAGACACACAACCAGACAGGAAGGCAGAGAGGCAGAGATACCGATAGACAGACAGACAGACAAAGAGTGACAGCGAGAAAGAGAGACAGAGAGACAGAGAGACAGAGAGATGCCTGACCTCCACTGAGTATGACTACCCACAAGGTCACAGTGAGTAGGGCAGCCAGTCGAGCAGGTGTGTGTAGGACTGTTCCGGGGACCGTATTACCACCACACCGGTGTTCACGAGTCATGACTGCAGTCAAATTCCACATGACAGTTTAGTCACGGTAACTAGGCTTCTCCAAGCTCTGATGCTGCTGATGGTCATTAGTAGTCTACCAAACATGCTAACTGCCTGGTACTCAGCACTATATTCTCCTTCCAATCAGTCTGACATCAATAAAAAAATATTACAGAAAATCAATTCAAACACTTCATGAGAACCCATGAGCTCATGTTGTGCAACATTTCTATAGGCTATGCAATAGTGTGAGAAAACAGTGATGGCCTCTACTAAAAAGAGGAGGATCCCATCAGCTTTCTATAGGCTAGGACTACTATATTTATTTCTCAACTTTCCTAATATTAAGCACATTGCTTCTCTTTACAACAGGAGTATAGTCTACCTGACTGGCATGAACATGAACCTCCATTCGCTATTTAGGTGCATAGATTACGTTTTTTTCCCCCTGTTCCGAGACAGGTGCATGATAATGGTCCATTCTAAATCAAAACTAATTTCACACATATATTATTTAGTATATTTAAAGACAAGACTAAATCAAGAATAGTCTGATGGGTGACAATATTAACCCATCACTTGTGAATGATGTATGCCTAACTGGCATACATCGGCGGTGTGTGAGTTTGGGGAAGATAATTTTCACCATAAAAATCCACCTTTATAATAACATGCATAATCACATTTGCGGTCACTTTTGAGAAGGATGTTTTTCCACTAATTGCATTTTAGAACATCGCTTTTACCTTAATGCAGTGTGCATTGCTGCACTGATAATGTGAAGAAATAGCCTAATAGTTTATTTTTTAAAATTATCTGATGCCAAAATATCCTTTCTATTTTATTCAGCTATGTTCAATTGTATTCTGCATACTATAAAATAATGCCATGGAATTCAAAGCAAATCTTGTCTGCTAAATTAATTAGTGTAGCCCACAGCCATATGGCATAGCCAGATCAGGGCCTAACATAAGGACAACTCAAGAGTATGCTATTCCTGTTCTTCTTAAATAGACTACATTTTCTTCATATCATGTTTCTTTAGACCTGTCTTAGGCAATGGATTTATTGTGATGTACAGGCTATATTAAATGGATTTATTAAAATGTAGATGTTCCAAAGGTCAGCATCAGTGGCTTGTAGGTGATGTGTGGAAGCCTGGAGATGTTAAATGTGTTTATGTTAATTAAAGGTCAATTACCGTGAGACCGGCAGTTATCACCGGCTGACAAAGCGTTATGACCTCTACCGCCCTAGGTGCTTTCTCCCTTTCCCCTGCATGGCTCGTTGGGCCCCAGCATTAGGACTAGATTGATACGGTGAATCAGGGGGACAAATGGCACCTCTGACTGGGAGCAGACTGGGGTTGACATGGCCCACCACGCCTCAAACCTCACTAGCCCGCAAGTCAGTCAGTCAGTCAGTCAGTCAGATAGATAGATTCGATAGATTTGTGAAAAACACAGGGCAGGTGCAAAATGCCAAAACGAAATACACAAAAGACAGATACACGATACATAGTGCGGCAGTATGAAAAAGTATAAAAATACAAGAAGTCTGGAGTGCAAAAAGCTATAGAAATTGCATAGTATGAGTGTCTGTCTGTCTGTCCCACAGTGTGACTGCTTGTCTGTCTGTCCCGATGTGTGTCTGTTCGCGTGTCGTTTTTAGGAGTGGGTTTTTAGGTCTGTCTATCTTCTCTTTCTCTTGATGTGTTGAGGTGGAAACTGAAACCTGAGCACACCTGTATGTCTCTAGCCGTGTCCATTAAAACATTCTATTATCGTATACCCAATCAACCTACTATTTAGAACACAAGTACAGGTATTCAGATACGGCCATAGTCTCTTCCTCACTCAATCACTCTTTCTGTCTCACTGTGTATATCTCCCTCTCCCTCTCCCTCTCCCTCTCCCTCTCCCTCTCCCTCTCCCTCTCCCTCTCTCTCTCTCTCTCTCTCTCTCTTTCTCTCCCTCTCTCTCTCTCTCTCTCTCTCTCCCCCTCTCTCTCTCTCTCTCCCCCTCTCTCTCCCCCTCTCTCTCTCCCCCTCTCTCCCCCTCGACTCAGATCTGCCTCACAATCCTACAACCACAAAGCTGTCTCATGTTAACTGTATCTCTTCAGAGAGCCCATACCCCAGATTACACCCCCTGTCAGTGGTGTTCTGTTCCCAGTTCTTAGACGTGTGGTCGAATTATGTTACCCCGCGTGCCAAGCGGTCACGCTGTGCGGTCTCTGTGTATCAGCGTCTATCATTTCCACCCTGCCAGAGATGGCCCGGCACCATTCCCTCATTTGCCACAGTTATCTACGCTAACAAGCTCTCTCTCTCTCTCTCTCTCTCTCTCTCCCTCTCTCTCTCTCTCTCCCTCTCTCTCTCTCTCTCTCTCTCTCCCTCTCTCTCTCTCTCTCTCTCTCTCTCTCTCTCTCTCTCTCTCTCTCTCTCTCTCTTCCCCTCTCTCTCTCTCTCTCTCTCTCTCTCTCTCCCTCTCTCTCTCTCTTCCCCTCTCTCCCTCTCTCTCCCGCTCTCTCTCTCCCTCCCTCCCTCTCCATCTCTCTCTCTCTTTCTCTACTGTTTCTCGGATGTTTACGGGATGTTAACATAGGAGATTACACCACTGACAGGGAGCGCAGCATGCCGTGGACACACGTGTGTCCTCATCAACACAGAAACTGAATAAACACACAATGGGAGACTCATAAACACACACACACACACACAAAGTAATGAAGCACACAGTGGCAGGTGCTCATGGATTCCAAGGAAAGCCTGGCTTCCCCAAAAGATTTACCAGCAGAAGAAAATTTAAATACAGAAAATAAAGTATCTATCATCTCTCTGTGATTTATAATTGTCCTTCAATTCGCAAGAGGCTGAATGTATCTCCCAGGAGAAAGCATCAGAGCGAGCGCCCCTCTGTCTCTGTATGTGTAGCCCATCTATCTGATGCTGTCTGGTCAAAAAGAGTATGATATTGTTGCCTCCCTTAGCATTGAATGCAAGGGAAGCCAGCGAGTATTGATTAACAAAAAAATATAAAATAATAGCCGATCAGCTTTGAGCTAAACTGAGCGAATGATCCTGGCACACCAAAGAAAAGTGTCAATGGAAGCCTCACATCACATCAAAAGCCAAACATCATTGACAGAAAGAATTTGAACTGTTGCATCTTGTTGTGCTGTTGTCCTCCAGTGGCTAGCTAGCTAGTTAAATAATCTCTTTCCTAAATTAGCCATGGATGGAGATAGGGATTTGGATAGGGACTGTTTTTTTTTAATTCTCCATGCTGGCAATTGATTATGACAGTGATTCAGATCCAAATATAAATTAAATCATTGTGCCTCTGGCCTGAGATGATGTAAGTTCAATATGTAGCTAGATGTAGTAGGCTAATGTTAACTAGCTGGCTAATCATTGCCCATGAAAGGAAGTTAGGCTAGAGAGCAAGCATTTTAGCCAGGTAGCCTAGACAACAAAAACTAAAAGCCTGTGCTTTATGGCAGGTATAGACCATTTAGACAACATGAAAGAGGGGAGGATGGCATTGTCATTTCTCTACAAGTAGGGTCAATGCCATGGACAGCCACATCATATTTAGCTTACATTGATTGGACTAAATTGTTTTCGGTATATTTTAGTTTTCACTGTATTAGACTAAGCATAAGGTGATTAGATGATATTGAAACGTTAAAGTTGAAATGGTGCTGGAATAGTGGAGGCAGCTCCTGTTTTCTTTGTTACTTGAGGTAACTCTCCGCGCGTGGTTCTAAATAAATGGTTGTTTAGGGGGTCCTAAAATGTCAGAAACATTACCTTGTTACATGCAATATGCTTTGTGGATTTACCCCGACAGATGTTGCTCTCTGGTTTTATAACGAAACAAAGGTGTGGTTGAATTGATTCTACCACTGTGTATTCTTAATGTCTCAGCCTTAGGCCTATATAACATGGTGTCAAGGCATATGAACTAACAGGTTATAGAGCAAACAACACAATTATCACAACACACTGGATTGGCTTCCCCAGTGATTTTACCCACGCACCTCTACTGCTCCGCTACTGGAAGCATAATGATTATGCACAAACGCATTCATACACTTCACGCGGTACACCCAATTATCCCATTGGTGCCACTTCACCAATTTGTCTTTGAAGATATGTACAGAAAACAGTAGAAAATATGTAATATTTTGAAAATATGACCTACGATAAAGGTCACATAATTTAAAGGTCACATAATATAAAGGTCAGATAATATAAAGGTCACATAATATAAAGGTCACATAATATAAAGGTCACATACCGTGGTTGGACTTGGACTGTTGGACAGGGGTGTAGTGGTTCTTGGAGGAGGTTCGTTGAGGAGTTTTGTCTTTGGGAGAGCCGTTCATAGCTGAAATGTTCTCACAGTCATATTGAGATATGGGAATGGGCCCTTGTTGCCTCAGGATGTCTGCAAGGGCCCTGGGGACAAAGAGAAAAAAACATCTGATTTTGATCAAAAGTTTTATTTATCTCACTTCTCCAAGCATCTACACTACACACCAATGAATGGCAATGAATGGATAGTATAAAAAAAAACATTTAAAATAATTATTTGATTCAATATTGAATGTGGCCTCAATGCTATTAGCCCATAGAAACACATTGAATAACATATTCATACATGGCAAAAGAGAAAGTAAACAAAGTCAGTTTTGAAGTGTCTGTCTTACATCAGAGATATAAGATATATCAGGAATTTTGTTTTAAAAAATTACCCATATTTAACCCCTTTTTTGGCACCACATTTTTAGGATGTCTTCTGGTCTGACAAATACCACTGTAGCTCTGCCACCTTTCACCGCAGATGCGGAAGACCGGCATGAGCAGATGCAGTGGATTGAGACGCAGCCCAAGCCAGATATGTCTAGCTTAAACTGACAGATTTGATGGGGTTTTGTATTATGCTAATTAAATGTCAGCGGTTGCGTGGACATCCACTCTATTAATAAAACAGTGAAGATAACAAATATACTAACAACAGAAACAGAAGCATAGTTGTGTTTATGAGAAGCAGTTATAATTGGGATGAATTTGAGTGTTTTTCAGGCCGACACCAGGTGCGTACGGAGGTATGGCACCCTCGAGGGTGAGAAAGAGAGAGGACAGAGGGAATGGAAAAACTCAACAGCATCATGGCAGAAAATAACACAAACATTTGTTTTTTTCTGGCAGAGCTTTTGAAGAGGAGGAAATCAAATTATGTTTGCATTGCTGCGAATGCTCAAAGCCTTGTGCATGACAAATATATCTACAGCATAACCTTTTATTTATTTCACATCTGTGTTTTTTATTTATTTCACATCCGTGTTTTCAGTAGATTTGCTGTGGTGCAGAAATGTCAGGCAACTACAATGGTATTTTAACCTTAATGTGATTCCACGGGATGCTGCTGAGGTGAGGACGGCTCATGGAAACCATGTGTTTGATGTGTTCCATACCATTCCATTTATTCCATCCATTACTGTGAGCCCGTCCTCCCCAATGAAGGTGCCACCAGCCGCCTTTACAGGAAACCTTATTGAATGTCTCTAGATTACTCCAGTGTTGTGTCATGAATGTATAAAAGGACTGTGCTTTATAGCGACTACAATGTGTGTCAGTGGTTACTCATTGATGTGTGCTCTCCAGCATCATGTGTTGTCCACTAGTCTGTGGTAAATGTAATGTGGCAAAGCCCCAGAGGGAGCCGGGAAACAGCTGAGAAATCACATAACTACAGACAGCTACTGACTCCAACATAACCCTGTTTAACCCATGTTAGTTCACCACTGCAGTCTGAGAATGCACACAGCACCACCACCACAGAGAATGTGTAGGTGTTGGTATGATAGGTGCTATGGAACTAGAGTTTGGGGGGGGGGGGGTGGAAAAGATGTTATATTTTTTATTTTATGATCTATGACAATCAACTGATGACAAAGTGGTTTGACTTGACTTAGCAAAGGCCTTGACATTTTATGAGTACTTTACGAGGGAAATGTGCATAGACATTGTTGTGCGTCTGGATTTTTCAGTTTAGATCTGAAGGGAGTATGACAGTGCTCTCTATTTTATTACATTGGCTTGATGTTATGATGCAGAAACCAGATTTATCACAACACCTGCAGTGAAACATAAAAAAATACATCAGTAGCATTGGTCCTTTACCACACACCTGATATGCCAGCCTACCCAAATCATGTAAATATTTCACTTTGAACACCTCTAGATTTATTTTGGCCTTTCATGTGTATGCACAAAAAAACAAGGGTTCCTCAAAGGTTCTTTGGGAAGGGTAATGGTTCTGTTTGGAGCCATAATGATTCAAAGAACCCTTCGAGCTCTTCAATGGTTCTTTACAGTTCACTAAAGGGTTCTTTGCTCTTTTAGTGATAATTAAAATATTTTGGGATGTGGTTTGCACACAGCACTTTTTGTGCAACCGTGAGTGAGAGTGTCATTCCAGTTTATCTAATGTGTTGTGTTATGCTAGTATGTATTATATATGACTATGGCTAGCAGCAATGTCTTGTGTCAATTAAGAACGGTTGCTTAAATCAGTCAGTGGTTCTCATTTCTCTCCTCAGGGACCCCCAGCTGTTCCAGAGCTACCTGACTTGATTCACCTTGTCAATTAACACAATAATAACACCTATTGAAGTTGAAAAATATAATATGGCTGACCAGAATAAAGAACCCTGTATGGTTCTTTAAAAGGACCTACAAAGAACCTTTCAGATTGAGAACCATACTCCAAAAAGGTTCTTTAAAGAACCATCAAAAAAAGTTTTCTATTTAGCCCCAAAAAGAGTTTTAACCATAGCCTTCAAAAAAGGTTATATATAGCACCAAAAAGGGTTCTGCTATGGTTACAAGCCAAATAACCCCTATCTGGTACTATTTAGAACCATTATTTGTTTGTGTGTACACTAGCCTAGTGTACCACATTTAATGGCATTCTGACGTTTACTCTCAAATCCGTATAATCCAATAAAATATAATTTAAGAAAAAAGTATTGTACCATTTGAACTAGTGGTTGATATATTAATTTGTATAAGCAGTGTCAAGGCTGTAAAGCGGGAAGTCACATTAAAAGTTAATATAGAAATATCTATGTCTGTAGCCTGCTGTACCAGGAAGACACGTGACAACTTACATGATGTAAAATGAAGGTCAAATGTGCACTCAATCTCATGTTCCAATTAACTCTGACCTCTGATCCATAATTGTCATAACAACTCCTTTCAAGGAGCAACTAGTGTTCTTAGTTCAAGGGTCAGACCTATATTTTATACTGCGTGGGAACATAATTTCAATACAGAACGATATGTTCAACCACATTGACATTTTTCTCTCAAGACATAAAAGGCCAGGTCATATAAAAGGGGCTTTGCACCCAAGCAGACATATTCATTCTGACTTACCTATGGATATTCATTTCCTGAGGGGGCTCTGTGGCTTTGTCATAGGCAACTTTAGCCGAAACTCCCACCACTAAAATAAAAGCTATGATCCCACAGGTGATGTACACCGCAGTGTTCGTCTGGTCCATACTCGGGTCAAAAGGCTGTCCCGTCGAGGCTGGTGACGGGGGCGGCGTTTTCACCCAGTCCGGCTTGTTGTAGTTTTTACAGCTTGACTGGTCTACTCGTTTTTCTTTTTCCTGGCAGCAGAACCGCAGGAAGCAGGACCCGCAGCAGTAGCGATGAACCGTGTTGTTACAGGCAAACTCTCTGTCAAATTGTCCGCTCACGTCGTAGTAACCCGTGCACGTATCATAGTCCTTGGTCGTGTTCTTCTGCGGCGCAGCGGTCGGGACCGCCGCGGTGATGTTTGCGTCTTTCGCCTTGGGAGTTCGCTTGGTCACCGGTTTCATCTTCTTGCCTCCCGCAGCGGCGCAGAGAACGCTCAGGGGATCCAGGTATATGAGGAGCAGCAAAAGGTGCCGTATCCCCATGGTGTGTCTAACTTGTCAATTCACTTCCGACGCGACGCTTATGATCTTCTCTGACTTGGTAGGCCTACTTGAACTGAACGTGATAGGGCTCTCAGTCCGAAAAGGTTGTTGCAACCCTGTCATCTGCCGCTCGCGTTGGTCCCCTCAGTATCGATTCTGTTACCATACTGGCTACAATAATGACGATCATCAATATCTAAGACGCCATTAGTTAAATATATCATTAATAGCAACGCTTCTAAAACCCATTGCACTCTGATAGAGAGAATTGTCATTCACGGAACTGCAAGTCTTGATTGCGCTCTGGTAGTAAAGTCGAGTGCATTGGACTTTGTGCTTTCCGCCGGGTTGGAGGTGCTGAAATCGGCCGAATGTCGCTGTCCAAGGTATTGATTTATGTGGGGCGCTTTCAGTCGAGTCGTCTTTACAAGGCAGGGCTTGTGTTCACATCTTCTTGCTGTGGTGAAAGTTGCGCTATAGAGGAAACAAACAAAACGCTTTATAAGCCATTATCCGCACGTCAAGTCTAATCAAATCCAACTATTCATCCATGCGATGGAAATTCTAAACGGCGGTATTTTTGTCACATCCTTTTCGTTAAGTGTTTGACATTCATGTATTCTGGGCTTGTCATAACGGCTGCATGCAGTCAAGACCTGCTTGTTAAAATCCCTTTCAATGCACAGACATTCCATTGCAACTAGAACTTTACAAATGCATAACAAGTTTTAGAATACAATTCAAATAGATTAGAACCAATACATTCAAAATGGTTTTATTTGCAGCCAAATATTTGTTTTCACTCAGTAAAATATCGGCGAAGAATAGCCTTTTTCAATATATTAGGCTACTTAAAAGTTATTCATTTTATCTAGCAGAAAAAGCACAACACAATGCAATGTAATGTAGTTGTCTGCATTTTAACGTTAGGCACAAGCAATAGTCCAAGGATAAAGTATTGTGATGAAACCTACCTGTGTCAAGATTCCCGTTGACTTGTTCTCTGTCTGGCGCGAGGAGAGTGAACAGAATATGAGAGCTCAGCAAGAGACCCTCTATCCCTTCTCCCTCCCTCCCGTCCACCGTCTCTCCTTGTTCTCCTCCCTCCCTCCCTCATCTCCCTCGCTCTTTCTTACGTCAAATCAAATCAAATCAATCAAACAAAAATGTGAATACATGCTTCGTAAACAACAGGTGTAGACTAACAGTGACATGCTTACTTATGGGCCCTTCCCAACAACACAGAGATAAAAATAATAAATCAATAATAGAAAAGTAATAACACGTGATGATAAAAGTAATAACAAAACACGGGGTACCAGTACCAAGTCGAGGTGCAGGAGTACGAGGTAATTACCAGTACCAAGTCGAGGTGCAGGAGTACGAGGTAATTACCAGTACCAAGTCGAGGTGCAGGAGTACGAGGTAATTACCAGTACCAAGTCGAGGTGCAGGAGTACGAGGTAATTACCAGTACCAAGTCGAGGTGCAGGAGTACGAGGTAATTACCAGTACCAAGTCGAGGTGCAGGAGTACGAGGTAATTACCAGTACCAAGTCGAGGTGCAGGAGTACGAGGTAATTGAGGTAGATATGTACATATATGCATTTGTATTTATTAAAGATGCCCTTCAGCTGCTACTCTTCCTGGGGTCCAACAACATTAAGGCAGTTATATACATTTTAAAATATTACATTTTGTAACACTTTTCACCTCACCACCACATATCTACAATATACAATCCATGTGTATGTGTGTGTAGAGTGCTTGCCTCATGTGTGTATGCGTGTGTCTGTATCTGTGTCTCTTCACAGTCTCCGCTGTTCCATAAGGTGTATTTTTATCTTTAAAAAAAGATATCTGTTTCTACTACTTGCATCAGTTACCTGATGTGGAATCGAGTTCCATGTAGCAATGGCTCTATGTAGTACTGTGTTCCTCCCATAGTCTGTTCTGATTGTGAAGAGAACTTTGGTGGTACGCATGGGTGTCCGAGCTGTGTGCTAGTAGTTGAAACAGACACCACGGTGCATTCAGCATGTCAACACTTCTTACAAAAACAAGTAGTGATGAAGTCAATCTCTCCTCCAATTTGAGCCATGAGAGAGTTACATGCATATTATTAATGTTAGCTCTCCGTGAACATTTAAGGGCCAGCCGTGCTTCCCTGTTCTAAGCCAATTGTAATTTTCCGAGTTCCCTCTTTGTGGCACCTGACCACACGACTGAACAGTAGTCCAGGTGTGACAAAACTAGAGCCTGTAGGACCTGCCTTGTTGATAGTGCTGTTAAAAAGGCAGATTAACACTTTATTATGGATATACTTCTCCCCGTCATAGCTACTGTTGTATCAACATGTTTTGACCATGACAGTTTACAAACCAGGGTTACTCCAAGCAGTTTAGTCACCTCAACTTGCTCAATTTCCACATTATTTATTACAAGATTAAGTTGAGGTTTAGGGTTTAGTGAATGATTTGTCCCAAATACAACTCTTTTAGTTTTTGAAATATTTATGACTAACTTATTCCTTGCCACCCATTCTGAATACGTTTTTCCAACAGCAGACTATGATCGAACAAAACAGCTCCCAAAATCTTTTAATCATCAATTTCTCTCAGCCAATCATCAGTCATGTGTGTAAGTGCCATGCTTGTTGAATGTCCTTACCTATAAGCGTGCTGAAAGTCAGTTGTCAATTTGTTTACAGTAAAATAGCATTGTATCTGGTCAAACACAATATTTTTCAAAAGTTTATTAAGGGTTGGTAACAGGCTGATTGGTTGGCCATTTGAGCCAGTAAAGGGGGCCTTTCTATTCTTGGGTAGCGGAATTACTTTTGCTTCCCTCCAGGCCTGAGGGCATACACTTTCTAGTAGGCTTAGATTGAAGATGTGGCAAATAGGAGTGGCAATATCGTCCGCTATTATCCTCAGTAATTGTCCATCCAAGTTGTCAGACCCTGGTGGCTTGTCATTGTTGATAGACAACAATAATTGTTCACCTCTTCCACACTGACATCATGGAATTCAAAAGTACAATTCTTGTCTTTAATAATTTGATCAGATAAACTTGGATGTGTACTGTCAGCGTTTGTTGCTGGCATGTCAGGCCTAAGTTTGCTAATCTTGCAAATGAAAAAAATCATTAAAGTAGTTGGCAATATCAGTGGGTTTTGTGATGAATGAGCCAACTGATTCAATGAATGATGGAGCCGAGTTTGCCTTTTTGCCCAAAACGCCATTTAAGGTGCTCCAAAGCTTTTTACTATCATTCACACATGTTATCCAGATACTGCATATACTGCATATAGGGTTCCATTCTTAGGCAGACTCTATTCTCTGTATATATCAATGATGTCGCTCTCGCTGCTGGTGACTCTTTGATCGATCTCTACGCAGACGACACCATTCTGTATACATCCTCTTAACACAGTATCCCCTCTTTGGATACTGTGTTAACAAACCTCCAAACAAGCTTCAATGCCATACAACACTCCTTCCGTGGCATGCTTTTCAATTGAATGCTGCCCGTACCCGCCCACCGAATTATCATCACTACTCTCGACGGGTCTGGCTTAGAATACGTGGATACCTACAAATACCTAGGCATCTAGTTAGGCTATAAACTCTCCTTCCAGACTCACATTAAGCATCTCCAATCCCAAATTATAATCTAGGTTCGGCTTCCTATTTCGTAAAAAAAGACTCCTTCACTCATGCTGCCAAACATGCCCTCGTAAAACTGACTATCCTACCGATCCTTGACTTCGGCGATGTCATTTATAAAATAGCCTCCAACACTCTACTCAGCAAATTGGATGTTGTCTATCACAGTGCCATCCGTTTTGTCACCAAAGCCCCATTTACTACCCACCACTGCGACCTGTACGCTCTCTTTGGCTGGCCCTCATTACATATTCGTCCCCAAACCCACTGGCTCCAGGTCATCTACAAGTCTTTACTAGGTAAATCTCCGCCTTATCTCAGCTCGCTGGTCACCATAGCAACACCCACCCGTAGCATGCGCTCCAGCAGGTATATTTCACTGGTCATCCCCAAAGCCAACACCTCCTTTGGCCGCCATTCCTTCCAGTTCTCTGCTGCCAATGACTGGAACGAATTGCAAAAATCATTGAAGCTGGAGACTACCATCTCCCTCAATAACTTTAAGCATCAGCTGTCAGAGCTGCTTATATATGTATACTGTACCTGTATACAGCCCATCTGTAAATAGCCTACCCTACTTCCTCATCCCCATATTGTTATTTTTGCTCATTTTGCACTCCAGCACATCATCATCTGCACATCTATCACTCCAGTATTAATGCTAATTTGTTATTATTTCACCACTATGGCCTATTTATTGCCCTACCTTCCTAATCTTACTACATTTGCACACACTGTACAGTCGTGGCCAAAAGTTTTGAGAATGACACAAGTATTGGTCTCCACAAAGTTTGCTGCTTCAGTGTTCTTAGATCTTTATGTCAGTAGTTACTATGGTACACTGACGTACAATTACAAGTATTCCATAAGTGTTAAAGGCTTTCGTTGACAATGACATTCAGTTTATGTAAAGAGTTAATATTTGCAGTGTTGACCCTTCTTTTTCAAGACCTCTGCAATCCGCCCTGGCATGCTGTCAATTAACTTCTGGGCCACATCCTGACTGATGGCAGGCCATTCTTGCATAATCAATTCTTGGAGTTTGTCAGAAGTTGTGGGTTTTTGTTTGTCCACCCGCCTCTTGAGGATCGACCACAAGTTCTCAATGGGATTAAGGTCTGGGGAGTTTCCTGGCAATGGACCCAAAATGTTGATGTTTTGTTCCCCGAGCCACATAGTTATTACTTTTCCCTTATGGCAAGGTGCTCCATCATGCTGGAAAAGGCATTGGTCGTCACCAAACTGTTCTTGGATGGTTGGGAGAAGTTGCTCTCGGAGGATGTTCTTCTTTATTCATGGCTGTGTTCTTAGGCAAAATTGTGAGTGAGCCCACTCCCTTGGCTGAGAAGCAACCCCACACATGAATGGTCTGAGGATGCTTTACTGTTGGCATGACACAGGACTGATGGTAGCGCTCACCTTGTCTTCTCCGGAGAAGGTGTTTTCCGGATTGCCCAAACAATCGTAAAGGGGATTCGTCAGAGAAAATGACTCTACCCCAGTCCTCATCAGTCCAATCCCTGTACCTTTTGCAGAATATCAGTCTGTCCCTGATGTTTTTCCTGGAGAGAAGTGGCCTCTTTGCTGCCCTTCTTGACACCAGGCCATCCTCCAAAAGTCTTCGCCTCACTGTTCGTGCAGATGCACTCACACCTGCCTGCTGCCATTCCTGAGCAAGCTCTGCACTGGTGGTGCCCCGATCCCACAGCTGAATCAACTTTAGGAGACGGTCCTGGCGCTTGCTGGACATTCTTGGGTTGCCCTGACGCCTTCTTCACAACAATTGAACCTCTCTCCTTGAAGTTCTTGATGATCCGATAAATGGTTGATTTAGATGCAATCTTACCAGCAGCAATATCCTTGCCTGTGAAGCCCTTTTTGTGCAAAGCAATGATGACGGCAAGGAATTTCACCCTCAGGGATCAATAAAGTATCTATCTATCTATCTATCTATCTATCTATCTATCTTGCAGGCAACCATGGTTGACAGAGGAAGAACAATGATTTCAAGCACCACCCTCAACACTCTCACCTGTGTTAACGAAACAATCACTGACATGATGGCAGCTGGTCCTTTTGTGGCAGGGCTGAAATGTTTTTGGGGCAATTAATTGCAATTCATCTGATCACTCTTCATGACATTCTGGAGTTTATGCAAATTGCCATCATCAACACTGAGGCAGCAAACCCTGTGGAGACCAATACTTGTGTCATTCTCAAAACTTTTGGCCACGACTGTACATACATTTTCTATTGTGTTATTGACTGTACGTTTGTTCATCCCATTTGTAACTCTGTGTTGTTGTTTTTGTCACACTGCTTTGATTTGTCTTGGCCAGGTCGCAGTGGTAAATGAGAACTTGTTCTCAACTGGCCTACCTGGTTAAATAAAGGTGAAATAAATACTGACTGTTAGCACTTGGTGGTCTATAGCAACTTTCCACAAGAATGGGCTTTAGGTGAGGCAAATAAACCTGAAGCCATATTACTTCAACATGAGATCCTCTCTAAGCTTTACAGAAATGTGGTTCTGAATATAAACAGCAACACCTCCAACTGTGGCATTTCTATATTTTCTGTAGATTTTATAACCAGGTATTGCTACCACTGTATTATCAAGGGTATTATCAGTTTCAGAGATAGTCAGTATATGAATGTCATCTGTTACTAGCAAGTTATTGATTTCATGAACCGTTTCTTAAGCTACATATATTAACGTGGGCTATTTGTAGCACTTTTCTGGGATGCTTAGCAGAAATAGACTTGCTCATGTTATTTCGGTTAGTGCAGGGTGAGCTGCACACAGTGGACTTCCTACTCTCCAACCTCAGCAGGTAGCCTAGCGGTTACAGCCAGTAACCGAAAGGTCGCTGGTTCGAATACTCGAGCCGACAAGGTGAAAAACCTGTCGATGTGTCTTTGAGCAAGGAACATTCGGGAGCAGCTTAGTAATGTAATTTACTCGAGCTCCGGAATAGGACAGTGACATTTCTTACCACGAAGCTGCCCAAAATCACAGCTGGCAAAAGGGACGAGGAAATCCGCCCACACCCTCGATCCAGAGCAGGGAAGGAAGGTTGCCGACGTCGACTTCAAAATTGTACGGGAAGGAGTAGGAACCACGAACACAGACACAGGTGCAGGAAGATCAGGCTCCAGGGCGGCCAAACTATTAGTTGTTTGTATCCACTCCTCTCATTAGGAGTGTAGCCTGTTTTTGCGGGAGGCCGGAATAAAGTGACTATGTGATGAGTCAAAAAGTTAGTACATAAAGGCTCAGTGCAGTTAGTCCGGGTAGATATTTGGTTAACTATTTAACAAACTATTTAGCAGTCTTATGGCTTGGGGGTAAAAGCTGTACAGGGTCCTGTTGGTTCCGGACTTGGTTCATCAGTACTGCTTGCCATGCGATAGCAGAGAGAACAGTCTATGACTGGGGTGGCTGGAGTATTTGACCATTTTTAGGGCATTCCTCTGACACCGCCTGGTATAGAGAGGTCCTGTATGGCAGGGAGCACAGCCACAGTGATGTATTATGCCATATGAACTACCCGTATCAAGTGGTGATGTAGCCAGTCAAGATGTTCTCAATCACTCCACTGCTGATGTCCCAACTCTGCCAAGTATCGGTAAATGGCATAACACTCACTCATAGGCTACACCTCTGTTCTAAATTATTCCCCTAAGCCAGACACCATGGATGTGTGAGGCCAATTACGCGGTATACATTTTTGTTCTCGCTGATGTCAAAACTAATGATAATTGCAAACAATTAAAAAAACATTGGCTTCTATGGGATGATTGCATTTAGATTTATATCAGTAGGCCTAGGCAATTATATTAATTATTCAATGTCTTAAAATGCGGGAGGTATTGACTGAAATAAGATACTGTCTGTGTCAGGTAAGCCTAGTCTGATTCTTTTAACTAATTGGTTAAGCAGTAAACTTTTCACACCTGGACAATTTCTCACACTAAACACTATAGTTTTACAACCAAGCATAGGCCTATATATTGTCAGCTTATATTTCCTTGAATGCCCACTACAAGCCCCCAGATTATAAACATATAGACCTATCCACTTTACTATACCTCCACAATCGTCTTTGGCCCCAAGTGCCTGCAGCACATATCATGGAAGTGGATTTTACATTTTAAATTTGATTCAAGCAATGTTTTTGTTATAGGAGACAGAGAGTGCTCTCAATCGGGTGATCTCAATCATATTATATGAAGATTCTGTGAGTTTAACCTATTAGTGACACGTTGAGAAAATCCTCATAAGACAGTATGATGTTTGTGTGTGTGTGTGTGTGTGTGTGTGTGTGTGTGTGTGTGTGTGTGTGTGTGTGTGTGTGTGTGTGTGTGTGTGTGTGTGTGTGTGTGTGTGTGTGTGTGTGTGTGTGTGTGTGTTTGTCAGAGAGAGAGCCTCACATGCCTGCAACAGTCGACTGATTGAGAAGCCAGGAAGCAGTTGCTTAGTAACCACTTTGTACGATGCCGTCCATACTTGTTGTGATGGAAAATGTAAACCTCCCCGTTTTTGAAGAGTGCTGGACGTTACAGGAATGGATGGATCTGCTCGGAGACATATACACTGTCTCAGATGTATACTTTACTCTTTGTAAGGAAACACTACCTTATACATACAGTAAGCACACTGCTGCCAAACATACAACAAATAAATGTAATAGGGCCAACTGTTAAACAAACCTCTGAAAGCACACGTTCCATGAGTGGGATATGTTTTATAATTTCTAATTTATTAGCCTTCATTTTACCAGGTGAGTTGACTGACACAGAACACATTATAATTGATAATTGATATGATCTGGGGAAGATTGGCAAGGGAACTGGAGAGGTTTTGTCGAATGAGAAAATTGGAGACTGGTGAGAATGAAAAGCATAACTAAATCACAAGAGAAGAAGGTTTATCTAAGTGGAACTGGCTTCACTGCTGTATGTTTCTTTGTAGATCTGTTTTGTGAAGATTACAGTGCAATGCAGCTCTTTCATTTGTCTCTCAGTTGCTGCCATAAAGATGATCAAGGGACCCAGTTTCAGCAGGTCTGGCACATGTGGGCAGCAGACAGTGATTGAGGTGTGGGTCTTCATTTGTCTTCCTCTTTCCTGAGCAGAACGGTCAGAGATCACCCGATCTATTCTCAAAATCATCCTCTCAACGCTCTCACTTTCAGAGTACAACTGTACAATCCAACCCAATCCACATCCAAACGGCTTTTACATTTTGCCCCAAAAACTTAAACCTCTCTCCACTCTGGACAAGAAATCACTGTAGTAGAAAAAAAGACAAACTAAAGGTGTAATGTGTCCACACTCAAAAAGAAGAAGCTTATTTCATTTTTCAATGTTTGTATAATTTTCACTGCATCAGGGATAGCGTAGTATAAATGCAGGCATAGCTGTGAGTGAGTCTTCTTCTGCTCAGAGGGGTCTTCCCTGTACAAGACTTTGCTGTTACAGTGCTGACAAAGCAATGAAGCGCAGCGCCATCTGAGACCCGGAGAACCCTTCTTCTATTCCTATTGGTCCAAGTACTCTCTCTTCTGGGAGCAATCCTTTATACATGCCATTGTTCTCCTGACAAACTACGGTAAGATCCCGGACTGGTAAGACTGAGGGCTCTTAAGAGGAACTGTCCCCTTGAGTTTGGCTGTGTGTGCTGCTGCCGCATCCTGCTAGAGAGAGTGCTTTGTCAAAATATTCATATAAAGCCCTCTGGGCGCTAGATATGTCAAGGAAGTGTTGGTGCCGTGGGGTTGGAGAGTGTGGGGTGGGGTTGGAGAGTGTGGGGTGGGGTTGGAGAGTGTGGGGTGGAGTTGGAGAGTGTGGGGTGGGGTTGGAGAGTGTGGGGTGGGGTTGGAGAGTGTGGGGTGGGGTTGGAGAGTGTGGGGTGGGGTTGGAGAGTGTGGGGTGGGGTTGGAGAGTGTGGGGTGGGGTTGGAGAGTGTGGGGTGGAGTTGGAGAGTGTGGGGTGGGGTTGGAGAGTGTGGGGTGGGGTTGGAGAGTGTGGGGTGGGGTTGGAGAGTGTGGGGTGGGGTTGGAGAGTGTGGGGTGGGGTTGGAGAGTGTGGGGTGGGGTTGGATAGTCTGGGATGGCCGCGTATTAAAACATACACAGTGGTATGACTTTGCAGACAGGGAACATTCTCTACTACCACACGAAGCAGGCCATCTGCGTTTCCATTGTGGTTTTATTGTATCGCCAGGTTAATGACATTGGCCAAAATACAATTAAACTCAGTACAATAGAATGTGATGATATGATAATGATAAAAAAATGCACAATGGATTGCATTTAGTCAACGTGGCACATTTTCAAGTGGTCTAAGTACTTTTCATTTTAGGTTTGTGTGTGTGTGTGTGTGTGTGTGTGTTTCTGTGACCACTCAGAGTGGTAAAGCATGCATGCTGTCTGTCCATTCCCAGGTGTTATCTGGCTAACTGGCGACAGCTGTAACCACTTAGATTTAACACGCCCCCTCTGTGTACCTGATTGATAAATACCTGGAGATACTTGTCTCCTCAGTACGGCTCCTCTCCAGATATATGTGAAGTGTTAAGTGTCCTCCCACCACTCGCTTAAAGTGACACTTAAAATACCGTCAAACATTAATGTGTAATTACTTATACATTGTGTGGTTTCAGAAGCATCTTTTTTATTGTCTCAACCCCCACATAATTTTTCTTAGATGTTTCTCTCATTACTTGTGCACCCATCACTTGTCCAAACATATGCATAAAACACACAGTGTGCATCAGAGAGGGATAAAACAGTGGCAGGTGGAAACGTCGTCCTCAGGGAGACAAAGACATGATTTGCAGGGATTGCACCATTTCCAGTAACTCACTTCAGAATAGAATATGTGTGTGAGTGAGTGAGTGAGTGATGAGTGAGTGAGTGAGTGAGTGAGTGAGTGAGTGAGTGAGTGAGTGAGTGAGTGAGTGAGTGAGTGAGTGAGTGAGTGAGTGAGTGAGTGAGTGAGTGAGTGAGTGAGTGAGTGAGTGAGTGAGTGAGTGAGTGAGTGAGTGAGTGAGTGAGTGAGTGAGTGAGTGAGTGAGTGAGTGAGTGAGTAAGTGAGTGTACCCTAGCTGAGGTATGAATAAGCTGCCAATATTCCCACATATTGTCCATGTTTTACTTTAGACAGGGCCTTTCCTTCAGGCGTGGGGGAAATGAGATATTAATCTTCTCTTTTTAGCACCCCCTCCTGACAAACACACACCTCCCATGCATAAGGCTGAATGTTCAATGATTCATTTGTCAAGCCTCTCCGTCTCTCAGGAACGGGCTAGGGTTGGCAGGGGAACGGGCTAGGGTTGGCAGAGGAACGGGCTAGGGTTGGCAGAGAAACGGGCTAGGGTTGGCAGAGAAACGGGCTAGGGTTGGCAGAGAAACGGGCTAGGGGTGGCAGGGGAACGGGCTAGGGGTGGCAGGGGAACGGGCTAGGGTTGGCAGAGGAATGGGCTAGGGTTGGCAGAGGAACGGGCTAGGGGTGGCAGAGGAATGGGCTAGGGTTGGCAGAGGAACGGGCTAGGGTTGGCAGAGAAACGGGTCCTGCTGTCTTTCTCACCCTCCCCAATCAGTTATGCTGGTGGATGGATCAATTATGCTAGTGGATGGATCAGTTATGCTGGCGGATGGATCAATTATGCTAGTGGATGGATCAGTTATGCTGGCGGATGGATCAATTATGCTAGTGGATGGATCAGTTATGCTGGTGGATGGATCAATTATGCTAGTGGATGGATCAGTTATGCTGGCGGATGGATCAGTTATGCTGGCGGATGGATCAGTTATGCTGGCGGATGGATCAGTTATGCTGGTGGATGGGTCAGTTATGCTGGCGGATGGGGAAGTGTTGGATCAGTTATACTGGCGGATGGATCAGTTATGCTGGCGGATGAGTCAGTTATGCTGGCGGATGGATCAGTTATGCTAGCGGATGGGGAAGTGTTGGATCAGTTATACTGGCGGATGGATCAGTTATGCTAGTGGATGGATCAGTTATGCTGGTGGATGGATCAGTTATGCTGGCGGATGGGGAAGTGTTAGATCAGTTATGCTGGTGGTTGGATCAGTTATGCTGGCGGATGGATCAGTTATGCTGGCGGATAGAATATGATGAGGATAGAATATGATGAGGATATAATAAGATGAGGATAGAATATGATGAGGATATAATAAGATGAGGATAGAATATGATGAGGATATAATAAGATGAGGATAGAATATGATGAGAATATAATAAGATGAGGATATAATATGATGAGGATATAATATGATGAGGATATAATAAGATGAGGATAGAATATGATGAGGATATAATAAGATGAGGATAGACTATGATGAGGATATAATAAGATGAGGATAGAATATGATGAGGATATAATAAGATGAGGATAGAATATGATGAGGATATAATAAGATGAGGATAGAATATGATGAGGATATAATAAGATGAGGATAGAATATGATGAGGATATAATAAGATGAGGATAGAATATGATGAGGATAGAATATGATGAGGATAGAATAAGATGAGGATAGAATATGATGAGGATATAATAAGATGAGGATAGAATATGATGAGGATATAATAAGATGAGGATAGAATATGATGAGGATATAATAAGATGAGGATAGAATATGATGAGGATAGAATATGATGAGGATATAATAAGATGAGGATAGAATAGGATGAGGATAGAATAAGATGAGGATAGAATATGATGAGGATATAATAAGATGAGGATAGAATATGATCAGGATATAATAAGATGAGGATAGAATAGGATGAGGATATAATAAGATGAGGATAGAATATGATGAGGATAGAATATGATGAGGATAGAATATGATGAGGATATAATAAGATGAGGATAGAATATGATCAGGATATAATAAGATGAGGATAGAATAGGATGAGGATATAATAAGATGAGGATAGAATATGATGAGGATAGAATATGATGAGGATAGAATATGATGAGGATACAATAAGATGAGGATAGAATATGATCAGGATATAATAAGATGAGGATAGAATAGGATGAGGATAGAATAAGATGAGGATAGAATATGATGAGGATATAATAAGATGAGGATAGAATATGATCAGGATATAATAAGATGAGGATAGAATAGGATGAGGATAGAATAAGATGAGGATAGAATATGATGAGGATAGAATTTGATGAGGATAGAATATGATGAGGATATAATAAGATGAGGATAGAATATGATGAAACATTAACATTGATGCACAGGCATGTACACCAGGACATGACATCTTTAAGGGATATTCAATTCAGCGATGTGTTGAGCCTTTGTTTTCAGCCCTATATGTAGAGTGAGGCTGTGTGTGTGTGTGTGTGTGTGTGTGTGTGTGTGTGTGTGCGTGTGCGTGTGCGTGTGAGTGTGTGTGTTGAGATTCCGGCCCATAGGGTCCTTGAAGGAGAATTTCCGGAGTAGGAGAAGACCCTTAGGGTCACCTTTCCTCTCTACACACTGAAGACTTTTAGTCTCTAGCCACCGGCCCACTCATCTAGAATAGCATCAGGCTAACACTTTGCTAATGGAGCATCTCATTCTAGTGGAAGGAAATGAGCATTCAATAGGGCCGGCTCAGCATCTTTTCCCGGCCTCGTGGGGATCAACGTCATTGGTATGTGTGGCTTAGCCAAACCTCTCCCTAAACCTACAGGCATCTTCTCAATATGGGATCAACAAGAAAAAGTGCAATCTCCGAGTTTGGAATTGTCATATATTTTGGATAGGATATAGAGATGATAAGTGGCATCAGTCCATCAGTGATTTTTATCTCACTTAAACATTACATAGTAGACATAATATACTCTAAGGACATATCAACGTTTCAGAGTGGGATCTCTGCTAGTTTCAAAGTTATGGCCCGGTTTTATAAAGAGTAGGTAGAGTAGGCAATGTGACCAATCACAGCCCTCTTTTTACTTGTATCATTTCACATCCTGAAAATCACCAGTAGAGGGCGACCATTTTGAATCCATTTTCACATTCACTCTGTTGGTAATGCTTAAAAATTGGACCATAACTATATCAGAGATCCCACTTGGAACTGTGATATGAGTATATTGTGTTCAATATATTGAAAATTAGCCAAATAAAAATGTGTACATTTTTTATGTTCATGTTTATATTTTTCAATATTCATAAATTGTTTGTACAAAAATGCAGTAGTAAGTAGTAAAGTTTTATAGGAAACTAATGTTTGCATTTTAGCGCCTACAGATGAAACACTGGAGTCTTAAGTGAGGCCTTCGATCAATTATTTCAATTATGCTTTCAGATACAAATGTCAAATATATCTCAATAATCCTTCCTCCAAATTACTATTATATGCTCTGTTGTTGATGACTGGGATGAATGTAGGAGCAGATTTCAGGAGCAGGACAAAACACTCTCTTTTTGACTGATGACTGACAGAAGAGCATGTACACGATAGGCCTATCTGGCTTATATGATTATGATGGTCATAATGCTTCTTGACACTGTCATAAAGTCTATTTTTTATTTAAAATATGATGAATAAAACATGATTGAAAATAATTAATTACAACAACAACAAAGTATTTGGGGCTCCCGAGTGGCCCAGCGGTCTAAGGCACTGCATCTCAGTGCAAGAGGAGTCACTACAGTCCCTGGTTCAAATCCAGGCTGTATCACAGCCCATAGGGCGGCGGGGTAGGCCATCGTTGTAAATAAGAATGTATTCTTAACTGATTAGTTAAATAAAGGTTAAATAGAAAAAATATTTAAGAAACAAAAGGAAACTTCTTGGCATGTCATTCTTTCTTTTTTAAATAAATGTGGGTTTTGACACTCGTACGTAGGTGTCATAACCAGCCATAAAATAACACAATATACTGTATGTCACAACAGGTATGAGTATATAGGCCATGACAGTGTTATTACCATATTATGACAAGTTATGTTAGCTGTTATGACACATTATGACATGTTATGACAAGTAAAGTGTTACCCAAATCCCTCTGGTTGTTGTAGCTGTATTTGGACTGATGAGGCATTGCCTGGTCTTATGATGTGACACAAACCAATCAATCAATCAATCAATCAAATGTATTTATAAAGCACTTTTTACATTGCAAAATAGAAGGCAGCTTCTCTGTTTTTCTTCTTGCATTAAGAAATTACGCAGGAAAGTAGGTGTTTTTTTACACAATTGCAGTTTCTCAGTACACATGGAAAATGACCAGAGCCGGATGGTTACTCACGGCGCATCAGAAAAGAGGTGGAGCACAACAGCAGGTAAACTCTCCTCTCCAAGAGGACGTTCATTCCCTTTCCTTTGAAGTGACACACCGTGACAGAGATGTGATGAAATAGGAGGTTATTATCTAGAAAAGGAGATGGAAGAAGATCTTGGAGAAATTTGTGTCGTTTGAGTTCATTAATATGGAGGGAATGGAATGGAGGGAATGGAATGGAGGGAATGGAATGGAGGGAATGGAACGGAGGGAATGGAGGGAATGGAACGGAGGGAATGGAATGGAGGGAATGGAATAGAGGGGAGGGAATGGAGGGAATGGAATAGAGGGAATGGAGGGAATGGAATGGAGGGAATGGAATGGAATGGAGGGAATGGAATGGAGGGAATGGAATGGAGGAAATGGAATGGAGGGAATGGAATAGAGGGAATGGAGGGAATGGAATGGAGGGAATGGAATGGAGGGAATGGAACGGAGGGAATGGAACGGAGGGAATGGAACGGAGGGAATGGAATGGAGGAAATGGAATGGAGGGAATGGAATGGAGGGAATGGAATAGAGGGAATGGAATGGAGGGAATGGAATGGAGGGAATGGAGGGAATGGAATGGAGGGAATGGAATGGAATGGAGGGAATGGAATAAAGGGGAGGGAATGGAGGGAATGGAATGGAGAGAATGGAATGGAGAGAATGGAATGGAGGGAATGGAATAGAGGGGAGGGAATGGAGGGAATGGAATGGAGGGAATGGGATGCAGGGAATGGAATAGAGGGAATGGAGGGAATGGAATGGAGGGAATGGAATGGAATGGAATGGAGGAAATGGACTGGAGGGAATGGAGGGAATGGAATGGAGGGAATGGAATGGAGGGAATGGAATAAAGGGGAGGGAATGGAGGGAATGGAATGGAGAGAATGGAATGGAGGGAATGGAATAGAGGGGAGGGAATGGAGGGAATGGAATGGAGGGAATGGAATGGAATGGAGGGAATGGAATAGAGGGGAGGGAATGGAGGGAATGGAATGGAGAGAATGGAATGGAGAGAATGGAATAGAGGGAATGGAATGGAGGGAATGGAGGGAATGGAATGGAGAGAATGGAATGGAGGGAATGGAATAGAGGGGAGGGAATGGAGGGAATGGAATGGAGGGAATGGAATGGAGGGAATGGAATTGAGGGAATGGAGGGAATGGAATGGAGGGAATGGAATGGAGGGAATGGAATGGAATGGAGGGAATGGAATAGAGGGGAGGGAATGGAGGGAATGGAATGGAGAGAATGGAATGGAGGGAATGGAATAGAGGGAATGGAATGGAGGGAATGGAGGGAATGGAATGGAGGGAATGGAATAGAGGGGAGGGAATGGAGGGAATGTAATGGAGGGAATGTAATGGAGGGAATGGAATGGAGGGAATGGAATGGAGGGAATGGAATGGAAATTCAACTCCAGCCATTACCACCAACCCATTCTCCCCAATTAAGGTGCAACCAACCTCCTGTGGTATGATGTATATTAAAGACAGGTTTTTTTTTTATAAATGGAGTAATGGGGCTAGAGGCTAGAGGCTAAGAGCTAGAGGGTTATGGTGCTAGGGGTTGATTTTAGACTTGATACAAGATGGACACATGCCCTCGTTCATGAGTGCTGTCACAGAGGAGATGGACTGCAGTCTGTCTTCTCACCAGGCTCTGCTTCTAACACCACTAAAAAGAGTAATCCCCCTTCTTCATCTCCTTTTTTCATGTTTTCTTGTCTGAATATTTCTCTCTTTCTCTCGCTCTCTCTTTATATCTTTCTCTCGCTCTCTCTCCTCACATTTTACACATTTTATTTTTTACTAATTTCAATATTAGACAGAACACTCACACTGAGTCATAAGCATACAGACCCCGGTTAATCTCCTCTGTCACTCCCTATCTAATACTAATGGTGACTGTAACACAGCCCTTTAAAGAGCCATGTGGTCACACACACACACACACACACACAGGCACAGACCCGAGCGCACAGACATACGCACACAAACACACACACACACACACACACACACACACACACACACACACACACAGGCCTTGTGGTTTGCAACCACCAAACTCCTCCATTAGCTGATTACTGCAGGCTAGTTAATATATAACACAGACCTGTAACGACAGTAATGACACTAGCTATACTCCTCTGTCTAGAAGATGGATAGAGGAAGTTCCTGTGTTCTATCACACATGTATTTTGGAACGTGTGTGTGTGTGTGTGTGTGTGTGTGTGTGTGTGTGTGTGTGTGTGTGTGTGTGTGTGTGTGTGTGTGTGTGTGTGTGTGTGTGTGTGTGTGTGTGTGTGTCTGGGGGTGTTGGGAAAGGCAGAAGACACATTTCTGTTCTAACCGATGGACAATAAAGTTATATTCTACATATCAGACAATATCCTACGGGTTTGACGCAAAATGACTTGCTTTCTGTTCTAATAATGTTGGTAACCAGTTTATAGTAGAATGACTTGTTTTCTGTTCTAATAATGTTGGTAACCAGTTTATAGTAGAATGACTTGTTTTCTGTTCTAATAATGTTGGTAACCAGTTTATAGTAGAATGACTTGTTTTCTGTTCTAATAATGTTGGTAACCAGTTTATAGTAGAATGACTTGTTTTCTGTTCTAATAATGTTGGTAACCAGTTTATAGTAGAATGACTTGTTTTCTGTTCTAATAATGTTGGTAACCAGTTTATAGTAGAATGACTTGTTTTCTGTTCTAATAATGTTGGTAACCAGTTTATAGTAGAATGACTTGTTTTCTGTTCTAATAATGTCGGTAACCATTTTACAATAGAATTACCTGGACAATCAAATTACAGTAATGGCTTATTGTTGCTAATCAGACTGATTGCTTTAAAGGTGCAATACGCAGAAATCGCTACGACATTTCCTGGTTGCTAAATTTCTAATAGTTTGCTTAACTTCAGTTTATGTGACAAAACAAGCAATGTAGAGATAGTGAAATATATTTTCAATAACCAAAAATATTGTATTTGCAGATGTTTGAAGCTGGAGTACAAACCGAAAGGAAAAGACGCAAAAACTAAACTGAAGAACAGGAAGCATAGACCTGGCGCACATAGAACATATCTACCACTTTATTGACTTTCTTTCATTGAGAATGACAGATCTATAACCAATTTCTATGTGAATTTGGTCGGTCGCCCAAAAAGTTAGATATTGCAGTTTTAAAGGATGAAGTTGAATTTAAACACCAGTTTTGTTAAGGTTAGTATGCTAATTCAAAATGTGTGTCTCGGGGCAACTTTAATCAGAGATATTTCTCAGGTCATTAAAGCATTGCATTTCTATTCACTGTTTGTTCAGGTGAGAGAAATCAATCAAATTGTGTTTGCTTGATGGGCATTTTCAGAACCATTTTCAGTACCAAGAGTTATTTTTGTCAAATGAATTGATTTATACAGTAGATTCTCAGAGGTGCAATGATACCTGAATGTGTGAAATAGAGGAACCAGATGATCATATAACACATTGTAACAGCAAAGATACAATTTGGCCACACTTCCATACTTCTCGCCTCCCTCTTCACAGAAATGTCACGCACAATATGTAAAATAATGGGCATCTCAATCAAGAGACAGTTCATCTGCCAACAGAGGACTGCCAAACCTACTGCAGCATCCCTTTCTGTTCGTGAAATATAAAGCACTTTTCTCATTTATCTTATTCGGCTGGGACTTAGTTCGAGGTATATAACAAATCTAGGATCAGATTAGTCTATCATCAATCCTAACCTTAAAGGAAGACTCAGCGATATGATGTATTTTAGGTGCAGCATAGATGATCAATTTCAGCAACAACTAAGAGCAGTGAAGCTAAACTTCTCAGCTGTTTTGGTCCCGTACCTACCACCCTCTAAGGAATGGAGTGACATTTACAGAATGGCTATCTGAAGGAAAATGTGTGAGGGCCATGTTTTTTCAATTTCAGTCAAGAGAAGGGTTTAGTATTTGTTTAATCTAGTCCAGGGGTGGGTGATGTAATTTCGAATTGATTAAATTTTAGAATTAGTTGCTTGATATAACGATGTATGTACATACACACACACACACACATATACAGTGGGGAGAACAAGTATTTGATACACTGACGATTTTGCAGATTTTCACACTTACAAAGCATGTAGAAGTCTGTAATTTTTATCATAGGTACTCTTCAACTGTGAGTGACGGAATCTAAAACAAAAATGCAGAAAATCACATTGTATGATTTTTAAGTAATTAATTAGCATTTTATTGCATGACATAAGTATTTGATACATCAGAAAAGCAGAACTTAATATTTGGTACAGAAACCTTTTTTTGCAATTACAGAGATCATACGTTTCCTGTAGTTCTTGACCAGGTTTGCACACACTGCAGCAGGGAATTTGGCCCACTCCTCCATACAGACCTTCTCCAGATCCTTCAGGTTTCGGGGCTGTCGCTGGGCAATACGGACTTTCAGCTCCCTCCAAAGATTTTCTATTGGGTTCAGGTCTGGAGACTGGCTAGGCTACTCCAGGACCTTGAGATGCTTCTTACAGAGCCACTCCTTAGTTTCCCTGACTGTGTGTTTCGGGTCGTTGTCATGCTGGAAGACCCAGCCACGACCCATCTTCAATGCTCTTACTGAGGGAAGGAGGTTGTTGGCCAAGATCTCGCGATACATGGCCCCATCCATCCTCCCCTCAATACGGTGCAGTCGTCCTGTCCCCTTTGCAGAAAAGCATCCCCAAAGAATGATGTTTCCACCTCCATGCTTCACGGTTGGGATGGTGTTCTTGGGGTTGTACTCATCCTTCTTCTTCCTCCAAACACGGCGAGTGGAGTTTAGACCAAAAAGCTCTATTTTTGTCTCATCAGACCACATGACCTTCTCCCATTCCTCCTCTGGATCATCCAGATGGTCATTGGCAAACTTCAGACGGGCCTGGACATGCGCTGGCTTGAGCAGGGGGACCTTGCGTGCGCTGCAGGATTTTAATCCATGACGGCGTAGTGTATTACTAATGGTTTTCTTTGAGACTGTGGTCCCAGCTCTCTTCAGGTCATTGACCAGGTCCTGCCGTGTAGTTCTGGGCTGACCACCTTCCTCATGATCATTGATGCCCCACGAGGTGAGATCTTGCATGGTGCCCCAGACCAAGGGAGATTGACCGTCATCTTGAACGTCTTCCATTTTCTAATAATTGCGCCAACAGTTGTTGCCTTCTCACCAAGCTGCTTGCCTATTGTCCTGTAGCCCATCCCAGCCTTGTGCAGGTCTACAATTTTATCCCTGATGTCCTTACACAGCTCTCTGGCCTTGGCCATTGTGGAGAGGTTGGAGTCTGTTTGATTGAGTGTGTGGACAGGTGTCTTTTAAACAGGTTACGAGTTCAAACAGGTGCAGTTAATACAGGTAATGAGTGGAGAACAGGAGGGCTTCTTAAAGAAAAACTAACAGGTCTGTGAGAGCCGGAATTCATACTGGTTGGTAGGTGATCAAATACTTATGTCATGCAATAAAATGCAAATTATTATTTTTAAATCATACAATGTGATTTTCTGGATTTTTGTTTTAGATTCCGTCTCTCACAGTTGAAGTGTACCTATGATAAAAATTACAGACCTCTACATGCTTTGTAAGTAGGAAAACCTGCAAAATCGGCAGTGTATCAAATACTTGTTCTCCCCACTGTATATACAGTGGGGAGAACAAGTATTTGATACACTGCCGATTTTGCAGGTTTTCCTACTTATAAAGCATGTAGAGGTCTGTAATCCAGAAAATCACATTGTATGATTTTTAAATAATTCATTTGCATTTTATTGCATGACATAAGTATTTGATCACCTACCAACCAGTAAGAATTCCGGCTCTCACAGACCTGTTAGTTTTTCTTTAAGAAGCCCTCCTGTTCTCCACTCATTACCTGTATTAACTGCACCTGTTTGAACTCGTTACCTGTATAAAAGACACCTGTCCACACACTCAATCAAACAGACTCCAACCTCTCCACAATGGCCAAGACCAGAGAGCTGTGTAAGGACATCAGGGATAAAATTGTAGACCTGCACAAGGCTGGGATGGGCTACAGGACAATAGGCAAGCAGCTTGGTGAGAAGGCAACAACTGTTGGCGCAATTATTAGAAAAGTTCAAGATGACGGTCAATTTCCCTCGGTCTGGGGCACCATGCAAGATCTCACCTCGTGGGGCATCAATGATCATGAGGAAGGTGAGGGATCAGCCCAGAACTACACGGCAGGACCTAGTCAATGACCTGAAGAGAGCTGGGACCACAGTCTCAAAGAAAAACATTAGTAACACACTACGCCGTCATGGATTAAAATCCTGCAGCGCACGCAAGGTCCCCCTGCTCAAGCCAGTGCATGTCCAGGCCCGTCTGAAGTTTGGCAATGACCATCTGGATGATCCAGAGGAGGAATGGGAGAAGGTCATGTGGTCTGATGAGACAAAAATAGAGCTTTTTGGTCTAAACTCCACTCGCCGTGTTTGGAGGAAGAAGAAGGATGAGTACAACCCCAAGAACACCATCCCAACCGTGAAGCATGGAGGTGGAAACATCATTCTTTGGGGATGCTTTTCTGCAAAGGGGACAGGACGACTGCACCGTATTGAGGGGAGGATGGATGGGGCCATGTATCGCGAGATCTTGGCCAACAACCTCCTTCCCTCAGTAAGAGCATTGAAGATGGGTCGTGGCTGGGTCTTCCAGCATGACAACGACCCGAAACACACAGCCAGGGCAACTAAGGAGTGGCTCCGTAAGAAGCATCTCAACGTCCTGGAGTGGCCTAGCCAGTCTCCAGACCTGAACCCAATAGAAAATCTTTGGAGGAAAGTCCGTATTGCCCAGCGACAGCCCCGAAACCTGAAGGATCTGGATGGAGGAGTGGGCCAAAATCCCTGCTGCAGTGTGTGCAAACCTGGTCAAGACCTACAGGAAATGTATGATCTCTGTAATTGTAAACAAAGGTTTCTGTAC
>CM042386.1:5286159-5431159 GCA_023634145.1 Thymallus thymallus
CACACACGCAGATAAACACACACACACACACAGTGAATCAAATGGCAAACAACAACAAAGAAGAGATTATATGACAATATATTGTGAGTAGGGACACCCAGCTCCATTGAGAATATATTGTGAGTAGGGACACCCAGCTCCATTGACAATATATTGTGAGTAGGGATACCCAGCTCCATTGAGAATATATTGTGAGTAGGGACACCCAGCTCCATTGACAATATATTGTGAAGAGGGATACCCAGCTCCATTGAGAATATATTGTGAGTAGGGACACCCAGCTCCATTGACAATATATTGTGAAGAGGGATACCCAGCTCCATTGAGAATATATTGTGAGTAGGGACACCCAGCTCCATTGAGAATATACTGTGAAGAGGGATACCCAGCTCCATTGAGAATATATTGTGAGTAGGGACAACCAGCTCCATTGAGAATATATTGTGAAGAGGGATACCCAGCTCCATTGAGAATATATTGTGAGTAGGGACACCCAGCTCCATTGAGAATATATTGTGAGTAGGATACCCAGCTCCATTGAGAATATATTGTGAGTAGGGATACCCAGCTCCATTGACAATATATTGTGAGTAGGGACACCTAGCTCCATTGAGAATATATTGTGAGTAGGGACACCCAGCTCCATTGAGAATATATTGTGAGTAGGGACACCCAGCTCCATTGAGAATATATTGTGAGTAGGGACACCCAGCTCCATTGTGGTGGCTGAACAAATACCCTCTCTGTAAAGTACTGTACACTTTGGATCTTTGGAAAAGAACAATAGAACGCAATAACAACTTTTAGTGGACCGAGTTGGTCTGTGGAATGAACCAAAAAGAATAGTTTGATGATATGTGATTTGTGCAGAAAGTTGTTTTGTCTAGTTTTGTCTGCAGATTTGTCTAGTTTTTCTGATTTTATATTGAAAAACAATAAAAATAAAAATAAATATTATTAATTGATTGAAACAAGTAGCTAGGGAATTTGACAGTTGGTGAGCTAAATACAAGACGATATGGAAGTCATGTTGTAGTAATTGTAATGCATGACTTGATATCAAGTCGTCTAACCAACACTTAACATTCCCACCATCACCTCAACACAGAAATATTTTCCCTGCCGGAAATATAATTGATTTAATCCAATTAATGAGACATGGCCTTATTGTCCTGGACTTGGTTCCAAAGGGGTTGGGTGCGGGGTTATCTAAAATTCACTCATTTGAGAGATTGAATGACTCTGTACTTCCAGTACAATGAAGATGATTTATTCCATGTATTTTCCTCTGCCACAATAAGACTACTGCATCAGAATAAAAATCATCACCTCCGTTGAGGCCTGTGCTGAGCTCAGACACACCAGGATCCATTCATGAATTTATTGTTCCACATTAGTAATCCAATTACACAATCTCGTAGCTGCCATGAACGTAGCTGATCATTTTGTTTATGTAGGTGCATTTAACCCATTCACAGCTTTCTTAATCAAACAACACAGATATTTGGGATTAAGTAGGATGCAAGGGTGGTATTTGTTGTCGATAAGTGAAAAAATTATTAATCTAGGTTTAATCAGCCGAAAATCCGGTGTTTCTATGTCAAACGGTTTTGTTATATTTCAGTCTTCTGTGATGTATATAAAGTGTAATATTGGCATGCAAACTCAAAATGTAATACATCTCAACTCTATATCTGACATGGTACAGCTGTCTTCTTTTATTTAAGCCCATAACCATGTGTGTGAGATGTATACTTTTGCTTCGAAGTAGATTTGCTTAAGACTACCCAGAAACCCTGTGTGACCCTGATTTAGTCCACTGCAGTAAAAGGTTAATAGCGTAGCTATATTCCCTGAGGGTTTGTGCAAGAGACAGCAGGTAGACCTAGGTCAATCCCTACCCTGATTTAAAACCAATCGAGAGGTATTTTTAGCTTTGGGGGGGGCGGCTCAAATGGTTTTAGGTAGAAATGGGAGTATGAAGTCGACATTCAAACATGTCCCCTGGGCTTTAGAAATAAGGACTGGTGATAAATGTTGAAAAATAGCTAATCATGTTGTATCTGTTGGCCAAGCTAAAAATCAGCACCGAGTAGCTGCTGAAAATAATCTATCTTTCCTCTTCAGCTCTCTCTCTCTCATTAGCATGGGAAACATATTTTTTATTTTAACAGGCATGTCAGTTAAGAACAAATTCTTATTTACAACAACAGCCTACCCCCCCCACCAATTGTGCGCAGCCCTATGGGACTCCCAATCACAGCCAGATGTGATGCTGCCTAGATTCAAACCAGGGACTGCAGTGACACCTCTTGCACTGAGATGCAGTGCCTTGGACCACTGCGCCACTCGGAAGCCCGTATATTTACATTGCCAAAGCAATGCCAAAGCAAGTGAAATAGATAATAAACAAAAGTGAAATAAACATTACACTCACAATGGTTCCAGAAGAATAAAGACATTTCAAATATAAAGTGTTATAATGTGCAAATAGTTAAAGTACAAAAAGGAAAATAAATAAACATAAAAAAATATAGGTTGTATTTACAATGATGTTTGTTCTTCACTGGTTTCCCTAGCTGGTCACAAATCTTGCTGCTGTGATTGCACACTGTGGTATTTCACCCAATATATATGGGTCAGTCACAGTGGTCAGGTATTCTGCCACTGTGTACGTTCTGTTAAGGGCCAAATAGC
Source organism: Thymallus thymallus (assembly GCA_023634145.1). Classification (NCBI taxonomy): domain Eukaryota; kingdom Metazoa; phylum Chordata; class Actinopteri; order Salmoniformes; family Salmonidae; genus Thymallus; species Thymallus thymallus. Next base: position 5,288,857 of record CM042386.1, read on the forward strand.
ATTCTAGTTTGCTCCATTTTTTTTGTTAATTCTTTCCAATGTGTCAAGTAATTCTCTTTTTGTTTACTCATGATTTGGTTGGGTCTAATTGTGTTGTTGTCCTGGGACTCTGTGGGGTCTGTTTGTGTTTGTGAACAAAGCCCAAGGGCCAGCTTGCCTAGGGGACTCTTCTCCAGGTTAATCTCTCTGTAGGTGATGGCTTTGTTATGGAAAGTTTGGGAATCGCTTCCTTTTAGGTGGTTGTAGAATTTTACAGCTCTTTTCTGGATTTTGATAATATGGTATGATCCTAATTCTGCTCTGCATGCATTATTTTGTGTTTTACGTTGTACACTGAGGATATTTTTGCTGAATTCTGCATGCAGAGTCTCAATTTGGTGTTTGTCCCATTTTGTGAATTCTTGGTTGGTGAGCAGACCGCAGACCTCACAACCATAAAGGGCAATGGGTTCTATAACCGATTCAAGTATTTTTAGCCAGCTCCTAATTGGTATGTCAAATTTTATGTTCCTTTTGATGGTATAAAAGGCCCTTCTTGCCTTGTCTCTCAGATCGTTCACAGCTTTGTGGAAGTTACCTGTGGCGCTGATGTTGATGTTGAAGAGGGTGGGGCTTAAGCTGCATCCCTGTCTAACCCCACAGTCCTGTGGAAAGAAATGTGTGCGTTTTTTGCCCATTTTTACCACACACTTGTTGTTTGTGTACATGGATTTTATATTGTTGTATGTTTTTCCCCAACACCACTTTCCATCAATTTGTATAGTAGATCCTCATGCCAAATTGAGTCAAAAGCTTTTTTTTTTTCAATTAGGGTATGTAGGGTGAGTACGTGGTCTGTCATACGGTAATTTGGTAAAAAGCCAATTTGACATTTGCTCAATACATTGTTTTCACTGAGGAAATGTATGAGTCTGCTGTTCATGATAATGCAGAGGATTTTCCCAAGGTTGCTGTTTAAGCATATCCCACGGTAGTTATTGGGGTCAAATTTGTCTCCACTTTTGTGCATTGGGGTGATCAATCCTTGGTTCCAAATATTGGGGAAGATGCCAGAGCTAAGGATGATGTTAAAGAGTTTATGTATAGCCAATTGGAATTTGTGGTCTATATATTGTATCATTTCATTGAGGATACCACCATGTAGTTCATTCAATGTAATTGGATAATTCAGTGAGTCCTGGTAGTCTTTAATATCTGATTCTAAGATTTGTCTTTAATCATGTATATTTATTTGTTCTTTGTTCTTTGTTATAGAGCCAAAAAGATTGGATAAGTGGTTTACCCAGACATCTCTGTTTTGGATAGATAGCTCATCGTGTGGTTGTTTGTTTAGTATTTTCCCAGAAGTGGTTAGATTCTATGGATTCTTCAATTACATTGAGCTGGTTTCTGACGTGCTGTTCCTTCTTTTTCCGTAGTGTATTTCTGTATTGTTTTAGTGATTCACCATAGTGAAGGTGTAGGCTCAGGTTTTCTGGATCTCTATGTTTTTGGTTGGATAGGTTTCTCAATTTCTTTCTTAGGTTTTTTGCATTCTTCATCAAACCATTTGTCATTGTTGTTCATTTTCTTCGGTTGTCTGCTTGAATATTTTTTTATTATATAGGGAAGCTGAGAGGTCAAATATGCTGTTTTGGTTTTCTACTGCCAAGTTTACACCTTCACTATTACAGTGAAACGTTTTGTCCAGGAAATTGTCTAGAAGGGATTGAATTTGTTGTTGCCAAATTGCTTTTTGGTAGATTTCAACACTACTTTCCTTCCATCTATAGCATTTCTTAATGTTAATAAGTTCAATTGGCTTTGATGCCTCATGATTGAGCATAACTCTGTTCTCTCTCTCTCTCTCTCTCTCTCTCTCTCTCTCTCTCTCGCTCTCTCTCTCTCTCTCTCTGTCTCTGTCTCTGTCTCTGTCTCTGTCTCTATATCCATTCCTCTCTCTCTCCTCTCTCCTCTCTCTCTCTGTCTCTGTCTCTATATCCATTCCTCTCTCTGTCTCTGTCTCTACATCCATTCCTCTCTCTCTCTCTCTCTCTCTCTCTCTCACTCTCTATCCTTATATGGCTACATAAAGGAGGAGGGAGGGTGGGAGAAGAGGATAGAGGAGGAGAGATTTCATTGGCGTTATGCTTCCCCCTGTCTGTCCCCCACCCCTGTTATAGCTGTGGGGAGTCGGGACATTATTGTTAAAATACTATAAATAGCTGCTACTGTCCTTGGAGGGACAATCTCTCTCTGGACAATAGCTGATGGGAAGTGCCCTTTGACTTCCACCAAGAAGAGACAGTAGTGTGTGTGTGTGTGTGTGTGTGTGTGTGTGTGTGTGTGTGTGTGTGTGTGTGTGTGTGTGTGTGTGTGTGTGTGTGTGTGTGTGTGTGTGTGTGTGTGTGTGTGTGTGTGTGTGTGTGTGTGTGTGTGTGTGTGTGTGTGTGTGTGTGTGTGTGTGTGTGTTTCTCAGCCTCTTTGGGATAAACACTGGCTCTCTTAAATTACAGCCCTTCAGTTATGCACCTGAACAAAGGAGAATTATCACCATGCTTTTAGAAATGTCATATTTGAAGCCTAATCTCATATGATTAATATGTTGATACATCTGATCCTTTATTGTTAAACCAATCCTGAGCTGTGGCAACATAGTGACAAACTGACTGTGTAAATCTAATCCGGTGTGAGTCTATAACTTGTATCCATCATTCTATTAAACATCCAAGAGTAACTTTAGAAAGTTAGCACATCCCTCTGCACTTCTAACAGGTGACAGAAATGACCTGTCCTTAATAAAATGGAAAAGGGAGAGGGAGTGGTCTATGATTGGTCTACACACACACACACACAAAGTACACACACACACACTTTTAAGGGGTTTCTGGTCTGCCTGCTTAAACGCTCAGGGAAGTTCATGTGTGTCGAGACTGCTGACCCTCTGGGAAATCAGGGGCCAGGAAAACGTCAGCCTCCCCGGAAACATCCCCGACATCTAACGCGCTGAGATCTGACATCCCTAACTGTGAACTCTCTCGCTCAGATTGATCTAAAGTGGAGCTTTGCAAGACAAATATTTCTGTGCCGAAGCACTTTTGGTTTGATTTCATACTATATGCAATGAAATTATATACTCAAATAATTATTCTGAAATGGTTAGGTGCCGCACTGCTGCTGGATCCTCGTTACCTAAAATCAAAAAGCTACGGCGTTGGAATGGACAGCACTTAAAGGGCCACGGCTAACACACCATAACACACTTAAGATTGAGGATTGAGAGAGTTTTGTTGACACTGAGAACAAACGTTTCTTAATGTTCTGAGAACATGACTTTAAATAGGACTCGGGGCAGCAGGTAGCCTAGCGGTTAGAGCGTTGGGCCAGTAACGGAAAGGTCGCTGGTTTGAATACCTGAGCCGACAAGGTGAAAAACCTGTGGATGTGTCCTTGAGCAAGACACTTAACTCTAATTTGCTCCAGGGGCTGACCCTGTAGGTAGGCCATCATCGTAAATAAGAAATTGTTCTTAACTGACTTGCCTAGTTAAATTAAATAAAAAATATATAACCATGAGGAAACCTGGTGTAAACATGATCTACACAAAATACTCTGTAATGTCAATTTGAAAGAAAAATTCAAACATTTGTAAAAAAGAAAATACTAATTAAATACAGTATCTTGATTGCATAGGTATTCAACCCCCTGAGTCAATATACTGTCTGTTATAATCACCTTTGGCAGGGATTACCGCTGTGAGTCTTTCTGGGTAAATATCTTAAGAGCTTTACAAACCTGGATTGTTCAATATTTGCCCATTATTCTTTTAAAAGTTTTTAAAGCTCTGTCCAGTTGGTTGTTGATCATTGCTAGACAGCCATTTTCAAGTCTATTTAAACTGTAACTAGGCCACTCAGGAACATTCAATGTTATATTCTTAAGCAACTCCAGTTCATGGTGCAGCCTCCACGGTTGAAAATATGAAGAGTGGTACTCAGTGATGTGTTGTGTTGGATTTGCCCCGAACATAACACTTTCTAATTGCTTTGCCACATTTTTTGCAGTATTACTTTAGTGCCTTGTTGCAAACAGAATGCATGTTTTGTAATATTTGTATTCTGTACAAGCTTCCTTCTTTTCACTCTGTCAATTAGGTTAGTATTGTGGAGTAACTACAATGCTGTTGATCCATCCCCAGTTTTCTCCTATCGCAGCCATCCCTGAGCAGTTTCCTTCCTCCCTGGCAACTGAGTTAGGAAGGGCGCCCTCTCCTCCACTCCCCTCCCCTTAGCCTCGCCTCCCTTCTCCCCCCCCCCCTCGCCTCGCCTCCTCTTGTCTCAGCCTCACCTCACCTCCCCTTCCCTCCCCTCACCTCCACTCCCCTCTCCTCCCACCCCTCGCCTCGCCTCCTCTCGTCTCAGCCTCCCCTCCCCTCGTCTCAGCCTCCCCTCACCTCACCTAACCTCCCCTCGCCTCCCCTCTCTTCTCCTCTCTTGTTCAACCTGACTGGAGGTATCTACCAGGTAGTCCATAGAAAATTGTCTTTACACGGTAATATACTGGGGAGGCAGGAACCCTGCAATGCAGTGTACCGTATATGAATGCAGGGGCGTAACTCGTCTCAGTCTCGCCTCCCCTGCCCTCACCTCCACTCGCCTCCAGTCGTCTCCCCTCCCCTCATCTCAGCCTCCCCTCCCCTCATCTCAGCCTCCCTTCGTCTCAGCCTCCCCTCCCCTCGCCTCAGCCTCCCACCCTCCCCTCATCTCAGTCTCCCCTCGTCTCAGCCTCCCCTCCCCTCATCTCAGCCTCCCCTCGTCTCAGGCTCCCCTCCCCTCCCCTCATCTCAGCCTCCCCTCGTCTCAGCCTCCCCTCGTCTCAGCCTCCCCTCATCTCAGCCTCCCCTCATCTCAGCCTCCCCTCATCTCAGCCTCCCCTCGTCTCAGCCTCCCCTCGTCTCATTGTCCCGTGTAGCTCAGATGGTAGAGCATGGTGCTTGCAATGCCAGGGTTGTGGTTTTGATTCCCAAGGGGGACCAGTATGAGAAATGTACTAACTAACTGTAAGTTGCTCTGGATAAGAGTCTCTGCTAAATGAGTAAAATGTCAATCTCAGCCTCACCTCTCCTGTTCAACCTGACCAGGTAGTCTATAGAAAATCCTCTTTATAAGGGAATATACTGGGCAGGCAGGATCCCTGGTGTGTGTGTGTGTGTGTGTGTGTGTGTGTGTGTGTGTGTGTGTGTGTGTGTGTGTGTTCCAGTGACACACTGGAATGTCATTTCAACTGCCAACACTACAGATGTTATCAGGTACCACTTTCAGGTGAGGTTGTTGTCCAAACTCCTACCAGTGTGTTAAAAGACAGAAATCTAAACCCAGGCCTCACCTCATAATGGGCTGGCTCATGAATGCATTCATTGTGAACACACTTTGTCTCTAACACACAGTTGGAAAGGATGTTATCACCCCCCTTCAAGTGTTGCTCTGAATAACACAACACACACGCCACTCAGGTGTTGTAAAGGGGTTTGTCGCCCTCAGCAGACAAATTGGAAAAACAACAGCTCTACATTTAAATTCTGTATATAAATAAAAAGATGCATGATTATTGCTGCAGACCAACTACTCTTTCCTCTTAGCTTGGAACACAAGGCAGAAGCACAAACAACATTTATATCAATTGGACTCATTTTTATCCTACTTTAAAGAAACCCTTTATAGTGGCCTTAAACAGGTGTTTATTGTTGGGCGGGACCGGCTCTGGCTGATTAGTTTTGAGTTGATGTGGCCAGAAACTGGTGTGGTTGATGGGCGCCACAGAACAAGTTTTGGGAGCAACTGCTCTACAGTTTATGCTAAACTTGTTGCTCCATGGTTCTCACCAGAGAAATCTAGCCTATGCAGAGGCCAATTCTCCAGGAGGAGGGTTGGCCAACCTTGCTCTTACCAATTAAAACAAGTAATCATAGCATCTAAAACAGCTTTGATTATCCCACCCACCGAATACTGCCTGTGTGATGGATAGCCTATGTCTGATCATCTCAAAACAAAAATAAGCTGCAAGACGGATATTTCCACCAGAGCTCGCATGAGTTTCTGCACCGTTCTCAGGTTCAACAAACAAAACACTTAAATGTGACATAACCTGGGTGGGTGTGGGGGATGCTAAAATCCAGCACTTTATGTAACATGTATTTGTTTGTTTCATTACAGGCCTACCTGTTTTACATATGACCGACTACCTGTCATTTGGGTTACACCTAGACACTGATCTAACATCAGTTTTGCGATTCTCTTTTAAATGATAAAAGGCTCTACATTTGCGTTCATAAACTGGGCCCAGATCTGTGCAAATAACCCTGATTGGAATGCCGAGGATGGGGGATGGCCCTAAAACCCCTCTAGTTTACATTGACGTCACAAGAAGGCGGCTCTCTGCGCGCACAGGTGTTCTCCTCCACAGGTGGATGGTGAGGAAATGTGCGTCCTGAAAAACAAAGTTCAACTCTTCCCTGTCGCTATTTGAGCTCAATCACTCACACAGCTTAGGTATGGCTCACAATTGCGTGGGGAACTGTGCGCCGTTATTTTTCCTAGCCATCGCTTTTGACGTCGGCGGTTTGACAGTTCTTTTAGTTGGTATTTTCGCCGATCTAAAGTTGGACGGTCACTTCTACGGTGATTTCCTAATTTACACGGGTGCACTCATCATCTTCCTCAGTCTGGCTTGGTGGATTTTGTGGTACACGGGCAACATAAAGGTTTACTCCGAGGACTTTGATAAAAGCACCCTGGACAACTTTGCGCACTGGGCGAGAAAGTTTTCAGAGCGGCTCTCGAAGAGCAAGATCAAAACTCTGGAAGCCGGGGAGAAGTACAAGGGCAATGAAAGGGAATCCGTGAACGGAACGGTTCCTGCTCACGCTCCATCACGATTTACGTGTGAACACAACAGCAGCCTGACGGGACACGACAATCAAGGATACGACCGAAGTTTTGACAACCCGCCGACAGAGAAAACGGTCGAGTTGGGGATTTTGAATAATTCTGAGGTGTTGCAGTGCATTGTGGATGGAAAAGTGGTTAGGCTTCTTTGACACGCAGTTGGTAGGTGTTTATCCAAAACAATAATAACTCATTACATGTGTATCTATCTAGGTCAGGGGTGGGCAACTTTGATGAGAGTTGAGGCCACAATAAATTAACTCATGAGGAACAGCAGTTGCTCGTGGGTCTATGAACCCACATCCATCTTTTGCCATGGGATGTTGAGAAAATGTTGCAATTTCCTGCAGCTCTACACATTTTTCCATAGGCTGGAGAGAATTGTTTGCAGTTTTTAATATATCTGAGTGAGACTGACGAAACAGGGCCTTCAAAAAGGGGCCCAAATTGCCCATCCCTGATCTAGGTGAACATTCTCATTCTATTATTTGATTCAGCCCACTGTTAATGTGATCAGATTTTCCCACCCTGTTGCAGGTTATGCCTTTTAAAATGTGTGATTTATAGTAAATATTACATGAAAATATAAGATTCACCCACTCAGGGTAAACATATTTTCATTATTTCTAGCTCAATTTCCAACTAGCCTACATTTGACACCAAAACAGTGGCCAAGCCTCCCCATGGGATAATTAGTAGTAGTTGTGTGGACTGTAAAGAAGTCAATTTAATTTGCCTCTGGTTAGGAACTACATCCTCCCAAAGAGTTTAATGTTGCAACTCTGACACAATCCCATTTCTTAGGCTACTCCTGCAGCTATCTTCCCACTTCATGCAACAGATAGGCTAATATCTGTTTTGGCAACATGTGCTGTAGACTATGTCAACATTCTTTCTGCTCTCTTGCCTTGAAGAGATGATGAAACACCAGCAGGCTGTTTGCCACGTCTAATGATCAATTGAGATAGCCTACAGTGGAGTTGTATGCAGATTAAACACTACAAAGCCCTACAACTACATTTAAACGCTGAGGCATTTCTGCTGTGTCACTCCTTAGAATAGAATCACTCAGAATAGTATACAAATAAAGACATGTATCCATGAGGCAGTTCATGACAACACTTCTCTCTTTGAGAAGACTATGAAACATCACATCTAATTGATGCAATATACAGTGCATTCAGAAAGTATTCAGACCCCTTGACCTTTTCCAAATGTTTGTTACGTTACAGCCTTATTCTAAAATGGATTAAATATATTTTTTCCCTCATCAATCTACACATAATACCCCATAATGACAAAGCAAAGACAGGTTTTTAGAATTTTTTTCAAAAAACCCTTTACTCAGACCCTTTACTCAGTACTTTGTTGAAGCACCTTTGGCTGTGATTACAGCCTCGAGTCTTCTTGGATATGATGCTACAAACTTGGCACACCTGTATTTGGGGAGTTTCTCCAATTATTCTCTGCAGACCATCTCAAGCTCCGTCAGGTTGGATGGGGAGCGTCGCTGCAAAGCTATTTTAAGGTCTCTCCAGAGATGTTCGATCAGTCTGGGATCTGGTGTGCTTGTTGTCCTGTTGGAAGGTGAACCTTCGCCCCAGTCTGAGGTCCTGAGTGCTCTGGAGCAGGTTTTCATCAAGGATCTCTCTGTACTTTGCTCCGTTAATCTTTGCCTCGATCCTGACTAGTCTCCCAGTCCCTTCCACTGAAAAACATCCCCACAGCATGATGCTGCCACCACCATGCTTCACTGTAGGGATGGTGCCAGGTTTCCTCCAGACGTGGCACTTGGCATTCAGACCAAAAAGTTCAATCTTGGTTTTATCAGACCAGAGAATCTTGTTTCTCATGGTCTGAGAGTCTTTAGGTGCCTTTTGGCAAACTCCAAGTGGACTGTCGTGCCTTATTTTTTTTTATTTTTTTTTGCTCTGACATACACTGTCAACTGTGGGACCTTATATAGACAGGTGTGTACCTTTCCAAATCATGTCCAAAAATTGAGTTTACCACAGGTGGACTCCAATCAAGTTGTAGAAACATCTCAAGGATGATCAATGGAAACAGGATGCGCCTGAGCTCAATTTTGAGTCTCAAAGGGTCTGAATACTTATGTAAATAAGGTATTTCTGTTTTTTATTTTTTATAAATTAGCAAAGATATCTCAACCCGTTTTCGCTTTGTCCTTATGGGGTGTTGTGTAGATAAAACCATTTTTTAAAAATGAATTTAATCCATTTTAGAATAAGGCTGTAACGTAAAATGTGGAAAAAGTCAAGGGGTTGGAATACTTTACGAATCCACTGTTCACAACCAGTGTTTATAAAACCTAGTCCTTTAGAATAGATGCCCTTCACAGCAGCCACATGAACTTGAACCTCAGCAGCTTTCTAAGGCTTGTGTTTAACCCTTGACCTGCTGTTAAACCCTTGACCTGCAATCGTCGTCCCCCAGCGGAAATCTAATTAACGTAATACAAGAATCCCCATCAAGTAGGGCGAGTATAGCCCGTTGTTCCTCTGCTCTCGGGGGACCACCATGACCGCCTCCTTCGCCAAAAGTTCTGAGATCTCTTTTGAAAGAGCAGCCACTTTCTCTGGTGATTTCAGAACCGTCTCTAACACTCCCGTGAATCCGGGGGGGGGTTCGTTTGAATTGGATGTTGTAACCTCTCACCAGGGTCCGGGCTAGCCAGGGGGATGCAGAGGGTGCAACTTCGCTGCCATGGCCAATAATGCTCTGAAAGCGGCGAGCGTGAAGTTGTAGTGCACGTTTCGGCACGTTCTGCGGGATGCGGGGGCGCTGGAACGCTGGTTGTGTCCATAACCTCATAGTTCCTGCCCTCCGTGAACGCATCACTTGCCAGCGGCACATTAACTGAGGCTCCAGCCTTAATTACCGCGCCACCTTCATGCAGTGATTGCGTCATCAATCCATCTTGGGATTGTGACTGCACACTGTTCTCACAACTCAGCACCACGCGTCTCTGTAGGGCGGCTCATAGAGCGCAGACGCTTAGCCGCCCTCTTATAATATCCTCTCACAGCGCCCTGCTGTGTGTGTGCTGTTCGGGCAGTGCCACACACAGAGTGGTGAGTGGAGGTAGGGGGAGAGAAAGATGGTGAGGGAACCTTTATGGTAACGTGTTTTTCATGGAGTGTGTTTGTCAACAGGTCCTTTTTTGACAAAGTCAAATGGAACACATCCTTTATTATACACAAAACACAACGGCTCCCCCATCCCTTCGCCGTAGCGCCCTTCACTGTTCTCTCCCCCTCGTCTGTCAGGGGTGGCGTCGCTTCTGTCCCCTTGGGGCGCTTCCAGGAGGACGTCATCACCACCTCCCTCGACGACAACGTCTTCTCTGCCGCTGGCGCTATGGGGGGGGGGGGGGTTGGAGCCCGCTCTCCAAGTGCCTGCTGCTGCTTCCTGTCACCTGGCTCTGCATCGGGCTGTAGATCCGGGTCTACTGGCAGAGCCCAAGGTGCTGGGTGGGTCCTTGGAAGTTGCTCTAGGTCTAACTACCGATGGTAGATGCCTAGCCAGCTGCTTCCTCTCCTCCTCCAGCTTTCCAAAACGCACCGTCGCATTCTTAACGGCGGTCCCAAAAAGGCTGTCGTTATTGATGGAGGCATTCAATAGCGCGGACCTGTTGTGCTCTTTCATGGCCGTCAGAGACAGCCAGGGGTGTCGTTTTAATGCCACCGAAGTGGTATGTATGGCGCCGGAAATTCTCGACACCTCCTCCGTCTCCTCTCTCGTCAACTCATCTCTATCTGTGGTGAGACAGGAGAGAGAGGCTGCCAAGAGGGCAATGTTATTGGCCGCTGCTACTGCTTGCGTTCCTATTGTAAAGGCCCTCTCTCCCAGCATAGCTGAGAAACGGTCCTTTACAGTGGGCATAGTGGGTTTCCTGGCCGTCGGCCAGGAGCTCACACTAGGAACGAGGTAGGTCGCTAGGGCCTCCTCGAGCCTGGGGATCCCCTGAGCCTTACTGCCCTCCACTCTGGTGAAGGGGTGTACATTTTAGCAGGCCCTTTGGCCATTTAAAGGTGCATCCCACGAGCCCTCAGCATATCTCCCAAGAGACGGCATGGCCGGTGCCAGAGGCGCCGCCTTCCGTCTTGATCGAGAGTATGGGCCGCCCTCCATGAAGTTCACCTGAGCCCCGGAAAATTGGAGTGGAGAGAGGCCGTTGCGTAGGAGGGGGTTGCTGAATGTTCAGAACCCATCTCCTCCTCGCCAAAGGAAGAGTGGAGGCTCTCACTCCCCATAAGGAGAGGGGCTTCCCCTGACATGGTCAGTGCCGCTGATAGGTCGAAACCTTTCGCGCCCTGTCCCATCTCCTCCTCCCTTCATGCAGTGATTGCGTCATCAATCCACCTGGGGATTGTGACTGCACACTGTTCTCACAACTCAGCACCACGCTTCTCTGTAGGGCGGCTCATAGAGCTCTCACAGCGTCCTCTCACAGCGCCCTGCTGTGTGTGTGCTGTTCGGGCCGTGCCACACACAGAGTGGTGAGAGGAGGTAGGGGGAGAGAAAGATAGTGAGGGAACCTTTATGGTAACGTGTTTGTCATGGAGTGTGTTTGTCAACAGGTCCTTCAAAGGCGCCGTCGTCGTCTGATGCCTCAGATCCTGAGGCCAGCATCGACATGACGTCCTCCAGTGGGAACTCCTCCCATAAAAATTCGGGGGGGTCCGTGAGGCCGCCCGTAGCTTGCTCCAGAGCCAAACACACAAAGCAAAGCTTGTGGGGGTCTGAAGCCGCCATGGTGGAGCAGCGACACTGGGCTCTTAAAAGAGCCTTTGGGTTCACTGGTGTGTTCATCATAAGATGACGCCGGGATCTGGAAACCGGTGTCTAGAATCGTCTTCTTTTCTTCTCTTCTCTTCTAGGCCTTCTTCAGTCTTCGTCCAGTCGCTGAAGACAATGGGAGGCTGATTGAGGGTATGCATGCCCTTATATAGGGACACCTGTACTCCTATTGGCTGTAGGTGTGTGCATAATTTTTTCTCAGGCTGTTTGCTGCCTAGTCAGCGGGGTTAACCACTAGGAGCAGAGCTCCCCTATGGGGCGGAGCTCCACGATATAGAACCTCCTTGTGCAATGCAAAAAGTGGATTTAATATTTTTCCGGAAATTGTGTTTTTTGGAGTACCACCTGCAACTGGACACAGACGTTTATAAGACACTGGTGCCTTCCGAGTCGAGAACAAATAAAGTACCAACAAGTAAAGATTGGTTGAACATTTGCTAAACAGGAGCATCATATCAACGGCTAAGTAAATTACATTAATTAGCTAATGATCATCGTCGTTTGATTTGGTATTGGCTACCCTCACAGAACCTTTCATCATGCCCCAGGCCCTGATTGCACACTTCACTTTGCTCATGAATATCTGTAATAATTAATATTCTCTCTCTACTGGCTGCTACAATCAAAAGAGTGCCATTGGCTTTTGGCAGGTTTTAATTAATTAAGAAATGTTCTCATTGAGTGTGGCCATTCCTATTATATTTTATTTAACCTTTATCTAACTAGGCTATTCAGCATCACAACTCCACATTTACAGGCAATGCATCTTAATGGGCTTCAGTGCTCCACCACCACCACCAGCAGTAGCTGTTATTGATTCTTTTGGATGGAGTTGGGTAGTCTTTAAGTCACCTGTAGCAGTTTTATTTCAGTGGGTGTAATAGGGGATTGATTTTAGAATAAAAGTGAAAATAAGCGAAGGGACATTTTAAGATTCAAGTCTTCATTTTCGTCTTTCTGGGTAACTGACAGAACAGGGAAAGCCACTCCCATACGGGCCATGAACTGGTGATTGTCACATGATTCCGTACAAGTGGAAATTGTTGACCCAAGCTTTTAGCATATGAACATTAACTGTTTTTCTCATTCCCCCAGTGCACCCATGGGCACCACCAAGGGACAACATGGCTATTGTACGAGCCACCTGTTGCACACCAGTTATGACTAACAGCTTGACTTTATTGATAATGTTTGGCACAAATGACAAGTGCAAATATTGGCTGTGGAGAACATAACAGCACTGATATTTTAAGCAAACAACATTTTCTCTGTGTACGTTCAGTCATTCTAGACAGTATTGAACAACCGCAACCAATTAGGTTTATGTAATGTTTGCCAATGGGCCCTATTACACTGAACAAAAATACCATGCAACATGTAAAGTGTTGGTCCCATGTTTCATGAGCTGAAATAAAAGACCCCAGAAATGTTCCATAAAAGCACAAAAAGGTTATTTCTCTCCGATTCTGTGCACATTTCTTTACATCCCTGTCAGTGAGCATTTATCCTTTGGCAAGATAATCGATCCACCTGACAGGTGTGGCATATCAGAAGCTGATTAAACGGCATGATCATTACACAGGTGCACCTTGTGCTAAGGACAGTAAAAGGCCACTCTAAATTCATAGATGTCTCAAGTTTTGAGTGAGCATGCAATTGGCATGTTGACTGCAGGAATGTCCACCAGAGCTGTTGTCAGAGAATTTTATGTTCATTTATCTACCATAAGCCGCCTGCAACATAAGTTTAGAGAATTTGGCAGTACGTCCAACCGTCCTTACAACCGCAGACCATGTGTAACCAGGCCAGCCCAGGACCTCCACATCCGGCTTCTTCACCTTTGGGATAATCTGAGATCAGCCAACCGGACACCTGATGAAACTGTGGGTTTGCACAAGTTAAACATTTCTGCACAAACTGTCAGAAACCATCTCAGGGAAGGTCATCTGCGTGCTTGTCGTACTCACCAGGGTCTTGATCTGACTGCAGTTTGGCATTGGCACTTCAGTGAGCAAATGCTCCCCTTCAAGGGCTATTGGAAAAGTGTGCTCTTCACAGATTAATCCCAGTTTCAACTGTACCGGGCACATGTATGGCATTGTGTGTGTGAGATTTATGCTGATGTCAATGTTGTGAACAGAGTGGCATGCATAAGCTACTGACAAAGACAATTGTATTTTTTATCAATTTGAATGCATAGAGATACCGTGACAAGATCCTGACACCCATTGTCATGCTATTCATCCACCATGTCACAAGGATGTACACAATTCCAAGAACTGGGACAGCTGAAAATGTCCCAGTTCTTCCATGGCCTGCATACTCACCAGATATATCACCCATTTTGAGCATGTTTGGGATGCTCTGGATCAACATGTACAACAGCATGTTCCAGTTCATACCCAAATCCAGCAACTTTGCACAGACATTTTTATTTAACCAGGCAAGTTAGTTAAGAACAAATTCTTATTTACAACAGCCTAGGAACAGTGGGTTAACTGCCTTGTTCAGGGGCAGTACGACAGATTTTTACCTTGTCAGCTCAGGGATTTGATCCAGCAACCTTTCGGTTATGGTCCCAATGCTCTCCCACGCTACCGAGTGGGACAACATTCCACAGGCCACAATCAACAACCTGATCCACTCTATGCAAAGGAGATGTATTGCGCCACATGAGGTAAATGGTGGTCACACCAGATACTGACTGGTTTTCTGATCCACACCCCCTACCACAGGTATCTGTGACCAACAGATGCATATCTGTATTCCCAGTCATGTGAAATCCATAGATTAGGGTCTAATGAATGTATTTATTTTGACTGATTAAATTGACTATAACTCAGTAAAATCTTTGGAATTATTTTGTATTTTTGTTCAGTGTACTTGACAGTCCCATTCATTGTCATGTGTATTGGTCCAGTGAGATTGTATTGAAATGTTCTCATGCGATCCTCTTGGCCATTTAGACAGAGACGAACAGTGAATCTTGTTACTACATCAATATAAGGCATTTATAGTGTTACATACAGTATCTTTAGGAAACGGGTCATGTACGCAGGCACATACTCGCTATAAAACTATTTTGATTCTTCTTCTTGTTTAGGAACACAGCATTATCCAGGATAATGCTCCTACCATCTCTTACACATCATCTGCCCATGTGATATAACATGGTGACTGAAACATTTGAATTAATAAATCGTTATTGCGCCAGAAGGGATGTTGCGAAATAGCACAGTACTAGGAAATAAAGGTGACTAAAACCTCTCTGATGTTTTTGTCATCTTGGTGCTCTCATTGTCATTCACCCTTTTCCTCTGTTGCAGGTGATCTCTGGCTCTCCGGTTTTGAAGAAAGTATGCCTCACCCCAAGCGCTGCTTTTTAAATCCCTACAGACTGAAACCTTTTAGCCTATATGACCTAAAGACACTTTCAATATAGAAAACTATTTTCATTCAGGGAGAGGCCCTGTGCTGAAGCAATCTCCGGGCCCTGCACAAAGGATAGAAATGTCTGTGAATTTTACTTTTAAACGGCTAAATAACTAGATTTCTTTATGTCCTGAAATTTGTGGTCCGTTTTGAATATATTTTTTTAAATAAAGTTTCTTATAAAATGATAGCTAACTTTCTCAGTTTTTAATCAGACATCTTTGACTGGATAGCTCACACAATAACAAAGACATTGGATTCCACTTCCTGCTAGAACTAGGTGTTATTCAGACAAATTGTTGTTCCAGGAAAATGTATTAGATAGTAATCAATTTGAGGGACATCAACAAATCGAAACATCTTCCAAAGCTCAGATCTTATGCTTTATTAAGATATAGTTTGTTTGTATCTGGTTAGCATATCAATGCTACATACCTATCTGACTGGTCCTTTTGGGGTGTGTAGCAGTGGGTGTGTCGATTGCACTAAGCTGTCTGTCTGCCACTGGTTATACTGATAACAGAATCCCTATACACACACACACACACACACACACAGAGAGAGAGAGACGGTATAGAATGTACCGTGTAGAACAGATAGGATTGTCTGTTCTATTCATTGTATCTCTATATGCAACATGCTGAACTTCACTGAATACACACTGGCACAAGGACTGCATCTCTGTTCCAGAAACTGACTTGTAACCTGTATTTGGGGGGGGGGGTTACTTAAAAGATTCTCATGTCTCTACAAAACATGAATATTCCCCAACCATCATAATCTTCCTTTGACTGTTCTTCTGGATCTTTTGGTATGTGGGCAACCTGGAGGTGACCCTCTACTTCTGGGGCTTGGAGTGAGACAGTGTTGAGGGTGTGGACTGGTGATGATGAGGTTCCAGTGGGTCTAGAATGGGCTTGGAGTGAGACAGTGTTGAGGGTGTGGACTGGTGATGATGAGGTTCCAGTGGGTCTAGAATGGGCATGGAGTGCAAATGTATTTACAACATAACTTTTTGAAGACAGTGGATCCACCCTGGACATCAATTGGGTCTTTCTATAAACTAGGGTACCAGTGAGGATTTCCTACACTGGACAACGTTTTACAGCTGTTGATAAAGCCGGGTGTACACTACACGACTTTTGCCTCTCGCATTAAACAACCGTCTTTCCTGTAGTTTTGTGTCTTGCCAAAGTAGTGTTGCTCACACTAAACGATGTGACACAGACAGGGGTTCTTCAGTTGGTCTTGAGGATTCTCCATAGCAACGTGTCACACAAAAACAATGTGATGATGTGATCAGATGTAACTTAGCTACAATGAGTTGTGGCTCAAATCAGCCTCATAAATGTTTTCAGTCAAATATTCACATACAAAGTTGAAATATCTAGGCAACATTTTGAATTGAATAATATTGCTTATTGATTTGACGCTTTGGTTAAAGGCAAGTACAAACGCATACTAGTAGTAGTCATGGTTACTGCTCCAGAGTTACACATTCATACTAGTAGTAGTCATGGTTACTGCTCCAGAGTTACACATTCATACTAGTAGTAGTCATGGTTACTGCTCCAGAGTTACACATTCATACTACTAGTAGTCATGGTTACTGCTCCAGAGTTACACATTCATACTAGTAGTAGTCATGGTTACTGCTCCAGAGTTACACATTCATACTAGTAGTAGTCATGGTTACTGCTCCAGAGTTACACATTCATACTAGTAGTAGTCATGGCTCCTGCTCCAGAGTCTACACATTCATACTAGTAGTAGTCATGGCTCCTGCTCCAGAGTTACACATTCATACTAGTAGTAGTCATGGCTCCTGCTCCAGAGTTACACATTCATACTAGTAGTAGTCATGGCTCTTGCTCCAGAGTTACACATTCATACTAGTAGTAGTCATGGCTCCTGCTCCAGAGTTACACATTCATACTAGTAATAGTCATGGCTCCTGCTCCAGAGTTACACATTCATACTAGTAGTAGTCATGGCTCCTGCTCCAGAGTTACACATTCATACTAGTAGTAGTCATGGCTCCTGCTCCAGAGTTACACATTCATACTAGTAGTAGTCATGGCTCTTGCTCCAGAGTTACACATTCATACTAGTAGTAGTCATGGCTCCTGCTCCAGAGTTACACATTCATACTAGTAGTAGTCATGGCTCCTGCTCCAGAGTTACACATTCATACTAGTAGTAGTCATGGCTCCTGCTCCAGAGTTACACATTCATACTAGTAGTAGTCATGGCTCCTGCTCCAGAGTTACACATTCATACTAGTAGTAGTCATGGCTCCTGCTCCAGAGTTACACATTCATACTAGTAGTAGTCATGGCTCCTGCTCCAGAGTTACACATTCATACTAGAAGTAGTCATGGCTCCTGCTCCAGAGTTACACATTCATACTAGAAGTAGTCATGGCTCCTGCTCCAGAGTTACACATTCTGGGTGATGCGGAACAATGGTGAGCTCTCATTGGCTATTGATGATCACTGTTCTCAACGTGTCGTTGCACATCTCGCACTACAAGAGTATTGCAGATTTTGAGCCGATAAAATCAAATGTATGAAAATATCGAGAAGAGATCGATAGCCCTCTGTTTCCGATCTCAAAACCTTGTAGTTGATAATAGGATATGTTTGTATCTGGTTAGCATAATAAGAATTATTGTAAATAAGAATTTGTTCTTAACTGACTTGCCTAGTTAAATAAAGGTTACAACAAATATATATATGTATATTTTTTTGAAAACTTGGAGGGACAACTAAAACTAGCAGCGGGCCAAATCCGGCCCGCAGACCACCAGTTGGGGAACCTTGCCCTATATGTACAATTATATAAATTACACAATTGTATAACATTGAGTCCCTTCAAAATTACAATTAAGTGTTTGAAAAAGTCCCTGAAAGTCTGTATGAACCCTGCTTAAAGGACATATAGTCCTAGTCCTATGTTGTTTTATAGGTGTAGTTATGGATTACAATATGCATGTATTCCCTTTTATTAATCGAACTACACATGTGGAGAGAATACCAGATTCAACTACGAAAACCAGGGAGCTTTACAAAAGCCTCATAAAGTGTATAGACATTTGTTTTGGTAAGAACTTCAATATTTTATTGTATACTATTCTCTTTCAGCTGGAACTACAGCACTGAATAATGATAATTGAGTGATGTTTGCACCACCTCAACAAATTAAATTGTACAAATCTCGCACTGTTACTTTATATTGAAATAAGTAGTTTTTCCCACTGGTAATTTTCCTATTGTGAAATCTGAGAGTTCAGTTGCTTTAACCAGACAATAGAAACCAGTTAAACTGGGTATGTCGCCTAGACGGGGGCTCTCACTTTACAACAATGGGTCTGTGTCATGGAAAAAGGATGAACTGTTTCCAAATGACCTTTATTAAGCAACTAAGGAGTTTCCCGCCAAGTCACAATGACAAGGATATTCTCCTGCTTTGGTCTGATCAAGTATTTACAGGATTTTATGGACAGATTAGATTTGATTGCCATGTACCTAAGTAAAACTGGTTTAGTGTGGCAAACCCTGACACACCCATGTACTGTGTTGACATCTGAGCTCTGCTGGGTGATAATCTCTCTCTGTACATGAGCAATGGAGGCTGGAGAAGTAACCATGGTCACTACCAACAACTCTGAGAACATTTTTAAGACAACAGGGTAAAGAATGTAGGCCTAGTTGTTTTTCTTTCAGTTTCCTGAAATGATGACATAAACATTGGTAATGACTAGAGAAATGTATTCACCCATTTTGGACTGTCATCAGAGACACATTTTCAAAGGTGTAAAGTGTTTAAGAAAAATACTTTAAAGTACACAACAGTCCCTGGTTCGAATCCAGGCTGTATCACATCCGGCCGTGATTGGCCCAGCGTCGTCCGTGTTTGGCCAGTGTAGGCCGTCATTGTAAATAAGAATTTGTTCCTAACTGACTTGCCTAGATAAATAAAGGTTAAAACACGTTCTCTGGAGTGATGAATCACTCTTCACCATCTGGAAGTTCGACGGACGAATCTGGATTTGGTGGATGCCAGGAGAACACTACCTGCCCCAATGCATAGTGCCAACTGTAAAGTTTGGTGGAGGAGGAATAATGATCTGGGTCTGTTTTTCATGGTTCAGGCTAGGCCCCTTAGTTCTAGTGAAGGGAAATCTTAATGCTACAGCATACAATGACATTCTAGATGATTCTGGGCTTCCAATTTTATGGCAACAGTTTGGGGAAGGCCCTTTCCTGTTTCAGCATGACAATGCCCCCGTGCTAAAAGCAAGGTCCATACATTTGTCTAGATCGTTGTGGAAGAACTTGATTTGATTTGAGTCCCTCCTGTTTAGCTAAAAAATGCAATTGTTTTTTAAATTGTGCCTGTTCTGCATGTTATTTTAGCATTAATACGTGCAACATATAAGTTTGCAAACAATGAAAAAAAAATCATTGAGTTAATAAAGCTGCATACAAACATGGTCTCTTTTTTGCTTTCTAGAGTAAGGCAGCTCTAAAATGCAGTTGTTTCAGCCTAGCTCAGTGCTTTCTGTGGTGGTGGGGCAGCCAGCGGAAAATACGGAGTGTAGGGGTTGATAATGTTCTCTAGTTGCGCAGTGATTGGCTCAGAGTTCTGTCACTCATGGGGACAGTACGTCACCGAAAAATCTACGGGACAGCTCGAAAATTCAAGCGCCTTGGGTGCTGCCATAGAGTTACATTAGAAGTGCCCATCTAAGAAGGCTCATGGTCATTGGCCACAAATAAAATGATGTCAAATCCCATTATATATATGACAGCTTTGATCGGACTGATCATGTCAAGGTCATACTTTCAAAATCTTAGCTAGCAAGGTAGACAAGCAGTCATCATCATGAATCACGTTGACAATCTACCGGCAAATCCTTGTCATATTTAGAGAAATTATAGATACAACGTATTGGTGCTAATCGGCCATTGGACATAAACATTTCACAACAAGCAATCACTAGCCTGCTATTCAGTGGAGTGTGTGTGTGGTCCAGGTCTGAGTTTAAGGGTCTTTTTTCCAAGCTTCAAAGGATAAACATTCAACACCATGGGCCAGAAAACGTTGAATACATTGGCCATGCTGTCAATCCAGCATGACTTCTGCCGCATTCAAAACAACTGGAAACTCGGAACTAGGAAATCTCAGACTTCAGTGAGTTCAAGGCAACTGGGAACTCTGAAAAAAACTAGCTCCAATTGGGAAAAAGTGTTTTGAACGGTCATCCATCTCGGAATTCAAGTCAGGAACTTGGGACTCTTCTAGAGCTCCAACCTGAAGATCACTGACGTCATTATTCGGCCTTGTTTTTTTCAGAGTTCCCAGTTGTCTTGAAAGCACCATACATCCAGAGAATGCCAGATCTTGATGAGTCGTGCCACATTCCTGTTCAAGTGAGCACAGCACAACAAGGTGTGTCCAAAAATGTCTTGTATGCTGCTGCATAAATTATGTAATATGCCAGGGAGATATGTATACTGTAGCTAAGAAAGGAATACTAAGTGTATGTTGTGTAGTAAGCTGTTAATAGCACATGTGCCTCACCCTAATAATTTGGTCCATTTCCCCCTCATAACTTAGCCTACTGTTCTGACTTGGTGGTGCACATGTAGCCTATAGCCTGTTTTAGAGAAACTTCATCATCGAATATTGTAAGAGCTTTCATTGTCTGCTTATATGCCCCCTTTATTTATCCTAAGGTTCTGACTTGGTGTACAGGGAGAATACTGTAAGAACGGCCCATGTTCTGAATTCTGTGGCTGTACATTTCAAAAGTGCTGAACAAATAGTTATATTGACTACATCCGTCCTAGCTTGCTTATTAATTTCTTTAACGAAATTACGGATTGCCTCTTATCCGCTCGTCGTCCCCTTATGCCATAGTTTGTACATCTCAATTGTCAGCAGAAACCACATTTGTTTAAGCAAGTCAGCCATATCAGCTACACTACCGTTCAAACGTTTGGGGTCACTTAGAAATGTCCTTGTTTTTGAAAGAAAAGCTAATTGATTGCTGGCAGCTTCATTAAATAGTACCCGCAAAACACCAGTCTCAACGTCAACAGTGAAGAGGCGACTCCGGGATGCTGGCCTTCTAGGCAGAGTTGCAAAGAAAAAGCCATATCTCAGACTGACCAATAAAAATAAAAGATTAAGGGCAAAAGAACAGACACTGGACAGAGGAAGACGGACTTGTGAGGCGTCTGTTTCTCAAACTAGACACTAATGTACTTGTCCTCTTGCTCAGTTGTGCACCAAGGCCTCCCACTCCTCTTTCTATTCTGGTTAGAGCCAGTTTGCGCTATTCTGTGAAGGGCGTAGTACACAGCATTGTACAAGATCTTCGGTTTCTTGGCAATTTCTCACATGGAATAGCCTTCATTTCTCAGAACAAGAATAGACTGACGAGTTTAAGAAGAAAGTTATTTGTTTAATCGAACACAGAAATGCTGATGCTCCAGATACTCAACTAGTCTAAAGAAGGCCAGTTTTATTGCTTCTTTAATCAGCACAACAGTTTTCAGCTGTGCTAACATAATTGCAAAATAGTTTTCTAATGATCAATTAGCCTTTTAAAATTATAAACTTGGATTAGTTAACACAACATGCCATTGGAACACAGGAGTTATGGTTGCTGATAATGGGCCTTCGTATGCCTATGTAGATATTCCATAAAAAATCTGCCGTTTCCAGCTACAATAGTCATTTACAACATTAACAATGTCTACACTGTATTTCTGATCAATTTGATGTTATTTTAATGGGCAAAAAAATAGATTTTCTTTCAAGAACAAGGACATTTCTAAGTGACCCCAAACTTTTGAACGGTAGTGTATGTTTTTTTAAAAGGCAGTAAATTAGACTGAATTAACTGTTTTGCTGCCACACAAGGCTCCGCTGATAGCCAGGTGTAGCGGTGGTAAGGGTTCACTCCATTGTGCTGAAAATAAAGCTCTAATCTTGATACAGCTTTATGTCGGCCCTAACAGTGTGTAGGCAACGTTTGTCACCGCTATAGTGCAATTACTGTATTGTTTATTGTTGTGTTGTGTTGTGGCTTTGCTGGGATGCATCTAAAAAAAATGTGATGCCCAAGTGTCCACAGAGAGGACACTTGGGCATCAAATCAATAAAAATGTTCTATCAAATGTACTTTTTACATCAGCTGATGTCACAAAGTGCTATACAGAAACCCAGCCTAAAACCCCAAACAGCAAGCAATGCAGATGTAGAAGCAAAGTGGCTAGGAAGAAACCTAGAGAGGAACCAGGCTCTGAGGGTTGGCCAGTCCTCTGCTGGCTGTGCCGGGTGAAGATTATAACAATTCATGGCCATTAAGGCCAGATCTTTCTCCAAGATGTTCAAATGTTCATAGATGACCAGCAGGGTCAAATAATAATCACAGTAGTTGTAGAGGTTGCAACAGGTAAATACATCAGGAGTGAATGTCACTTGGCTTTTCATAGCCAGGTATGGATGCTGTAGAGAGCGCAGGTACGGTGTGATAGAGCACAGGTACAGTAGAGAGAGAGCGAGAGAGAGAGATGAAAACAGCAGGTCTGGGACAAGGTGGCACGTCCAATGAACAGGTCAGGGTTCCATAACCGCAGGCAGAAGAGTTGAAACCGGTGCAGCAGCACGACCAGGTGGACTGGGGACAGCTAGGAGTCATCAGGGCAGGTAGTCCTGAAGCATGGTCCTCCGGGTAGGCTCAGGTCCTCCGGGAGGGGAGGTAGAGTGGGAGAGAGAGAGAATTAGAGGGAGCATACTTAAATTCACACAAGACACCGGATAATAACATCAGATTTAACAAACTGACCCTAGCCCCCCGGCACATAGACTATTGTAGCATAGATACTGGAGGCTGAGACAGGGGGGGTCAGGAGACACTGTGGCCCCCTCCGACAATACCCAGACAATACCCGCAGACAGGGCCAACCAGGCAGGATATAACCCCACCCACTCTGCCAAAGCACAGCCCCCCACATCAATAGAGGGATATCAACAACCACCAACTTACTACCCTGAGACAAGCCTGAGTATAGCCCACGAAAGATCCCCTCCACTGCACAAGCCAGAGGGGGCGACAATCCGGACAGGAAGTGATGCACCCCTCCTAGGGATGGCATGGAAAGCACCAGTAAGCCAGTGACTCAGCCCCCGTAATAGGGTCAGAGGCAGAGAATCCCAATGGAGAGACGGGAACCGGCCAGGCAGAGACAGCAAGGGTGGTTCGTTGCTCCAGTGCCTTGCTGTTCACCTTTGCAGCCCTGGGCCAGACTACACTCAATCATAGGACCTACTGAAGAGATGAGTCTTCAGTAAAGACTTAAAGGTCGAGACCGAGTCTCACATGGTTCCATAAAAATGTTTCTCTATAGGAGAAAGCCCTGCCTCCAGCTGTTTTCTTAGAAATTCTAGGGACAATAAGGAGGCCTGCGTCTTGTGACCGGAGCCTAAGTGTAGGTATGTACGGCAGGACCAAATCTGAGAGAAAAGTAGGAGCAAGCCCATGTAATGCTTTGTAGTTTAGCAGTAAACCCTTGAAATCAGCCCTAGCCTTAACAGGAAGCCAGTGTAGAGAGACTAGCACGGGAGTAATATGATCAAATGTTTTGGTTCTAGTCAAGATTCTAGCGGCCGTGTTTAGGACTAATTGAAGTTTATCAAATCAAGTCTCTGCAATATCCAGTGACAACAACCACTGAATGAAGTGCTAGCCAACACACACTGCGGTAAGAGAACGCGACACCAGGTTGCGCGTCCGTGGTAACAAAGGGGGAGCTGGGGTTCCGTTCTACCCGGAGACAGACAGCTCACTGCACTGCCTTGTGAACTCTGCCAAGGGTTGACACTTCTGTGGACCTCTGGTGTCCCCTGTGGTGGTGATGTTTCATTGATCCATGCAAGACCCTCTGGCCTTGCCAGGCACCTGGCTTATTACTGCATTATAAACTCAAGTGACGGTTACTGAATAAAAAAAGGTGGTTAATATAAAATACTTTTTTCAGTCTTTCCATGTCTGACACTCAGAGAAAGTGGACGTTATGATTTAGACACCGCATGCACTACTCGATTGTAACATTTCTTATAAACACTAGATGGCAGTGTTGTCTCAATGACAGACAACTTGCTGCAATATACCGCATCTGTCTGCTTGGACCTGATGATCCCTCCTTCACTTGTCTTCCACTGATCTGAAATAGGTCTGTCCAGGGTTGGGTAGTTTAATCCGTTACAGTTACGAGTTACCTGTCCAAAATTGTAATCAGCAACGTAACTTTTGGATTACCCAAACTCATTAATGTAATGATTACTTTCACTTTGAGACATTAGAAGACAAAAATGAATACTACCAATTGAACGAGATATATTGCGAGATAAATCAACGTTAGAGTTGATATAGCTGGCCTTACCTCCAAGTGTTTATTCAAGTTGGATGCCAGGCACCCCCTTTTTTTATTCAGTAACCGTCACTTGAGTTTATAATGCAGTAATAGATGCATGGATCAATGAAACATCACCACCACAGGGGACACCAGAGGTCCACAGAAGTGTCAACCATTGGCAGAGTTCACAAGGCAGTGCAGTGAGCTGTCTGTCTCCGGGTAGAACGGAACCCCAGCTCCCCCTTTGTTACCACGGACGCGCAACCTGGTGTCGCGTTCTCTTACCGCAGTGTGTGTTGGCTAGCACTTCATTCATTGATACACCCTTGGAAGACAGTCTGGACTGTAGCCTATAAAAGCAATTTTCCCGCGATCCATTATACGCATTTGGTGGGTCATCATAGGGCTCTCTTACTTGTGGTCAGACACACTCAGGCGGAACAAACTTAAATTTGCGCCTTTTTTCAATGCTGATTTGAATGTCATTAGCTAGGTTTCTATCCCATTTGTGACCGATTTTCAAACAAATATTCAAAAATCTACATTTAAAAAAAATGATGAACTTCACAGGGTCGTGAAAGTGCACGTGATGATATTGATGCTCCTTTCCCACCAGAGATGTTTCCATCAAAATATTTATTGCGTATAAAAGTCTGTGCGTGATGACATCGTGTACATACAAATAACGTTTGCGATTACATTCCCATGAAAAATACAAGTTAAATGGGTTCCCAACGCATTTTCAACTCTACTGAACTGTTGCATTATATAGTGTTCCCACTCTGGTTTTGGCACATGCGCTTTAGCCAACAGCTCAAGAGCTCGCAGATACAGTACAGGTAGGTAAACTACAGATTATTATGGATAAGAGCGATATTATTTTTATTTGTCAAACGGCAGCCAAACATAGATCATCATGTCACAAGAATAAGACCCTCGATATTTATTGGAAAGTAACATCAATATCATAATGTGTACTTTCACCACCCTGTGAAGTTCATAATAATGTATTTCATCTGTAGGCTAATAAAGTTTTGATGACTCCCAAGTTTTCTTCGATATGATGGTTATAATATTAAAATGTGCGTATAAAGGCGTTTCCACCGCAATTTCTCGCATAATTAATTTTACCGACACAAAAAGGTCCCACCATTTCAAATGAACAAATTGTCTGTCAGCATTTGTAAAATTGTACCGCATATCCTGTTTCCATCAGCACTTTGTTCATGCATCAGGTAATTCATCTGCATGAAATGGTTGGATGGAAACCTGGTTATTGAGAAAACAGAAAGGTGTCAAAGATTTTTTACACAAAACTCCTTTCTGAATTTAAAAGTAATCCTATAAGTAATCATCTAGTTTTTCAAAAGTATCTGCAATCCGATTACAACATGTTTGCTGGTAACATAATGGATTACAGTAATTGGGTTTTTTTGTAATCTATTACATGTAATAGATTACTTGTGCTCATTTACTCCTCAACGTTCTGTTTGACCTCCGTTTTCAGATCAGTGTAGGAGAAGTAGGATATGATAAAACAGCAAGCACCCCTGCCGGCCCAGCTCTCTAGTGTTGATCACAGCAGTGCAGAGACATATGGAGGACTGTGAACAGTGAGCTGATATTATTATTCAAGAAAAGTAGCAGTCTGGCGTTAGGGAGCTCCCACTACTCACCGCTGATTTAATCTCCCTCTCTCCACTCGTAATCTGTCGTTTCTTTTCAACTCATCTATCTTCTTTAGAAAGAGCAGAGAGAGACGATGTAAGGACTGTCCCCAGTGTCCTGTCATTATACACACACAAGTACAAACATTGTAACAGTTCAGTTACATAAACTGAACATTGTAACAGTAAAGTTACATGTCTATTGTGTTATTGACTGTACGTTTGTTTATCCCATGTGTAACTCTGTGTTGTTGTTTTTGTCGCACTGCTTTGCTTTGTCTTGGCCATGTCGCAGTTGTAAATGAGAACTTGTTCTCAACTGGCCTACCTGGTTAAATAAAGGTGAAATAAATAAAAACGGGCAAACTGACTCGACATCCTGTTAATCTCGAGATTTCTAAAGGTGAAATTCAAAAGAAGTTAGTCAGTTTGTTTTCCCAATTTGTAAATGCGAGTAAAATTATATTATGCAACGTTTAGAAATAGATGTTATATTGAATGCAACTACTCCACTATGTGATGATGTAATCGATAGACGAACGCGCATGAATGCCACATGGAATGTTTTCTATGCTCCACGCTTGTTTACGTTGCAAACTTAAAACACTAGTAAAGCACCGGGCATTCAACGTTGACAGCTTGTCAAATCAGCAATTTATACGTGTTATGCATTAGGTTATTAAATGTGGAAGCTTATTTCTAATATCCACACCTTTGTTTTGACCTCCATAACATTCCGCCTGAAGCATTGTGGGTACTATGATTTGTAAACTAGAAGCTGTTCGGCTGCATACAATACCCGGCAGGATCTACTGTTTGAATTTGAATCACGTGGCCAGGCAAGGGAGTCGCATCCAGCTGTATACCAGGAGCCTGGCCTCTTGCTAAAAGAGCCCCTGGTTAAACTGGCCCCTCAGTAAAAAATTTAAAACACTACTACTACGGCTCAGAAGGAAGTGATTACCTGAGCAAGAGATGTGGTAAGAACATTAATTCATTGTTACATTGATTGCATAATTTACATGCAAAATGCACAAATTGTATCTTCATTAAAGGTATTAAAGGGGCAATCTGGGATTGGTACATACATGTGTTTACTTAAAAAATAATTATATTGTATATAGCCATTGATTCTTGAAAAATGTAACTTGTAAATGCCTGATGAGTTTATAAAATGTAACTGTAAATAAAGTATAGCTTCAAGACATGTTTAAACCTTAATTTTTATCTCATGGATGAGCAGTCCTTGCATCCATAGCTCCATCTATGAATTTGAAAGTAGTTACATTTCTCCAGCCCCATCCCTCAGCTGTTTACCAAAAAAGTGACAGGGAGTTGCTATGTTGTTGTTTGAATCCCAGATTGGCCCTTTAAATCAAGTTATGTACATTTCTAATCTATCCATTTCTATATTTGATTTTCCTTCGCCTTTTATGAAAGTTCAATAATTAAATATGATAGCAGAGCTGTAGAAGAAGAAGAAGAAGAAGAAGAAGAAGAAGAAGAAGAAGAAGAAGAAGAAGAAGAAGAAGAAGAAGAAGAAGAAGAAGAAGAAGAAGAAGAAGAAGAAGAAGAAGAAGAAGGGGAGGAGGAGGAGAAGAAGAAGGAGTATTCTTTTTTTTTATGGGTTGTCACATAAACGAGAAGAAGAAGAAGAAGAAGAAGAAGAAGAAGAAGGAGTTAAGCAGAAGAAGATGAAGTGGAGTGTCAATTCAAAGTTCTAAAACATTCATTAAATAAGTCTGACTTCTCTGTGTTTCTTCATGATGATGAAATAACCACGTTACAGTTTGGTTATACATAAACCAACCAGTAGATTGGTTTTAGTGAAGGGCCACTTTCAGTGACAGGTCATTGGCTCCCGGTCTCCAGTTGGCTACTACAGAGCAGCGTTTCCCAAACCTGCCCCTCTTGGGTGCACGTTTTAGAAAGAATGGTGCTAATTTCACTTAAGAATCAACTATGGGACTGATGGTTACATGCTCCTTTCCTAAAAACCCTGAAATGGAATCGGTTAGTGAAAGCTCTAACCTGATGAAAGTGAGGATGTAGGCCTACCTGCGTCAACAGGTGTGGTGAAGACTTCAGAGCCACACCCCAAGGATAATTCCAGAGAGAATTTTGGCCCAGTGGGGTTAAGATTCTTGGAGAAAGAGGATGTCTTTTTGCCAACCCATATGTGCTATCAGGCTGGGTGGAGAAGAATCTGGGTACTCTTAATTTAGTCAAAGTATCCAGAAGTGGACTTGTCTTGACTATGTGCTCCGCCTCAGGACCAAATATGTGTCTTGCTTTGTGCCCAGGAGCAGAGTGCCACTGAAATTAGTGATTACTGGGGTGGCATTGAGTGTTGACGTGGAACAACTGAAGATGAGGGTCCACGATATCAGTAATTCCACCGTTTGGTACGACGCAGACCCGGTAGTGAGCGCAAGCTCTTTTTTAATTTTGATGCAGAGCTTTTGCTTGATACAATCATGCTAGGATATGCCAGTTATCTAGTGAGAGCTTTTGTTCTGAACCCATTATGGTGTTTTAGGTGTCAAACTTATGGTCATGTTGCAGCAGTGTGTAGGAGGGAGATTCTGAGATGTGAGAAGTGTGCAGCAGGGCATGGGACAAAGGAGTGTGTAGTTTCAGGTGGAAAAAGCTGTGCGTGTCAATTGTGGGTGTGCCAATGTTGCTAGGGATCAGAAATGTCCTGTGCGAGTGAGACAGGTTGACGTTTCCATGGTGAGAGCAGTGCAGGGAGTGTCATGCTGAGGCAGTGAGACAGGTTGAAGTTTCCAGGGTGAGAGGAATGCAGGAAGTATCATATGCTGAGGCAGTGAGACAGGTTGTAGTTTCCAGGGTGAGAGCAGTGCAGGAAGTGTCATATGCAGAGGTAGTGAGACCGGTTGTAGTTTCCAGGGTGAGAGCAGGGCAGGAAGTGTCACATGCTGAGGCAGTGGGACATGTTGAAGTTTCCAGGGTGAGAGCAGTGCAGGAAGTGTCATGCTGAGGCAGTGGGGAAAGTAAAGGATGGTGGGCTAAGGGTGAGGGAGCCTGAGAGGATCCCTGTGAGTAGTAGGCCAGTACAGAGTGACCCCAACAGTTTGTGCTTTAGTAAGGTTGGCTTCTAGGCATTTATTGCTAATGCTACAGCACAGATGGAACGGAAATCACAGAAAATTGATTTTGAGTTTTTGGGTGTCAGAGATTTTAGTGCAGAAGAACTACAGTCGTGGTCAAAAGTTTTGAGAATGACACAAGTATTGGTCTCCACAAAGTTTGCTGCTTCAGTGTTCTTAGATCTTTATGTCAGTAGTTACTATGGTACACTGAAGTATAATTACAAGTATTCCATAAGTGTCAAAGGCTTTCATTGACAATGACATTCAGTTTATGCAAAGATTCAATATTTGCAGTGTTGACCCTTCTTTTTCAAGACCTCTGCAATCCACCCTTGCATGCTGTCAATTCACTTCTGGGCCACATCCTGACTGATGGCAGGCCATTCTTGCATAATCAATGCTTGGAGTTTGTCAGAAGTTGTGGGTTTTTGTTTGTCCACCTACCTCTTGAGGATCGACCACAAGTTCTCAATGGGATTAAGGTCTGGGGAGTTTCCTGGCCATGGACCCAAAATGTCGATGTTTTGATCCCCGAGCCACTTAGTTATCACTTTTGCCTTATGGCAAGGTGCTCCATCATGCTGGAAAAGGCATTGGTCGTCACCAAACTGTTATTGGATGGTTGGGAGAAGTTGCTCTCGGAGGATGTGTTGGTACCATTCATTATTCATGGCTGTGTTCTTAGGCAAATTGTGAGTGAGCCCACTCCCTTGGCTGAGATGCAACCCCACACATGAATGGTCTGAGGATGCTTTACTGTTGGCATGACACAGGACTGATGATAGCGCTCACCTTGTCTTCTCCGGACAAGTTGTTTTCCGGAAGGCCCAAACAATCGGAAAGGGGATTCATCAGAGAAAATGACTCTACCCCAGTCCTCAGTAGTCCAATCCCTGACCTTTTGCAGAATATCAGTCTGTCCCTGATGTTTTTCCTGGAGAGAAGTGGCTGCCTTTCTTGACACCAGGCCATCCTCCAAAAGTCTTCGCCTCACTGTGCATGCAGATGCACTCACACCTGCCTGCTGCCATTCCTCAGCAAGCTCTGCACTGGTGGTGCCCCGATCCCGCAGCTGAATCAACTTTAGGAGACGGTCTTGACGCTTGCTGGACTTTCTAGGGCGCCCTGACGCCTTCTTTACAACAGTTGAACCTCTCTCCTTGAAGTTCTTGATGATCCGATAAATGGTTGATTTAGGTGCAATCTTACTAGCAGCAATATCCTTGCCTGTGAAGCCCTTTCTGTGCAAAGCAATGATGACGGCACATGTTTCCTTGCAGGTAACCATGGTTGACAGAGGAAGAACAATGATTTCAAGAACCACCCTCCTTTTAAAGCTTCCAGCCTGTTATTCTGACTCAATCAGCATGACAGAGTGATCTCCAGCCTTGTCCTCGTCAACACTCTCACCTGTGTTAACGAGACAATCACTGACATGATGGCAGCTGGTCCCTTTTGTGGCAGGGCTGAAATGCAGTGGAAATGTTTTTGGGGGATTAAGTTAATTTTCATGGCAAAGAGGGACTTTGCAATTAATTGCAATTCATCTGATCACTCTTCATGACATTCTGGAGTCTATGCATTAACACTGAGACAGCAAACTTTGTGGAGACCAATACTTGTGTCATTCTCAAAACTTTTGACCACGACTTTACAGTAAATGTAGGTTTATATGGTAGTGGGGAAGGATGGGTTTGTTGGGGATAGTGGTGTATATGTAGGTTTAGATGGTGGTGGGGAAGGATGGGTTTGTTGTGGATAGTGGTGTACAGTATATGTAGGTTTATATGGTGGTGGGTTAGGATGGGTTTGTTGTGGATAGTGGTGTAGAGTATATGTAGGTTTAGATGGTGGTGGGGAAGGATGGGTTTGTTGGGGATAGTGGAGTACAATAAATGTAGGTTTCGGATGGTGGTGGGGAAGGATGGGTTTGTTGTGGATAGTGGTGTATATGTAGGTTTTGATGGTGGTGGGTTAGGATGGGTTTGTTGTGGATAGTGGTGTAGAGTATATGTAGGTTTAGATGGTGGTGGGGAAGGATGGGTTTGTTGGGGATAGTGGTGTATATGTAGGTTTAGATGGTGGTGGGGAAGGATGGGTTTGTTGTGGATAGTGGTGTATATGTAGGTTTATATGGTGGTGGGGAAGG
This sequence comes from Thymallus thymallus, assembly GCA_023634145.1. NCBI lineage: Eukaryota > Metazoa > Chordata > Actinopteri > Salmoniformes > Salmonidae > Thymallus > Thymallus thymallus. The sequence continues at coordinate 5,320,393 of CM042386.1, forward strand.
ATGGGTTTGTTGTGGATAGTGGTGTACAGTATATGTAGGTTTTGATGGTGGTGGGGAAGGATGGGTTTGTTGTGGATAGTGGTGTATATGTAGGTTTATATGGTGGTGGGGAAGGATGGGTTTGTTGTGGATAGTGGTGTATATGTATATGTAGGTTTATATGGTGGTCTTTTACCCTTAATATTTTATTTTTATTGGCCAGTCTGAGATATGGCTTTTTCTTTGTCTGGCAGCAAAACAGTTAATTCAGCCTAATTTACTGCCTTTTAAAAAAACATACACAACCGTTCAAGAGTTTGGTGTCACTTAAAAATGTCCTTGTTTCTTAAAGAAAAGCCAATTTTTGTCCATTAAAATAACATCAAATTGATCAGAAATACAGTGTAGACATTGTTAATGTTATAAATGACTATTGTAGCTGGAAACGGCTGATTTTTTATGGACTATCTACATAGGCGTACAGAGGCCCATTATCAGCAACCATCACTCCTGTGTTCCAATGGCACGTTGGGTTAGTTAATCCAAGTTTATAATTTTAAAAGGCTAATTGATCATTAGAAAACTCTTTTGCAATTATGTTAGCACAGCTGAAAACTGTTGTGCTGATTAAAGAAGCAATAAAACTGGCCTTCTTTAGACTAGTTGAGTATCTGGAGCATCAGCATTTGTGTGTTCGATTACAGAAACAAAGAACTTTCTTCTGAATCTCGTAAGTCTATTCTTGTTCTGAGAAATTAAGGCTATTCCATGCGAGAAATTGCCAAGAAACTGAAGATCTCGTACAACGCTGTGCACTACTCCCTTCACAGAACAGGGCAAACTGGCACTAACCAGAATAGAAAGAGGGGTGGGAGGCCCTGGTGCACAACTGAGCAAGTACATTAGAGTGTCTAGTTTGAGAAACAGACGCCTCACAAATCCATCTTCCTCTGTCCAGTGTCTGTGTTCTTTTGCCCTTAATATTTTATTTTTATTGGCCAGTCTGAGATATGGCTTTTTCTTTGCAACTCTGCCTTGAAGGCCAGCATCCCGGAGTCGCCTCTTCACTGTTGACGTTGAGACTGGTGTTTTGCGGGTACTATTTAATGAAGCTGCCAGTTGAGGACTTGTGAGGCAACCGAGAACTGCAAAAAATATGACTGGGAAAAATCATGACGTCATAACGCAATTAAGACAACTCTGAAATTGCCGACTTGGAAATTAGTTGTAGAAAGATGAGGTCCGAGTTTCCCACTTGGAAAGTATCAGAATCAACCAATAGAAAGCTCTATGCAAATAACGTACACAAGGTTCCAAGTTTCCGAGTTGTCTTAAACACGGCATTAGTGATCTACAAGTCGGAGAAGTCGGAGCTCTAGGATGATGACCGAGTTTCCAACTTGTAATTCCGAGTTGGATGACCATTCAAAAGATTTTTCCCAGTCGGAGTTCCCAGTTGTCTTGAACGCACTGAAGTCGGAAGTCAGAGATTTACGAGTTCAGAGTTGTCGTCAACACACCATAAAAGCCTATGCTGCATTCACATGCTATAGGAGATAAGGGGATAATGCTCCTCAAACAACTAATTCCTATGATTAACAGGTTAAACAGTGTTAAACAGTATTAAACTGTGTTAAATAATACTAATATGTGAAAACAATATTTTTTGTTGTGACAAGGTCGGTAGCAACATGTCGTTGTGGAAATGTGCAATGCAATGCTCTCTTCTCTCTGGGCTGGCTGGCGGGCTATCAATTTAGAAGTCTATCTCACAGAGTTCAACATGCAGTTACTCTGCCCAGAGCGAGTGCAGATTATGTTGCTACGGCAACAACAGCCCTTTCCCACGTTTCCCACTGACACACAGGCAGTAGCGGAGCCGTAGCGGAGTGGGTAAAATCACTGGAAATACATCCATATTACAAGCTATGTGTTGTGATAATTGTGTTGTTTGCTCTATAACCTGTTAGTTCATATGCCTTGACACCATGTTATACAGGCCTAAGGCTGAGACATTAAGAATACACAGTGGTAGAATCAATTCAACCACACCTTTGTTTCATCAGAAAACCTGGGAGCAAGCTCTGTCTGCTGGAGTCCACAAAGCATATATCCATGTAACAAACATGACCTACACAGCATGTTCATTTTTTTTTTTTACAATTTCCACTACTAAACAAACACTGGAAAGTTACAGCAAGTCGCAAAGAAAACAGGAGCTGCCTCAACTATTTCAGCAACATTTCAACATCAAATCACCTTATGCTTAGTCTAATACAGTGACAACTAAAAGATTCCAAAAACAATTTAGTCCAATCAGCGTAAGCTAAATATGATGTGGCTGTCCATGGTACTGTGTGTGTGTGTGTGTGTGTGCTTAAGTAGAAAAAACATGTTCACTCACTCTTTCATGTTGTCGAAATGGTCTATTCCTGCCATACATACACACTTTTAGTTGTTGTTGTCCTAGGCTACCTGGCTAAAATGCTTGCTCTCTAGGCTAACTTCCTTTCATGGGCAATGATTAGCCAGCTAGTTAACATTAGCCTACTACATCTGGCTACATATTGAACTTACATCCTCTCAGGCCAGAGGCACAATGTATTAATTTATATTTGGATCTGAATCACTGTCATAATCATTGGCCAGTACGGAGAATGAAAAAAAAACACAAGTCCAAACCCCTATCTCCATCCATGGCTAATTTAGGAAAGGGCCAATTTTAGCTAGCTAGCCACCGGAGGACAACAACACAATGAGATGCAACATTTCACTTTTTTTTCTGTCAATGACGTTTGGCTTTTGATATGATGTGATTTGTGTGAGGCTAAGTCTTTGCTAGGTAAATCCCTGCCCTATCTCAGCTCGCTGGTCAACATAGCAACACCCACCCGTAGCATGCGCTCCAGCAGGTATATCTCATTGGTCATCCCCAAAGCCAACACCTCCTTTGGCCGCAATTCCTTCCAGTTCTCTGCTGCCAATGACTGGAACGAATTGCAAAAATCCTTGAAGCTAGAGGTTCCTATCTCCCTCACTAACTTTAAGCATCAGTTGTCAGAGCTGCTTATCGATCACTGCACCTGTATATAGCCCATCTGTAAATAGCCCACCCTACTACCTCATCCCAATATTTATTTTTGCTCATTTTGCACTCCAGTATCTCTATTTGCACATCATCATTTGCACATCCATCATTCCAGTGTTAATGCTAATCTGTAATTTATTTCACCACTATGGCCTATTTATTGTCCTACCTTCCTAACCTTACTGCATTTTGCAATACATTTGCACACTCTGTATATCAATTTTCTATTGTGTTATTGACTGTACGTTTGTTTACTTCCCATGTGTAACTCTGTGTTGTTTTTTGTCGCACTGCTTTGCTTTGTCTTGGCCAGGTCGCAGTTGTAAATGAGAACTTGTTCTCAACTGACCTACCTGGTTAAATAAAGGTGAAATCATTTTTTTATTTTTTATAATCCAAACTGGCTTCCCTTGACACTTTTTTTGGTGTGCCAGGCCAATTAACAGTTGAGTTCACTTAGTTTAGCTCAACGCTGATTGGCTATTATTGTATACTTTTTTATTAAGGGAGGCCAAATGCTCGCTGGCTTCCTTGCATTCAATGCTAAGGGCGGCAACAATATCATACTCTTTTTGACCAGACAACATCAGATAGATAGGCTACACATACAGAGACAGACGGTCGCTCGCTCTGATGCTTTCTCCTGGGAGATACATTCAGCCTCTTGCAAATTGAAGGACAATTAAGAAACACAGAGAGACAAAACATTTATGATTTAATGGGTTTTGTCTTTTTTTATTGGTCAAATTTTTTGGCATCTATGAATACATGGTTCACTGTTTAGATTGAGCACATCTAAGCAAAATATATACACTGGGGGCCAAAACTTTGGAATATTACTCATTCACGGGTTTTTCTTTATTTGCACTATTTTCTACATTGTAGAATAAAGTGAAGACATCAAAACTATGACATAACAAATATGGAATTATGTAGTAACCAAAAAAGTTTTAAACAAATAAAAATATATGTTATATTTGAGATTCTTCGAAGTAGCCACCCTTTGCCTTGAAGACAGCTTTGCACAGTCATGGCATCATGGCATTAAAACTCTGCATTGTTGTATTCAGCGCATGTGACAAATACAATTAGATTTGATAAGTAAAACCAATATGTAACTTGGTAATTTGGGTGAACTATCCCTTCATGAATCTACAAAACTCCAGTCCATTCCGTAAGTATCAAAATCCATCGTTTACATTCAGCCATAGATATAGATTCAGCCTACAGTACAACCAACCGTGATTCTTACAGCAATTTTGACACGCTATTTATACTTCGGTTGTCATTGGTAAACACGATTTATCTGGCTACCCAGTCTTTGAAGGGATTGGGCCGTTGAGCTATCAGTCACCTCCTTTCCTCCCATTTGGCCTCCATTGGTTGGCTGTTGTCCCTTCTCTTTCTCTCTGTCGCGGCGGTGGGTCGGAGCTGCTGTGTCCCCGATCTGGCACGTTCCTAGCCAAATTCTTAGCGGTTTTAAAATTGGATTCCCCTTTTACGAAATCTCCACAGTTATAAACCCTGCCAAATTGAAAGCCAGTGCTCTCTAATTCGCGCCTATTTTTTTTTTCTCCCCCCACACACAATCTCAAAATTAGAACCCCCAAGAAGATGGCGGTGGGGTCGGCAGTTGCCCGGCTTGAGGGCCGAGAATTCGAATACCTGATGAAGAAGAGGTCGGCGACCATCGGACGGAACTCGTCGCAGGGCTCGGTGGACGTCAGCATGGGCCACTCCAGTTTCATCTCCCGCCGGCACCTGGAAATTTTCACCGCCGGTGAAGACGGCACGGGTAGCGGGGAATTCTACCTCCGATGCCTCGGCAAAAACGGGGTGTTTGTTGACGGGGTGTTCCAGAGACGAGGGGCTCCACCTCTGCAGCTCCCACGAATGTAAGCTGGAGTAGTATTTGACGTTAAATGTCTAGGGAGAATCGCTAACGTAAAGGTGACGATATTATGACCTCGGGTTGTTATTGTTTTGTTCCCTAGCAGCGGCACGTGGAGTGCCAAACACCCGGCTAGCCGCTGGTAACGCTGGCTTTGTTTACATCGAAGGACGACCTAAAAATGTTGTCATTTTAACATTCCTAGGCGTGCGTATCTAGGCGCTGTAGTTGGCTAGCTATGTTTGTATACATATTATTCATTGCAAAACGTGTTTACGAGGGAATGTGTGTGGAACTAGCTAAGGTTAGCTGTACTTGTGCGTTGGGCCATGCTTTGGCTAAATGGCAGGTTCGTTTCTAGTCGGATTTGTTGCAGTTTGCACAGTATAATGTTCAAATAAAACTAGCCTGCCCCATGTTTTGTTATAGTCCGTATGGGCTGTAAATCAAGCTGAATTTATAGTTTTTCCAAATGGAGCCCGACGTTTTATAATTTTACATTTTTAAAAGACGCTCTTATCCAGAGCCAATTTAAAGTAGTGAGGGCATATTATCTGTTATACTTGTTCGTACTGGTCCCCCGTGGGAATCTAACCCACAACCCTGGCGTTGCAAGTGTCATGTTCTACCAACTGACCAAGAGATGGTAAATGTGGAGTTGGAAATAGTCTTGATTAGTAGAACTGCATACCAATCTGATTCTAATGAATACATTTTTTATTGTCATATACACTGGAAAGGTGCAGTGAAATGTGGTGTTTTACTGGTCTGAAATATCAAATAGTTCTACAGTATGTCACTGCAGGCCAGTCAGCTGGTCCCAAAGCAGATGATATGGTCCAAGTATACCCCAATAGAATAGTAAGTAAGACCTGTTATTTAAGTGCCATTTATAAAAACAATACTTTTATTTAACCTTTATTTAACTAGGCAAGTCGGTTAAGAACAAATTCTTATTTACAATGATGGCCTATAAACCCTGTTTATAGGCAAACTCTTCTGGTCCGCACTGATTCAGGTTCTATTAGAATGCCTCTGCATGTTTTGATATGTGAAGATACCCATTCAACACTGCTGGTGTGTTGCAGTCAGAATGCATAATGAAAGAGACATTCTCACTATTATTGTTGAGTGAGTCTGGGTACGTCTGGTACCTACTGTTCTGTCTCTGACTCTCCCTCACTCTTACACTGTTCACAAGGTGCTGTCTCCGGTTCCCCAGCACCAACATCAAGATCACGTTCACAGCCCTGTCCAGCGATAAGAAGGAGCGTAGGAACGTGTCGGAGTCGCCGGTAAAGCCTGTCCAGACCCAAATGGCGCCGCTGACCATCAACATTCCAGACAACATCGCCCACCTCATAAGCCCCCTGCCCTCACCCACCGGCACCATCAGGTGAGACTGAAGTGAAGTTTGAGCCATGAAACATTCAGAGCATTGCAAATGGCAGGGTTATTCAAATCTGGACCTGGAAGCCAGTGCCACTACTGATTTTCATTCTTCCCTTGGTGACCTGGTGGGTGCAATTAAAACCAGCAGTACTCTGGACCTCGAGGCTCAAATTTGAATACTCCTGGGCGATATGGACAAAAATACATTTTGCGATTTAAATTGACTGAATTATAACCATGAATTCATAACATTAATGTGCACCAGTAACTTTTTTTAAATATTACCCTTAAAACTACTAATACAACTTTAAATGTTGTAGCTATCAATTGTCCAGTTACCAATAGCCCATATTAGCAGACTTATTTCATTTCAAACTTCACATTCCTCTAGTAAAGGCTACTTGTCGTTATTATCGATCAGTAAAATGTCCATGATAAATGGTCGGTTTGGTCGGTATGGATACGTTTTGGGTTTATCGAAAGCGTTCCACAGGGATGCTGGCCCGTGTTGACTCCAATGCTTCTGACAGTTGTGTAAAGTTGGCTGGATGTCCTTTGGGTGGTGGACCATTCTTGATACACACGGGAAACTGTTGAGCGTGAAAAACTAGCACCTACTACCATACTCTGTTCAAAGGCACTTAAATGTTTTGTCTTGCCTATTCATCCTCTGAATGGCACACATACACACATACTCAATCTCAAGGCTTACAAATCCTTCTTTAACCTGTCTCCTCCCCTTCATCTACACTGATTTGAAGTGGATTTAACAAGTGATATCAATAAGGGATCATAGCATTCACCTGGTCAGACTGTCATGGAAAGAGCAGGTGTTTTATACACTCAGTATATGGAAATAATTCAGACCTTTTCAACATTTTGTTACGTTACAGCCTTATTCTAAAATTGATTAAATATTTTTTTTAAATTGCAATCTACACACAATACCCCATAATGACAACGCAAAAACAGGTTTTTAGCAAATGTATGAAAAACAGAAATACCTTATTTACATTAGTATTCAGACCCTTTCCTCAGTACTTTGAAGCACCTTTGGCAGCGATTACAGCATTGAGTCTTCTTGGGCATGACGCTATAAGCTCGGCACATCTGTATTTGGGAAGTTTCTCCCATTTTTCTCTGCAGATCCTCTCAAGCTCTGTCAGGCTGGATGGGGAGCATCACTGCACAGCTATTTTCAGGTCTCTCCAGAGATGTTCAATCGGGTTAAAGTCCGGGCTCTGGCTGGGCGACTCAAAGACATTAAGAGACTTGTCCTGAAGCCACTCCTGCGTTGTCTTGTCTGTGTGCTTAGGGTCGTTGTCCTGTTGGAAGGTGAACCTTCGCCCCAGTCTGAGGTCCTGAGCGCTCTGAAGCAAGTTCTTCAAGGATCTCTCAGTACTTTGCTCTGTTCATCTTTGCCTTGATCGTGACTAGTCTCCCAGTCCCTGCCACTGAAGAACATCCCCATAGCATGATGCTACCACCACCATGCTTTTCAAACATTTCTAAAAACCTGTGTTGGCTTTGTCATTATGGGGTATTGTGTATAGATGGCTGAGGATTTGTCTTTATTGAATCAATTTTAGAATAAGGCTGTAACATAACAACATGTGGAAAAAGTTAAGGGGTCTAAATACTTTCCTGAAGGCACTGTATATACTGCTCCACCAGAGGAGGTTTCAGACACGATGCTTATGGGTTAGGTGTCTTGGATGCTTGATGGATCTGAGATCTTTTCTGCCATCGCAGGATTTCCATGTTCATGACCAAATCACACTGTCTCACCTTTTTAAATTGTTTCTCGCCCTAACAGTGCTGCCAACTCCTGTCCAAACTCCTGTCCGTCAAGTCCTCGAGGGGCAGGTCTGTCTGGCTATAGGATGGGCCGTGTACTGACCGCTGACCTCATCAATGAGAACTCCCAATCAGACGAAAAGGACTGCTCAGGAGGAGACAGCCCCAAGGTGAGACACCAGCAACCCAGGGGTGTATCCTAATAGTGTAAAGAGGTCTTACAGAGCAGTGCCAATGAAGGAAAGAATATGAGAGGATTCCACTTTAGACTGTTGAGTTGCACACCTAGTACTGGGGTGAACCTGTTCTGCCTACACAATGCGTTTCTATCTCCATGTTCTGTAATGTAGGACCCCCGCTGACTCCATTGTCTTTAGAGGTAGAGCCCAGGGTGATGGGGAAAACATTGGTTTTGTTTTGGTTCTCTGGAATGGGTTACTCATTGAAGTCCAAAAGTTGCCCAATGTTGGTGAAAATATAGACTTTGGAGTGAGGAATCCCGGTGAACTGTAGCTCTTCTTGTTTTCCAACGTGTTTGAGGAACACAACTGAAAACGAGTTCTCACAAAACCAAACACTTTTTTTATTGACCCAGATAAACACATGCAATAAATACACATCAATCGTAACACAAATCTAATTAAATATATGTAGCATTAAATTAAACGCTTTCTCCATTTGTTCTGTCCTCAGGATGACTCCAAGCCACCGTATTCCTACGCACAACTAATAGTCCAGGCTATCACCATGGCCCCCGACAAGCAGCTGACTCTGAATGGGATTTACACACACATCACTAAGAACTACCCCTACTACAGGACCGCAGACAAGGGCTGGCAGGTCGGTGAATCCACCATGTATTTCATGCTGCTGTGGTATGTTTCTCCTAGAAATCAAATCAAATGTTTGTCACATGCGCCGAATACAACAGGTGTAGACCTTACAGTGAAATGCTTACTTACAAGACCTTAACCAACAATGCAGTTCAAGAAATAGTTAAGAAAATATTTACTAAATAAACTAAAGTAAAAAATGAGTAACACAAAATTACATGATACAGGGGTTACAGGTACCGAGTCAATGTGTGGGGGTACAGGTTAGTTAAGGTAATTTGTACATGTAGGTTGGGGTAAAGTGACTGCATAGATAATAGACAGTGGGTAGCAGCAGTGTAAAAACAGAAGAGGGGGGGTCGTCAGTGTAAATAATCCGGGTGGCCATTTGATCACGGCCGGTTTTGTGATATAGGAAGCTGTATCACAACCGGACGTGATTGGGAGTCCCTTAGGGCGGAGCACAATTGGACCAGCGTCGTCTGAGTTTGCCCGGTGTAGGCCGTCATTGTAAATAAGAATTTGTTCTTAACTGACTTGCCTAGTTAAGTAAAATAAAACTTGGCCCCACTGATGTTCTGGTTCGTACGCACTACCCTCTGTTGTGCCTTACGATCGGATGCCGAGCAGTTGCTTAACCAGGCAGTGAGGCAACCGGTCAGGATGCGCTTGATGGTGCAGCTGTAGAACTTTTTGCCAAATCTTTTCAGTCTCCTGCGGGGGGAAAAGGTGTTGTCATGCCCTCTTCACAACTTTCTTGGTGTGTTTGGACCATGATAGTGTTTTTTTATGTGGACACCAAGGAACTCTCGACACGCTCCACTACAGCCCCGTCAATGTTAATGGGGGGGCCTGTTCGGTGTTGAGGATCGGCATGAAAGATGTGTTGTTGCCTGCCCTTACCACCTGGGGGCGGCCCGTCAGGAAGTCCAGGATCCAGTTCCAAAGGGAGGTGTTTAGTCCCATGGTCCTTAGCTTAGCACTATGGTGTTGAATAAGAGACAAACTGACATCGTAAACGGCTATCTTTCTAAGTTATCCAGTCTCACTTCATCCATCACAACCTCTCTTAAATGTTTTTGAACTGAACTCTTATCACTTACATATTTCTGTCTCTCGCCCTCTTTCTGTCTAGAGTTCTGCATTCTCACAATGTCTCGTGTTCTTGAATCTCAATCCGACATAACCTTACCATAGTAATGAATACGGTCTTTCTCTACTGTGTTATAGAATTCGATCCGTCATAACTTGTCTCTGAACCGCTACTTCATCAAAGTGGCTCGGTCTCAGGAGGAGCCGGGAAAGGGATCGTTCTGGAGGATCGACCCCTCATCAGAGGGCAAGTTGTGTGAACAGGCGTTCAGGAAGCGCAGGCCCAGGGGAGTACCCTGCTTCAGGACCCCACTAGGTCCCCTCTCATCCAGGTAAAATACTACTCACTAGAAGTCAGAGGCTCGTATATACTGTAGTTTTGAAATGGCATTCAGTTCTCCAGCAGTATATTAAATCACCACTACCTCCTGTGGGCTGTTAGACAGTGCAGGTGATTTGTCTGTCTGGGACACTGGGTAGGATGTTAGATGGATGTAGACACTTTGGGTAGGATGTTAGATGGATGTAGACACTTTGGGTAGGATGTTAGATGGATGTAGACACTTTGGGTAGGATGTTAGATGGATATAGACACTCTGGGTAGGATGTTAGATGGATGTAGACACTCTGGGTAGGATGTTAGATGGATGTAGACACTCTGGGTAGGATGTTAGATGGATGTAGACACTCTGGGTAGGATGTTAGATGGATGTAGACACTCTGGGTAGGATGTTAGACGGATGTAGACACTCTGGGTAGGATGTTAGACGGATGTAGACACTCTGGGTAGGATGTTAGACGGATGTAGACACTCTGGGTAGGATGTTAGACGGATGTAGACACTCTGGGTGGGATGTTAGACGGATGTAGACACTCTGGGTAGGATGTTAGACGGATGTAGACACTCTGGGTAGGATGTTAGACGGATGTAGACACTGGGTAGGATGTTAGACGGATGTAGACACTGGGTAGGATGTTAGACGGATGTAGACACTCTGGGTAGGATGTTAGACGGATGTAGACACTCTGGGTAGGATGTTAGACGGATGTAGACACTCTGGGTAGGATGTTAGACGGATGTAGACACTCTGGGTAGGATGTTAGACGGATGTAGACACTCTGGGTAGGATGTTAGACGGATGTAGACACTCTGGGTAGGATTTAGACGGATGTAGACACTCTGGGTAGGATGTTAGACGGATGTAGACACTCTGGGTAGGATGTTAGATGAATGTAGACACTCTGGGTAGGATGGTTCTTGGCTGATCATTCTACTAGTCTTCCTGCTGTTGTCCCTTCAGGAGCGCTCCGGCTTCTCCGAGCCATACAGGGGGGCTGTCGGCCCACTCCAGTGGTGTGCAGACCCCAGAAAGCCTGTCCAGGGAGGGTTCTCCTGTGCCCATGGACCCAGAGCCAGCACGGGCCATAGCTCCTGCCACTGCCCTACAGCCCAAACTAGCAGTCATACAGGAGGCCCAGTTCGCTCAAAGTGCTCCTGGTGAGTTATATTACGTTGGAGGTTGTTGTTTCAACTGTGTTGGCGGGTGGTTAACAACTCCACTTCCTATCTGACCTCCGATACTTGTCTCTGATAGGCTCCCCTCTGAACAGCCAGCCAGTGCTCATCGCCGTGCAGCGACAGTTGCCTCAGACGACCATGAAGCCTGTTACCTACACCATGGCAACGCCCGTCATGACAACAGCTGTAAGCTCCGCCCCCGTCATGCAGACGGTGCATGTACTCCAACAGATCCCGATGGTCACTATGGCTACTATTGCTGCTACACAGAACTCTGTCGTTACGGTAAAGACAGAACCACAGGAGAACGGAGGGGGAGACCACAATGGGGTCAAAGGTGAGGAGATTTACAGTCAAATGGAAATGTTCTTTCTTTGCTGTAACAATCCCTTTATAAATGAAAAACTGTAGTCCTGTATCTCAGTGTTTCTCTCTTCCCCAGTCAAAGTGGAGCCGGTCCCAGCCGTCACTACTTCCTCAATAGGCGGGGCCAAACGCATCATCCAGACCTCCCAGGCCACGCCTCTAACAACGGTTACCATCTTGCAGCAGGCCCCCCTGGGCCAGCATCGGCTTCCTATCAAGACCGTCACGCAGAATGGGACTCGCCTGATCCCAATTACTACTGCTGCTAACACAGGTGAGACACACTCAAAATGGCACCCAACACCCATGAAGCACATGATTGGAATTACCAGCCTTTTCACTCAGTAATGCTTGTTTATGTCAGGGTTGCCATGAATCCAGTAGTAAAACTTGTCTCTCTCCCCCCCTCTCAGCAGTGGTGAACCCCCTCCACCTGTTGGCAGCCCACGCCTCGGCCTCTGCATCACTGCCCACCAAGAGGCAGAATGGGGATCTGGCAGACCACCCAGAACCTAAGAGAGTCAAAATGGAGGAGAGTGGCGAGAGCACAATCCCCTCTATAAACAACAACTCTCACACAAACAGAGACGAGGAGACCAGCGGTGACTAGAGGTCCTGACCCCTCTCCTCAATGAGCCCCCTCTATCCGTTCTCCCACTCTGAACCACGTTGAGCATCTTCTCTAAAGGGAGAAAAGAGATATGGATCCACCTCCGGAGGAAAATATCAATCAAAAAGAGAAGGAAATTAAGTTGCTAAAGAGGTGACAGTGTTTTGGAGAGACTAAACCTTAAGAGAAGCACGGTAAACCATATACAAGTTAGAACAAAAAAAAATGTAAACAAGATGAAAACGGAACTCTAGACTACCAGAATCACCAAGGCTTCCACTGCTGATTGGTAGGTTCCCTTGTCAGTTTTTACCCAGGACACTCCCCTAAGGGAGGGATGTAGCCAATGGCGTCATCCCGGCAGTATGATAACAAGCGCTTAATATTTGGAAAGAGATGACTTCAACGACCGTTAAAAGTGGTGTATTCCCAAAAGGGAGGTGTGTGTGTATGTGTGGAGCCATTTCCTATATCTCTGGCAGCTAGCCTTCATGTCGACCTCCCTAATCCAGTCGTGAGTGAGTAGAGATGTCGTATTTTGTTGTACACGTGTATCCTAGGATCGTCTTTGAGCGTACCATCCGTTTCCCAAGGCCCAGACATTTTAGTAATAACCATACTAAAAGCTATTAGAGAACATTTAACGTCACCTGATATTGTGGAATCTTTGTTCAGTGAAATGAATGTAGTCTCCTTTTCCTTCAAGAAAACACTATCTATTGAGTGGACTGTTTTTGTTTTTCTGTTGTCAAACCCAAAACAAGGTTCCAAATCACTGTACATCTACAGATTTGTCATATTTTAACAAATATCCTATAAGAAAAAGTATATTTCCATGCGTGTTTGACCGTATGCTTCATCAATGCTTGCATGTTACTGAATTTAGAGAGAATGTACATGAGCAGATAACTGAATATGGAACTCAAGAAAGTAAGACTGAATCTATGCTATACTGTATGATTCTGACCAGTGCAGCACTTACCCTCTTCATTTATTCATTTCTGTTTAAGTTTCCTTAACTCTGTTTTCTTTGTCATCAATGATCTTTGTGTTGAAAGTTGGCAGTCTCCTTGCTTGATTATTTTGTTCTGTTCAGGCTCCCTGAAGTCTCTTCAGATTGTATTTGGTTTCCACGAGGAACAACAAGTGATATGTTTGTTCTGCTTCGGTGAGTAAATGCGTCTTTTTCTTTTTCTTTTTTTTTTTATATAATTTTTTTTTTTTTATATATATAAATTAATTTCCTGTGACGTACCGTTGTCTGTCTGTGTTTTTGACTCTCTCTGCTACTGGTAATGGCACATTCACACAGAGAAACAAACACTGTTTTTCGCCTTTTCAAAGAACATAATTTTCAACCTGAGATGCCTTGACGAGGGGGCAAAAAGCCAGCCACGGTGAAATCAACCATCCTTTTGCAAGGCCTCTGGTTGACAGTGGTGGAAACCTCACCATATAATGTAACATTGGGCAATCTCTTACTTCTTCTAATGCAGTGGTCTTCTAGGGGCCCAAGGTACGGTATGTTCTGTAAGACTTGAGCGAAACGACACTACAGAGAAGCAGCTGCTCGGGAGATAGTTGACGTCTCTGCCTGGTGTTGAGATTAGGGAATGCTAGTCTAGTTCTAGGGAAGTAGTTAGGACAGTGTTTGTTTCACCAAGACTGCAGCTGCATTCCTCTGATTTTCGTTGTTGTTACTGCAGGCCAGATGTGTGGGAGACCTAGGGAGAATACTTCCTCTATGAAACACATCCTATTTACTTTGAGTCATTTAGCAGATGCTCTTGTTCAGAGCGACTTACAGATAGTCTGTTCATTTTAAGATGGCTATGCGAGACAACCACATATCGCAGTCATAGGATGTACATTTTTCTTCAATGTAGCTACCAGAAAAGTCAGAGTGCGATTTGTTAATTCACAAAGGCTGTTTTTTGAGGGGCGGGGTGTGACGGGAGGTACTATGTGTGTATTTAATGTGCTGCTTTTAACCAGGGTCTATATGGCCCTGGTCAAAAGACTGGCGCAGCCGTCTTAAGGCACTACATCGCAGTGTTCGTGTCACTACAGCCTGAAGTGCGACTCCTTTTGGCGGGCTGGGTGCCTGCAGGCTGATTTCGGGTTGTCTGTTGAATGGTGTTTCCTCCAACACATTGATGCAGCTGGCTTCCGGGTTAAGCGAGCGGGTGTTAAGAAGCTCAGTTTGGCGGGACATGTTCCGGAGAACGCATGACTCGACCTACGCCTCTCCCGAGCCTGTTGGGGGGAGAAAAGGGGGGGATCTCTCATGTAAGGGATAAGAGAACCAACTGGACCACTTACACTACATAGAAAAGTATGTGGACACCCCTTCAAATGAGTGGACCGTTGCTGACAGGTGTATAAAACCGAGCACACAGCCATGCAATCTCTGTAGACAAACATTGGAAGCAGAATTTCCTTGCCGAAGACCTCAGTGACATTCAAAGGGGCACCGTCATAGGATGCCACCTTTCCAACTAGTCAGTTTGTAAAATATCTTCCCTGGTAGAGCTTCCCCGGTCAACTGTAAGTGCTGTTATTGGGAAGTGGAAACGTCTAGGAGCAACAACGGCTCAGTGGTAGGCCACACAAGCTCATAGAACAGGACCGCCGAGTTTTGAAGAGCGTAAAAACCATCTGTCCTCGGTTGCAACACTCACTACCGAGTTCAAGACTGCCTCTGGAAGCAACTTCAGCATAAAACTGTTCATCAGGAGTTTCATGAAATGGGTTTCCATGAAACCGCACACAATCCTAAGATCACCATGCGCAATGCCAAGCGTCGGCTGGAGGGATGTAAAGCTTGCCGTCATTAGACTCTGGAGCAGTGGAAACACGTTCTCTGGAGTGATGTATCACGCTGCACCAAGTGGCAGTTTGAAGGGCGAATCTGGGTTTGGCGGATGCCAGGAGAACGCTACCTGCCCCAATGCATTGTTCTAACTGTAAAGTTTGGTGGAGGAGGAATAATGGTCAGGGGCTGTTTTTCATGGTTCAGGCTAGGCTCCGTAGTTCCAGTGAAGGGAAATCTTAATGCTACAGCATACAATGACATTCTAGATTATTCTGTGCTTCCAACTTTGTGGCAACAGTTTGAGGAACCCCTTTCCTGTTTCAGCATGACAATGCCCCCGTGCTAAAAGCAAGGTCCATACAGAAATGATTTGTCGAGAGCAGTGTGGGAGAACTTGACTGGCCTGCACAGAGCCCTGACCTCAGCCCCATCAAACACCTTTTGGGATGAATTGGAACACCAACTGCGAGCCAGGCCTAATCGCCCGACCTTACTAATGCTCTTGTGGCTGAATGGAAGCAAGTCCCCTCAGCAATGTTCCAACATCTAGTGGAAAGCCATCCTAGAAGAGTGGAGGCTGTTATAGCAGCAAAGGGGGGGACCAACTCCATATTAATGACCATGATTTTGGAATGAGATGTTTGACGAGCAGGTGTCCACATACTGACGCACACAGTGAGGTCCAGAAGTATTGGCACAGTGGCACTGTTGTTTTGAAACAATGCAACGACTATAAGGTTAAAATGCAGACTGTCAGCTTTAATTTGAGGGTATTTTCATCCACATCGGGCGAACCGTTTAGAAATTACAGGACTTTTTGTACATAGTCCACCCATTTAAAGGACCAAAAGTATTGGAACAAATTCGCTTATGTATTTAAGTAGTCAAAAGTTTTGTATTTGGTCCCATATTCATAACGCGCAATGACTGCATCAAGCTTGTTACTTTACAAACTTGTTGGATGCATTTGTGGTTTGTGTTGGTTGTGTTTTCAGATCATTTGTACCCAATAGAAATGAATGGTAAATAATTGTCATTTTGGAGTCACTTATTGTAAATAAGAATATGTTTCTAATCATTTCTACATTAATGTGGATGCTACCATGATTACGGATAGTCCATAATGAATCGTGAATAATGAGTAAGAAAGTTAGACGCACATATATCATACCCCCCCAAAATGCTAACCTCCCCCGTTATTGTGAGAGGTGAGCATAAAGTAAGGTTAGCATATGATGCAATAACATACTAAAAGTTACACACACTAACCCAGGTCATGTACAAATGTCCATACGGACATGTTTTATTCACAAATTTTAAATGCAGGATTTTACAATCATTTTGAAATTGTCACATAAACAGGAGAGTTTGTGCCGCGCCCCTATGTAGTTAAATGGTAGCATAGCATTGTGTGTAGGGATTGAATTCCCCCGACATATGTACAATCAGAGCTGGATGCAACAAATGAAATGCATTCAGAGCGGTTCCCGTTGAATTCAAACAAAGAGAAATGTGCATCGGACAAATGACAAATATACTGAAAGATACATTGTAGTACTGCGTTGTAAGGTCACACACGGCCCAAAAAGCTGGATCTGATGCTGTGACAAACACAAGATAGGCTCTAAAGTCAGAATTTATGCAGAAGCTTGCTCAAGCTGACCCTAGTGAGCAAGCAGAAGAGAGTTCTCTCTTCAAGAGGCAAACTACAGCAGTCAATTAAACCTTACCAAAAAGGAATGGGTGTGCATTCAGTCAAGGAGGTGAATTTTGGTTTAATTCAGCTAGAATGTGTCACTCAAGACTTTCATTTACTCTTGAAAGCAAAGTGGGTGGGAACTATATTTTCAATTCACTTGGATCGTGGCTAAATATTGCAGAAGTTTCAACAATGACTGGGAAGGCTTGGTTCTGGGAAAACGGTTGAATTCATTCCTGAACGGATGTATGATAAACATTTGTTTCTTTGAAAGAATTAGGCCCGCTTAGGAAGATATGTAATTCAGAATCTGAGACTGATCAAGTTTCAGAGTTTGATCTTTCCATTGAGTTTTGATCATAATCAAAATACTTGGGCCTAGGTTCAATCCTGATCGTAGAAGAGCTGTGCGATTGACATTGATTTCCGATTGAGCTGACATATTCAGCATTTACCCCAAATGCGGTCACCTTGAACACGGAAACATTGCCTTTAAAAAGGTGCATAGCCTGAAAAGAGGCGATCAGATTTGAATCTAAATCAGTGCTTTTGGTTCTTGGTTTGGCTTATAGGTACTGACTAGAGTTCTAACACATTTACCCCACCCTCTCTCCACTGGAGGGGGAGACTCGTGTTAAGAATATTGCACAAATATACGTATACTGTATAGTAAGCAACAACATGAAATATCAGGAAAAGTTCAACAATAACACCATGAGAGATTTCTTTAAAGGGTGACTCAATTCTTCAACTGTAGGGAAGATAGATCCAAGAAAGATCTATTTCTAAGTGTTTATCCATCTGGTTAACTCAAAGCTCTGTGAAATCCCACAAAAATGTAGTGCCTTCTGGACGTATTCACACCCTTTACTTTTTACACATTTTGTTGTGTTACAGACAGAATTAAACAATGATTCAATTGGGATTTGTTTGTCACTGGCCTACACACAATACCCCAAAATGTCAAAGTGGAAGAATGTTTTTCAAAATGTTTACAAATTAATTACAAATGACAACTGAAATCTCTTGAGTCAATAAGCATTCAACCACTTTGTTATGGCAAGCCTAAATACGTTTAGGATTAAAACTTTGCTTAAGTTGCATAAACTGTGTGCAATAATAGTGTTTAACATGATTTTGCAATGACTACCTCATCTCTGTACCCCACACATACAATTATCTGTAAGGTCCCCCAGTCAAGCAGCGAATTTCAAACACAGATTCAACCACAAAGACCAGGGAGGTTTTCCAATGCCTTGCAAAGAAGGGCACCTTTTGGTAGATGGGTAAAAAAAATGCAGACATTGAATATCCCTTTGAGAAGTTATTAATTACACTTTGGATGGTATATCAATATACCCAGTCACTAGAAAGATATAGGTATCCTTCCTAACTCAGTTGCCAGAGAGGAAGGAAACTTCTCAGGGATTTCACCATGAGGCCTATGGTGACCTTAAAACAGTTAGTGTAATGGCTGTGATAGGAGAACTGAGGAAGGATCAACAACATTATAGTTTCTCCACAATACTAACCTAATTGACAGAGTTAAAATAAGGAAGGCTGTACAGAATATAAACATTACAAAACACGCATAATGTTTGTAACAAGGCACTAAAGTAATACTGCAAAAACATTGCAAAGCAATTAAGTTTTGGTCCTGAATACAAAGTGTTATGTTTGGGGCAAATCCAATAGAACACATTACTGATTACCACTCTCCATATTTTCAAGCATAGTGGAGGCTGCACCATGTTATGGGTATGCTTGTAATTGTTAAGGACTGGGGAGTTTTTCAGGATAAAAAATAATGGAGCTAGGCACAGGCAAAACCCTAGAGGAAAACTTGGTTCAGTCTGCTTTCCACCAGATACTGTGAGATTAATTCATCTTCCAGCAGGACAATTACCTAAAACACAAGGCCAAATATACACTTGAGATGCTTACCAAGAAGACTGAATGTTCCTGAGTTACCGTTTTGACTTAAATCTACTTGAGAATCTATGGCTTGACTTGAAAATGGTTGTCTAGCAATGATCAACAACCAATTTGACAAAGCTTGAAGAATTTTGAAAATAATAAAATGGGCAAATATTGCACAATCCAGGTGTGGAAAGCTCTTAGAGACTTACCTAGAAAGACTCACAACTGTAATCGCTGCCAAAGGTGCTTCTACAAAGTACTGACTCAGGGGTGTAAATACTTATTCATTTTCAATAAATTTGCAAACATTTCTAAAAACATGTTTTCATTTAGTCATTATGGGGTATTGTGTGTAGATGTGTGCAACAAAAAAAAACAAAATCTATTTAATCCATTTTGAGGCTGTAACAAGAAAATTAGGAAAAAGGTAAGGGGTATGAATACTTTCTGAAGGCACATATGTGAGTATATACACACTCCACTCTTGATTCAGCTCAGAGGCACTCCCTATAGTTAGGTTAGGTGGTGTTAGTTTACAAGATTTATTTTTCTATGTATCTACCTATTAGAATCAATGCTATACGCCTTAAAAAAATAACCAGAATAATCGACCAATCATTGTAAATTCCACGGAAGACATCTTTAAAAAGCAAGGTTCTTAGAGTAGCAGGACAAGGAGGTCCATGTGACATCAGTTAGTCTGTCCATATGTCTGTCTTCCGCTAGTTGTCCAAGGATTATCTCTAAGTAGTTTGTGTCAGAGAGGACATTGAGTTCATTCATCGCTCCCTCGATCGGTCCTCTGTCGTTTCTGAGACGGTCTCCCTCTCTCCTTCCCTCGAACACTCCTCCATTGAGAGTCTATCAGCACTGGGTGAGCAGAGACACCTCCTGTCCATCCCCCTTATCCTCCTGCTCCAGAAAATAAACACACCCACCCTGCACACGTCTGTCTGGCTGCAGGAGGTGGTTGGGTTAAAGGTCAGATCTTCTCATCAGTCATCTCCAGGAACTGGGCGTAGACGTCTCGGGAACACTCCCCCTTTGGGTTGAACAGGAACTTGTAGTAGCTGCCGTCAGCACAAATGGCTGACGAGAGAAAGAGGCCGAGAGGCAGAGAGAGTCCCAATAAGATAATGTACATAAGCTATATCCCCTATATTTTATTTCTGGTGTTGGCAGAAAAGTATCCACAAATGTCAGAACCCACTTTCCCGCTCAAAGTCTAAAATGATGCCAACAATAAAACAAATCAAATATATGTGGTGTCAGGTCAACAATACAATGTGTCAACATGGAAGAAATGTAAATCTGAATGTGTTTATAGACACTGGACAGGAAGACACTGGGCAGGAAGAAGGAAGTAGCTGGAGTATGACTAATTTATGACTGCACTGGGTTCTATTCCAGAGGTGTGCCAACACAAACAGAGTGATACTACCCACACACACACACCTCACCTATGACAGAGTTGGGTTCTGTTCCGAAGGCACACACAGACGGCGAATTTGATGGAACCTGGAACTTGGAGAAGCTCCACTTGGAGCTGAAGTACTTAGGAAGGAAACTGGCCGAGGCTAAGCTAAGGATAAAAAGGAAACAACAAGGATTCGATTGGTGGCGGGTTTAAAGATTAACATTGAAAAACAAAATATCCTTACTTCAAAGTTACCGTTCCAAAAATGGTGTGTATCCTTGAACAGTCAATAATATAGACAGCTCTCTCCAAAAAAACGTTACCACCACTGGCAGTACTTTAATGATGATCAATGTTGCAGTATTTGGACCTCTTAAGACTTCCAGTCAAAAGTGCATAGAAAGGTAAAATGTTAGTCAGACAAATTAAATCAGACAGACCTGGACTGTTTGTTCCTCTTGGGGTCCTCTGTAGCGAATATGTGGACTGTACCATGGTCACTAGACAGACAGATGAGGGACGCGTCCTGGTTGAAGTTGATGCTGTTGAGGGGGGATAGAGGGTTACCAGGACAAGTTACGATGACTCATACGTGGTCTTTGTACCGAGCAACCTTAAGATGGACGCCCTCTGTGAGTCACTCTAGATCAGAACGTCTGCTAAATGACTCAAAACGGAAACCGTTAACATCAGGTGAAGACGAGACCCAGGTTGGTTGGTTGTTCTCACCAGTAGATGTTAGCAGCCTGTGATCCTCGCCTCAACTCCTGAATCAGGTGACCTGCCATGGTGTCAAATATTCTGATCAGGGTCCCCTAAAGAAAAACAAACAGAGACAGTGCGTTGGGAGTTGGTTACGCCCTAGTCTACAAGCAACCATGACAACCAGTTCTAGAGATAAAAGGTACCGTCTAAGCCCGGGAATAAAAGGGTTAAGGGCAATTCCATAGTAACAGAGTGACACATACAAGCCATACAACTCTATGAACAAGGTCAACTTTTAACTATTTCCAAAAAAACATTAACAGTGCAAATGCAACGTTTGGAAACAGATTGTTTGGTGCTGTTTGTGCCGTCATTCTGTTACCAAACTTGGCATCTGCAGTGTTCTTCAAGTAAATGTGTTTTTGTACAATTTACAGAAAGTAGTCCTTGTTCATAGAGATGTATGGTTTGTTTAACTTTGTAATCATTGGTTTAAGCTTGACAAACATTTTTAAGTAAAAAATCTGAGTCTCAGTGTCACTGTGGAATTTCCCTTAGTATTTTTAAAGGGGCTGTAGTACTTTCTCGGAGGCGGTGGCTATCCTGGTTCCCTGCAGGTTGAGGGCGATGCAGCACAGCGCCCCCTCATGGGCGGGGATGTCCACTGGAGGCTTCTCTGTGTTGGCCAGGTCCACGATCTGCACATGCCCAGAGTGGGTCCCTGGGAACGCCAGCAAAGAGTTGTTACTGTTGGGACACAGCACACAGAGACCTGGGAGAGAGAGAGAGAGAGAGAGAGAGAGACAATGGTTACACATTACAACCATGTAACACTCTTGTGAAGGTTGTGTGTTGACATCAATTATGAGTGAGTAGTGTATTTAGCAGAGAGAGACAGAATGAGAGACATAGAGAAGGAGAGAGACAGACAGACAGTATTCCCTCCCCCATATGCCTCCCTAGACACAACTATGACAAAACAACCAACAAATATGGGTCACAACTCCTGCATCTCTGTCGCACGCTGGGTCTGTACATAGTCAATGGTAGGCTTTGAGGAGACTCCTATGGTAGGTACACCTACAGCTCATCCCTTGGCAGTAGTAATGTAGATTACTTTATCGCTGACCTCAGCCCAGAGTCTCTCAGAGCGTTCACAGTCAGCCCACTAACACCCCTATCAGAACAAAGCAAAATCACAGTCTACCTGAACAGAGCAATACTCAATAATGAGGCATCAAAGCCAAAGGAACTGCACAATATAATTTATTTTATTTAACCAGGCAAGTCAGTTAAGAACAAATTCTTATTTACAATGAGGGTCTACCCTGGCCAAACCGTCCCCTCACCTGGACCACGCTTATGCCAATTGTGCATTGCCCTATGGGACTCCCGATCACGGCGGGTTGTGATACAGCCCAGGATTGAACCAGGGTCTGTAGTGACGCCTCTAGCACTGAGATGCAGTGCCTTAGACAGCTGCGCCGCTCAGGAGCCCTTTATAAAATGCTATAGACGGTGTGGAAACCTACCAAAAAACTATTAGGCAACAACAAATTCAATCCCTTTTAGACAACTTCCTGGACAATACATTTCATATTGAAAGGTCTGACCACTGTGACTGACCTAAAATTAAGGAAAGCTTTGACTATGTACAGACTCAGTGAGCATAGCCTTGCTATTGAGAGGCCAACATAGCCTGTCTTCTCTTGAGAGCCAGGTCTGCCTATGTGCACACTGCCCACAAAATGAGGTGGAAAGGGAGCTGCAATTCCTAACCTCCTGCCAAATGTATGACCATATTAGAGAATCATATTTCCCTCAGATTACACAGACCCACAAATCCCATTTTGATGAACTCCCATATTTACTGGGTGAAATACCACAGTGTACCATCACAGCAGCAAGATTTGGGACCTGTTGCCACAAGAAAAGGGCAACCATTGAAGAACAAACACCATTGTAAATACAACCCATATTTATTTATTTTCTTTAACTATTTGCACATCGCAAAACTGTATATACACATAATGACACTTAAAATGTCTTTATTCTTTTTAAACTTGTGTGAGTGTAATATTTACTGTTCACTTTTTATTGTTTATTTCATTTTTGTTTATCCATTTCACCTGCTGTGGCGATGTAAACATGTTTCCCATTCCAATAAAGCCCCTTAAATTGAATTGAAATTGACAGCGAGCGAGAGATGAGAAGCTACACATTACAACATGTAACACTCTTGTGAAGGTTGTGAGCATGTCTAATATTGTTATTTGCAGGTTGGTTAGGAATCTGAGAGCTGCAGTAGACTTTAGCTGGTCTCTCTGTATTGTAGTACTGACCTTTGGGGTTGTAGCAGGTCTCAAACACATGTAGCTGATGAGGGTTGTGGGTGAACGTGAACACTTTGATCATCGAGTCCAGGACCACGACGATCCTGAAGACATGAGAGAGATACGGTCATTAGGCTAAAGATTTCTGGCCCACTAACAGCAATCCAATAGGAAAACATTGGTAAGAAACCATTTCACTACTCCAGACACCGACATACTACCTTCTAATACTTCCTTTAATGTTACCTAAAAGGTGAACATCTTAACAGTCATTGTTGTTCAGGCAATTCCAGGATCTATACTGTGTTATACCATTACTGCATCAGGACCTAGTACTGTATAATTACTAACCAATTACTATGTAATGACTGCCAATCTAACAGGTTCTGGGCCTAAGAAGGAGTGCAATAACAGGCTGCTATTACTGTACTGGTATGGGCAGCAGGTAGTCTAGCGGTTAAGAGCGTTGGGCGAGTAACTGAAAGGTCGCTGGTTTGAATCCACAAGCCAACTAGGTGAATATGTCAATGTGCCCTTGAGCAAGGTACTTAAACCTAATTGCTCCTGTAAGTCGCTCTGAATAAGAGCGTCTGCTCAATGATTAAAATGTAAATACTGGTGCCATCTCCCACCCTCTCTGTCCTGTAACTAAGGCTACATCTCATATGATATCCTATTCCCTATACAGTAACCAGCAGTACTTCCAACCAGATCGAATGAAATTGCATTATATTCGTCACATGCTTCGTAAACAATAAGACTAACAGTCAAATGCTTAAATGTGTAAAAGCCATGCTCATGTGATCGCTGTGTGTCATTGATGATGAAACACAACGACTGCATTCCTAGTTAAAGAGGGAGTTCATTTGGCACTCATTTCATACAGAAATGTGAGTTCATTTGATTCAATGGGTGTTTCTCAAAAGCACGGGAGGGTCGGAGTACGAGTCCAAATCAAAGTATGCGAAACGGAGCACAAGGGCACTTCTCGGATGCACACTCCGTTTGTACATATCTTGAAGCATGCATCGATGCAAGCTTCAATGGAAAGTACGCCAAGAAATATGACGCAACCGCGTAAAACACGACGCAAATTATTTGAGCTGAAGCGAGAGAAAATACACTTTTTTTTTTTTTTTTACCTATTCACATCTCACATGTTGCCTGACTACAATATTTTATCTTGATACCTTGGTAAATACATGCTGTGTTAACTTTGGCATGTTTACCTGCCTATGTACCATAGATCGCAAGCCCATAATAAGACAATAGGGCTAACTGGCTAGCTACTACTGTTAGCTAGCCACAAAGAATTGTTAGCTAGCTACCCATGATGAATTTACATCTATCTTGCATAATATTAGTTTTAGTTAATTTCGCCTGTTAAACTATCTGGCTAGCTAGATTATTACGATTCACATATCTAGCTGATTGCTTTGTGAATATCTTGTTTCATCTATAGTTGTCATTGTCCTGGCTGTAACAAGGTTCAGTGAAATAATACAGTAGGGGGAGTTTGAGTGATGTAATGTTTTATGCATTCTTCACCCTCTCGTACTCAAGAGAACGCCGTCTGAGAACGCACTCGGAGCATGAGAGTGTGGCGCACGGTAGTAGGCATATTGAGAAACACCCAATGTGTGGCTGTATTGGCACTCAACACTGCTGACAGAAACACCACAAGGGAAGAAGAAACATGTGGAAAGTGTTCTTACCGGTCCCTTCGAAGCTTCACTGCTTTGACCTCTGTGGAGAACTCGATTTCTATAACTGTCTTTTTCTTCAGGTCATCCCAGATCATCACTAGAGGAAAGCATCAGAGGACATGGTGGGATTAACAGCAGTGACATGATGAGGTTTCTATGTATCGTCATACCACTGTAAGTCTACCATTAAGAGATAATTGAAACATTTCAAACAGATAAGTGTTATTTTGAGGGTTCCAAACTATATTATTTCTTATGTTCATAGTACATAGATACAGGCAAGTTCAACACAAGCACCACACACACAGTAACCTTACCTTTGTTAGGTGGGTATTTGGGCTTCTTCCCTCCTCCGACCAGCGCAAGGTAGTTACACCTGAACAGCATCTCCACATGCCCGACCCCGCCCTCCATGAACTCTGGAAGACACACATACAACCACCTTATTGGCCATTAAGCTGTCAATCTGGCAGGTGCCGAGTAAACTGAGCCAGGATGTTGCCTGACAAGATCTCTAAATGTTAACAGAAAGATCCATTCCTGATAAGGAGGATTTCAATTAAATTAATCAAGGTTTTACTTGTTTTCACAAAAGTAGCAGACATAGCGGACAACACCTCATTCCATCTGCATATTAAAACAAGCCTTCCAGCATGCATGATACATCGCTGTGAGAAACATCATGCTGTTATTTACACCCAATATCCTAGCACCTGCACACACAGGTAAAGGCTGGACAATTAACAAAGAAGTGTTTGTTTTAAATCATGCACACCCTGCAGCAACGCAACAGGACCAGGTTATCTCTGGCCTATAGGCTAACAATTTACCTACAGTACTAAAGACAGTACAGTAAGCCAAAATAATAATTTACCTACAGTGCTAAAGACAGTACAGTACTAAAGACAGTACAGTACTAAAGACAGTACAGTAAGCCAAAATAATAATTTACCTACATTACTAAAGACAGTACAGTACTAAAGACAGTACAGTAAGCCAACATAATAATTTCCCTACATTACAAAATACAGTACAGTACTAAAGACAGTACAGTACTAAAGACAGTACAGCAAGCCGTCGTTTCCTATAGAAACTTTGGACCAGGTCATGTGCGGAGTAAGGAATCACACGTGCAGGGCTCAGTGGCGGAATGATTAACTTTCTCATATAGCCCTCCTCATCCAACCAGAGTACCAATCCAGCCACAGACAGATCCATCTCGTCTCACACACAGCTGGAGCAGGATGGAAGTACCTTGGCTCTCGCTGTCACAATGTTGTGTCCCTGTATGCAGCAAAATGGCCTTGATTTACTGAAAGTACTGCTACTGTTACCCCAGAACTTTTGATTAATAGTAAACTGTGGGAAAAGCACATTATGATGAATCATGATTTTTTTTTTAAGGATTTTTTTTTATAGACTTTTAATTAAGATTGTATGTTTCATATTTGCTGTACAATCATTATTTTGACATATATTCACCTTGCTTTTCTTTCTCTTTGAGTGGGTCTGCGTTGTACACTCTAAACCCATTCTCCATTCCGCAAGCAAAGCACCCTGGAAGGAGAACAGAAAATACCAGTGGTTAGAACAACTGTGATCGAAGCTAGGCCGAAATAAACTCAAACAGTGAATGAATATGCCAAGAGAATCACTGCTTTTGTGCCACAATGTGTATCTGTCTTCGAAGACATCATGATTAGGCCTATATGGGAGGTCAACTAAGGACAGACTATGCTTCCATTAAGCCTCCTATCTGTCCTTTCTCTCAGTTTGTCCTACTGCTCCAGTAACCTGATGCTGCTTGTGAGGAATACACACTAAGTGGATATTAACTAACAGTCATTTCTTTGTTTGGAGACCCATTCCTTCACTGTTCAGTGAAGAAAAGCTGACTAGGGCACCTAGACCCACCCGCACAGCTTCCGCTACCTAGACATCTTATGATGTAAACTATTTAGTAGCTTAGAAGTTGTCAAACTAACGTTATGAACACAGATGAAAAGGGGAAAGTTCTATCTTTGTTATAACCATCTGTGCTATAAAAGTTGCATATGTAGCTAAGTTAGTTAACTTGTTAACGACAGAGGCGCTAAAAAATAGGACATTTGACAACCATGCAAGTATATACGGTAAAGTGAATAGTAACGTTACGTTAACTATTTTCAACATACATTTAATGAAAGTTTAGCAGATGTTTATTTGACGTTATACACGTGAGAGAGCCGAACAGATCCATGGCATTTACCTCGCTCTGGTCATGATGTTACATGTACATTGTTACATGTAAAGTTTGCTCAAATGACAATCCAATCACTATTTCACAACAACTGAATATGTCTAACTAGTGAGCTAGCCGGTGTAGGCTGAATGTAACGTTTGAAGTAAACCCCCGGCCTCCAAGACGTCGGTAGCGTGGCATTGACGACAGAACTGTCAAGCAAAGACGATTTCGACGAAGAAACCATTTCTCACCATGATCCTGGTTGAATCCCGCGTACAAGAGTCCGTTCCCATGTGCATTTGATGGTAGTAAATTCATTACTTCGATGAGGTGACCACAGGCGTACGTTAGCCGAATATGAGCAGAATGCTAGCTAGCCTTCCTCCTGTGAAACAGACTAAACAACACAGCTCTTGGTTCCAGGACTCTATAACGAGCACCGAGCGATCGATCGACTGGGAGTGGACTAGACCAAAGACTGAAAAAACGATATACTGTATTTTTTTTATATGTGATATTTTATTCAACCTTTATTTAAACAGGGAAGATATATTGAGATATAGGTCTCTTTTTCAAATGCGCCCTTTGTATGATACAACATAAATATTTCACATTAAACGCAAAATGTAAAGTGTTGGTTGCATGTCTCTGGAGCTGAAATAATAGATCCCAGAAATGTTCCATATGCACAAAAAAGGTTTTATCTCAAATGTTGTGTGCGAATGTGTTTACATCCCTGTTAGTGAGCATTTCTCCTTTGACAGGATAAACCATCCACCTGAAAGGTGTGGCATATCAAAAACCTTGTGCTGGGAACAATAAAAGGCCACTCTAAAATGTTTTTGTCACACTACACAATGCTACAGATGTCTCAAGTTTTGAGGGAGTGTGCAATTGGCATGCTGACTGCAGGAATGTCCACCAGAGCTGTTACCAGATAATTTAATATTAATTTATCCACTGTAAGCCACCTCTAACGTCTTTTTAGATCATTTGTAGTTCTTCCAACTGGCCTCACAACCACAGACAATGTGTAACAACTCCAGCCCAGGACCTCAACATCCAGCTTAGTCATTTAAGAATGGTTCGAAATTGACTGAGTATGCCCCCCTAACCTGAAAGGCCGCTTAGCAAGGAAGAAGCCACTGCTCCAAACCCGCCATAAAAAAGCCAGACTACGTTTTGCAACTGCACATGGGGACAAAGATCGTACTTTTTTGAGAAATGTCCTCTGGTCTGATGAAACAAAAATAGAACTGTTTGGCCATAATGACCATCGTTATGTTTGGAGGAAAAAGGGGGAGGCTTGCAAGCCGAAGAACACCATCCCAACCGTGAAACACAGGGGTGGCAGCATCATGTTGTGGGGGTGCTTTGCTGCAAGAGGGACTGGTACACTTCACAAAATAGATGGCATCATGAGGAAGGAAAATTATGTGGATATATTGAAGCAACATCTCAAGACATCAGTCAGGAAGTGAAATCTTGGTCGCAAATGGGTCTTCCAAATGGACAATGACCCCAAGCATACTTCCAAAGTTGTAGCAAAATGGCTTAAGGACAACAAAGTCAAGGTATTGGAGTGGCCATCACAAAGCCCTGACCTCAATTGATGCTGAAATAAATCATTCTCTCTACTATTATTCAGACATTTCACATTCTTAAAATAAAGGGATGATCCTAACTGACCTAAAACAGGGAATGTTGAGTAGGAATTGTGAAAAACTGAGTTGAAATGTATTTGGCTAAGGTGTATGTAAATGTCCGACTTCAACAAGAGCTATTTGAAAGTGTAATGCTTAAAACCAGCAAATACAAATTGTTTGGGGACAGAGTAGGTGGAGACAACTGAGCACTGAAGGTGTCCCTTGGTAAAGATTGCCACTCCACCACCTTTGGAAGATCTGTCTTGCTGAAAAAGGTTATAACCAGAAAAGTTAACATCAGTGTACAGAACAGTCTTTCTTAACCATGTCTCAGTAATGACCAACACATCTGGATTTTAGTGTTAACGTGCAGAAACCCCAGGCTTTAACGAGAGCAGAAATCAGTGAAGCAGATATCAGAGCACAAGTCAGAATTGGGGCCAGCAACAGTAGAAGGTCCAGGGTGTACATGCACATTACCAGATTTCATCAACAGTAATACAATCCTGGCACAGCAGAGAACAGGGAGAGCTCTGCACTGTTGATTTATGACATTTGAATGTGCATCAAATGGAAACAAGATCACATTGTACAGCAATTTCATCAGGATAATGTAGATAGTTTGACCATATTGTCAATGTATTGCATTGTTGCATCTTGCTCGTCTCAATATCTCATGTGCTGCTCTTGGCAACATCTTTTCGCTGCATCTATCTTTAAGCAAACCAGGCAACGTTGGCAATTTTATAACTATTCTCATTGTTCTATCTGTGATGTTAGCTAGCTTATCAACTAGCTTATCAAGCTAGCTAAAGTTGATCCGAATGCAAAAGCACTTGAACACAATGTCAGAGTTACGACTTACTTCCCAGTTTCCCACAAGTACATCAATGCCCCATAATGCAATTATGCATACCTATTATACAAATATTTCTTAATAATTATTTGAGAACTAAAGGAACGCAGGCTGACACAAACAAACTAAATATTGAGAAAACAGTTTACATTCAAGTAGTTTGGGTATTTATAAATTATATGATATTATTAATTCAGAGGCATGTTTATCACCATGATCAATAAGAGAATATTGAATATGTTGCCCTTTAAAGGCGCTTGCTGAAATATTGCGATATCTTCTTTCACAAATAGCTAGTTAGCTAGCTGTCGAGACTGACGAATGGTGATACAATTGTATTATTTAGAATAAATAAAATATAAAAGAGGAAGGCTAACAGCAACCCGAGTATATGACAGACACAACGACATTGTCGGTCTCCACCAGAGATAGCTGGTGGTACACTAGAGACAGACATTGCTCCATTCAGATGAAATGTAGCTAGCCAGGTCACGTAGTTAGCTAAAATGCTACAACGTGCCAATCTGAAAAGGTAGATAGCTGGTTTGCCAACTCTCCAACCCATGCTATGGCCTTGGTGAAATATGCCAGGTGGGTTCGTGCCGGTCGTGAAAATCAACCATTTCAATTGTAAATAATCCTTTTACAAAAAAAGTAATAATACTATGATTCTATAGTTGTTTAGCAAAGCCCCAGTGGCCTAATGGATAAGGCACTGGCCTCCTAAGCCAGGGATTGTGGGTTCGAGTCCCGTCTGGGGTGATATATTTTTAATCACGCTAATCCATTCTCGGCATGATAACGATCACATGTGGGGCATGATGTTCCATGTATCAATATCGACTGCCTCCCAAAACAGCCAGCTGTCTGCTTGCTGGTTGTTTACATTGTATCTGTCGTATATATACTGAATAATTACCTTGCAATACGTCAACATATGTTGCAATACAAAGAGTGAAATATGGTTCTATGGTGTAATGGTTAGCACTCTGGACTCTGAATCCAGCGATCCGAGTTCAAATCTCGGTAGGACCTAGCATTTTATCACGACCATGGAGAAGATTTGTCAAGTATTCAAAACTATAGTATCTTAAAAAATCGATCGTTCCCTTGGCAACCGAGAAAAGACGTAAAGGATTAATCCATAGCAAAATGTTGTCTTCAACTCTCAATGTTAATGAATGATTCAGTCCATTGATTGACATAAAAATAGAAACCTCCTCAGACAATGTCTAAGTTTTAGTCATGGAAACAGAGCGTCTGACAACCCATGGGTAATTATATACATATATTATTACTTTTATTTATTAACTAGGCAAGTCAATTAAGAACAAATTCTTATTTACAATGACGGCCTACCCCAGCCTCCCCTAACGATGCTGGTCCAATTGTGAGCCGCCCTATGGGACTCCCGAGCACAGCCGGTTGTGATACAGCCTGAGATCGAACCGGGGTCTGTAGTGACACCTCGAGCACGGAAATGCAGTGCCTTAGACAGCTGCCACTGCGACCTGTATGCTCTGATTGGCTGGCCCTCATTACATATTCGTAGCAATAGTGAGGTTGGGCACTGATGTTGGGCGATTAGGCCTGGCTCGCAGTCTGCGTTTCAATTCATCCAATAGGTGTTCGATTGGGTTTAGGTCAGGGCTCTGTGCAGGCCAGTCAAGTTCTTCCACACGCATGACAATGAACGGGGGCATTGTCATGCTGAAACAGGAAAGGGGTTCCTCAAATTCATGCCACAATGTTGGAAGCACAGAATCGTCTGGAAAGAAATTGTATGCTGTAGCATTAAGATTTCCTTTCACTAGAACATAGGGGCCTGAACCACGAAAAACAGCCCTAGACCATTATTCCTTCTACA
This sequence comes from Thymallus thymallus, assembly GCA_023634145.1. NCBI lineage: Eukaryota > Metazoa > Chordata > Actinopteri > Salmoniformes > Salmonidae > Thymallus > Thymallus thymallus. The sequence continues at coordinate 5,352,148 of CM042386.1, forward strand.
CCAAACTTTACACTTGGCACTATGCATTGGGGCAGGTAGCAATCTCCTGGCATCCGTCAAACCCAGATTTGTCCGTCGGACTGCCAGAGGGTGAAGCGTGATTCATCACTCTCGTATAGTGTATCAACTGTCTGTATCAAGTGTAAATGCATTGAGCTGTCTAGAAATTAATTTACACGTACCAGTAACTCATTATTGAGATGTCCTGACGGAACGTAGCCCACCAGATGCAAGCTGTAGCTAGTTGTGTTGTGGAAGTGCTTGGAGTGATGCTTACTGTAAGTAGATATGCAGCGACTGATCAATTTCATTTTTAAATGAATGTCTATATCTGGTGCAGTATGGAGATTCCAGTTGGTGAGAATAAATACCAAACTATACATTAGCGAAATTAAATGGTTATTATCATTTCACCCATATGAATGTATGTGCACAGTACGCGTACATACAGTTGAAATCGGAAGTTTACATACACCTAGTAATCCTAGTAAAAATGTCCTGTCTTGGGTCAGTTAGGATCACCACATTATTTTAAGAATGTCAGAATAACTGTAGAGATACTTATTTATTTCAGCATTTATTTCTTTCATCACATTCCCAGTGGGTCAGAAGTTTACATACACTAAATTAGTATTTGGTAGCATTGCATTTAAATTGTTTAACTTGGGTCAAACGTTTCGGGTAGCCTTCCACAAGCTTCCCACAATAAGGTGGGTGAATTTTGGCCCATTCCTCCTGACAGAACTGGCGTAACTGAGTCAGATTTGTAGGCCTCCTTGCTCGCACACGCTTTTTCAGTTATGCCCACACATTTTCTGTAGGACTGAGGTCAGGGCCACTCCAATACCTTGACTTTGTTGTCCTTAAGCCATTTTGTCACATCTTTGGAAGTATACTTGGGGTCATTGTCCATTTGGAAGACCCAACTGCGACCAAGCTTTAACTTCCTGACTGATGTCTTGAGATGTTGCTTCAATATATCCATATAATTTTCCTTCCTCATGATGCCATCTATTTTGTGAAGTGCACCAATCCCTCCTGCAGCAAAGCACCCCCACAACATGATGCTGCCACCCCCGTGCTTCCTGGTTGGGATGGTGTTCTTTTGCTTGCAATCCTCCCCCTCTATTTTTCAAACAAACTTTATTTGTTTGAAAGTATAAAACATCTTTGTTTAGTTTTTCAAGACATGCTGATCTCATTTGAGGTGATTGTAAGCAGTATTTTTCAATAAATTACAAGTAAATGTTATTCAACGAAAGAGCAAAGACGTATTCTGCTTGAAAAGGAAAGTAGGTGGTGACGGGAAGAAAAAAATAGCAGAGGATGGTTTCGATCCATCGACCTCTGGGTTATGGGCCCAGCACGCTTCCGCTGCGCCACTCTGCTGCCTGGAGAGTCCTAGCGCAATTAGTATTATAAACCTACCTAGAAACGCACACCATGTACGATCCAGAGTGCGAACATAAGGGTGCACTCGGTGCGGTAGAAGCCAGCTACCGCAACTGTGCAAGAAAATCTAGAATGCTATGCGACCGTCTACAGTTTGAGAAATAAAAACATTTAACTTGTTTACCTATTAAGTTAGGCTCAATCAGGCCAGTGATTGAGCCTAACACTTTTGCATTCCAATGAATCTTTTGCATTCCTGACACTTTTGCATTCCAATGAATCTAGCTAGCTGCAGATTTGCCAGCGTTATCTATCAAACAAGACATAAGTGTTGTGAAGTTTTAGAGCAAACCGCACGCTTCATTTCTTACTCTCTTCATATTGCGTCACGAATCGTACGATATAGCAAAATACGACCACGAAGGGACTCGAACCCTCAATCTTCTGATTCGAAGTCAGACGCCTTATCCATTAGGCCACGCGGTCTATGTAGCTTCAATGAAACAAGGATTCATAGACGTTACTACTGTTGAACGTTGAATCAAATATAGTTTAATACGAAGATAGAAATCACCCTTTTAGGCGATGTAATGGCGATGTTGGCTCGCTAAGCACATGCACAGAAACACGTAATCGGGTCTAATGGTCTATCGAGCCGATCTGAGCATGTGCGGGCTGTCATCAATGGCACTCCTATATAAAGCAGTTTCTTACGAAAATTAAAACGTGTCGTTTTGTCACTTTCACGAGGTTGGAGCATAAACATGTTCAGCTACTTAAAACATTAGCTAGAATCTAGCTTGTTGCTGTTAGATTTCGAGAAAATTAGACAACTAAGGAATTTGTCACTTCTCTCATTGACTTTTCAAACCCCAAACCCCGGTCTGGTCTGCGGAGTCTGCTTCGCAAGCGTACACGGACAGGACAACTCGTGCTGTTGGTCCTCGGTTTACAAACTCTGATTGAATATTTGTTCTCTGCTCAGTGGCTCGCTGTGCGGGAGTGAGTGTGGTCAACGAAACACTTAAATATAACTAGAGACGGGTGAAATAGCGGCTCATGGTGGAAGGCTCGGTGATCGTCGGGGCGGGTGAATGAAAATCGGACTAACTTGACCCTGTGTGCGCCTCCATTTATCATTCCACCAGCCAATTAATAAATTAATTAACCATCAGTATACATTTTCAGAGTAATATAACAAAATGTACAAAGATACATATTTTCAATCCAATGCTTTAATTGCACAGAGCAGACAAGTTAGTCAATGATACAGAGTGCTACAACAATAATTACTTTAAATTCAATGAGAGAGATCTAATGTGGCTTGCTACAATGACAAAACCTTTGGTGCCGAAGGATAACTAATATGCTCATAAACTAATAATATGCTCATTAATCTGAATGATACAGGTCGAGTAGATAAATAAAAAACAAATATGACTTGATTTTCATTCTAAAGATATAGCCATCAATAATTAATACAATCACATATAGGCACCATGGCAGATAAGTGCTGTTATCATGAATCAATGCACAGACACACACAATAATGGAATAAATACGCAAGAAATAGTAAGTAAATATCCATTTATAGATACGCATGAAATGAGGCAGGAGACTATTTTTGTGCAATCAATAAAACATCACAGTGCAGAGAAAGGACAGTCAGAATGTTGACATGTAAACCGCTTAATTTTACTGCCTCATTAGAATATAGAACATTTTCTGTTACCATTGCTATGACACAGTGTCATTATCTCCTTGCACTGAAGAGCTTCAGGCTGTGCAGGCTTTTGTCCCAGCCCAGCAGTATACCTGAATGCTGGTCTGGGACAAAAGCCTGCACATACTGGACCAGGAGTGAACCTTGCTATGACAGACTGACAGGTATACCCTTTTTCTTCCCTCTGCAACACTTGAGTGACCTTGAGACAAATAACAATCTGCTTGGACCTGGCACATACTTAAATGTTTTTTTTTTAAAGCAATAAGGCCAGAGTGGGTGTGGTATATGGCCAATATACCACGGCTAAGGGCTGTTCTTACGCACAACACAGCGCGGAGTGCCTGGACGCAGACCTTAGGCGTGGTATATTGGTAATGTATCACAAACCCCTGAGGTGCCTTGTTGCTATTATAAACTGGTTACCAAGGTAATTAGGGCAGTAAAAATAAATGTTTTGTCATACCCGTATACGGTCTGATATACCACGGCTGTCAGCCATTCAGTATTCAGGGCTCAAACCACCCAGTTTATAATGAGTTTTATTGGTATTGGTATTGTGTCGTGCTTGTTCTAATTGCTTAATTATACCACTGTGGAGAAAACAACACATTATTCAGTGTATTTCTCTGTAACAACTTTCCTTTTCTCGTTCCTCAGTTTTACTTTTGTATTATTATTATTATTATTATTATTTAATATTATTATTTTACTTTATTTTACTTTCTCAACACCAAAAACAGCATTGATCTCTCGCCAAATCCTGTGGCTGCTATAATAGGTTTGAAGCTTCAGTTGACTTTAAGACCTTGAGTTAGTTAGCTCTAAATCAAATCATATCAAATGTTATTTTTCACATGCGTCGTAAACAACAGGTGTGAACTAACAGTGAAAGTCCTTCCCAACAACGCAGAGAGAAAGAAACTAGAGAAATAATAGAAAAGTAATACACGTAGTAATACAACTAATTATAGATTATATTTCCTGTATACTGCAGGTTCATTGTTGTGTACAGTTTCTCCTGCCCATATGGTATGGCATTGCAATGTGAGTATTTCACATACATACGTCAAAGTAATGCAACATACACTATAACACTCGTGATAATAAGGAAAGGTGGTTGGAGTTATGGACGAGCACCATGCTAGAGTGGCTAATGCCTAAAATGTTTTACCCCTGGCTGAACGCGGGGCACAACATCAGGAAGTAGCATTAGCCACTCTAGCATGGTGGTGTAAAGTGTTGTTTCATAAAGACAGTACGCATATTGTCCCATTTTATTCCCCAACTTCTCCCCATTAAATCGAGTTATGTAGGAGAATAGAGAATGTTTTATGTACGAACTGGTCGTCGGGGTCACCAGTGTATTACCAGCTGGGCACATCAAGCCCAGACAATAGTGGAGATCCATAGCGCCCACTGGTGGCTGCCCAGGCTAACAATTCATGTTCCATGTCCAACAATTTGTGGGTGACAGTTATCATACCTGTGTAACGGTAGTAAAAGGCAGCTGAAAGAATGTGTTAAATCTCACCGGCAAAGGTAGACAGGTGCTAATAGCATATAGCATTAGTAGTAAATTGGTTTAATTAGCATATTGTTCGATTGGTAACCAGTAAAAGAAGCAGACCACAGGAGGTTCCTTAGTTTGGGAGAACGGGCTTGTTCTGATGGCTGGAGCGGAATCAGTGGAATGGTATCAAATACATCAAACACATGGTTTCTAGTAGTTTGAGGCCATTCCATTTGCTCCGTTCCAGACATTATTATGAGCAATTTTCCCCTCAGCAGCCTCTTGAGACCAGATCCCATACAGAAGCCTACTCATGAGTGCTATACATCGGTAGAGTATGAGGCAAGCTCCTCCACTAATCTCAAGCGCTTTGAGCATGGAAAAAGCACAAACTAATCCAGTATCATCATTTATTTGCTGGACTTGCCAGACTTGCTGGCTTTCGGGGATTTGGTGGCTTTGATGTCCATCTTGGTCTTCTGTATACGAGAGAAGATCTCCTTAAACAGAGCCTTGTACTCTGGCGTGTTCTGGCCCAGCCGTTTATCCACCGCGTCCACCTGCTTACTGATGCTCTCCATGGCCTCGGGGGTGGAGGGGGACTGGGTGGGGGAGGGCGGGGGTGCAGGGATGGGGCCCATGGCACAGTCCTTCATGGAGGGGTCCCTGGAGACGGGGCGCGAGGTCTGCACCCCCGCGTGGCACAGGGACTCCTCGTGGCGCCGGCACTTCCCTAACAGCTCCTCATACTTCTCCAGCAGAGCGTGGTACTGCTCGTCCACCTCCCTCAGGATGGACATCCCTCTCTTACGGACGCTGTTGGCGTGGATCGCGTAGCTCCCTCTTCTCCTCCCGGACGCGTCCCTTGCCACGATGGCGTTCAGTGCCGTGTCACTGCAGCTCTTCCTGACGGGGCTGGAGGCAGGTAACGCCTCTCCACCTAAGCCTCCTCCCCCCTCGCCCTCCTCCCCTCGCCCTCCACACACTTCTCCTCCCTCCCCCTCCAGGGTGTCTGTTTCGGGGGTGTTGTTGAGGATGGTCTGGGTGAAGCCCACGCCGTCGTCCTCGCTGCTCAGGAGGAGCGTCCTCGCCCGTCGGAGCTGCTGGAGTTCCTGGAGCTCCGCCTCTAGTTCACGAACCCGTGCCTGGCAGCTCTCCGCACCCTGTCAACGAGTCAATCAGTCAGTCAGACAGTCAGTTAATCAGTCAGTCAGACAGTCAATAAACCAATCACTCAATATTTTTATTCTCTCAGAAAAGAGATAGAGTTACAAGTTTCAGTATCACTCATTGGATTGAACAGATTTAGTAGAACATGCAACCATAAAAAAACAGAGGCACTCCTTTTGGAATGAATATAGTTTAAATAGGAGTGATTCTGACCAGCACACGTGACTCCAGACGAGAGAACTCCCCCAGGAGGGCGTGACACTCTCTCTCCGCCCCCTCCCTGCGACCGCGCTCAGCCCTCATGGCCGAGCGCAGCGCCGACACCGCTTCTCTCAGACGCTCGTTCTCCTCCTCTGCTGGCTGGCGCTTAGACTCTGAGGTGAAGCTGTCTGAGCGGCCCACCACAAACCCATCCTCATACCTGACGGACAGACAGAGACAGAGAGACACACAGTTACACACAATATCAGCTAAGTTAAGCCTGGTGTATCGCTGAGCCTCTAACATTAAACAACAGTCTTTCCTGTCGGTTTTTGTCTTGCCAACTAAACGATGTGGCACAGACAAGGAGTCACACAGGGGTCACACAGGGGTCACACAGGGGTCCCACAGTACAAGATTCTTCACTTCATTAGATTGTTAACGTAGATGGAACAAAGCAGCCTCAAACGTTTTCAGTCAAACATTCACACCTGCCATACAGAGTTGAAATATTTTGCCTACATTTTGCGTTGAAAAATATTGCTTGTGAACTTCAGAGCTGTAACGATTTGACGCTTTGGTTAAAGGCAAGTACAAACGCATACTAGTAGTAGTCATGGTTACTGCTCCAGAGTTACACATTCATACTAGTAGTAGTCATGGCTCCTGCTCCAGAGTTACACATTCATACTAGTAGTAGTCATGGTTACTGCTCCAGAGTTACACATTCATACTAGTAGTAGTCATGGCTCCTGCTCCAGAGTTACACAATCATACTAGTAGTAGTCATGGCTCCTGCTCCAGAGTTACACATTCATACTAGTAGTAGTCATGGTTACTGCTCCAGAGTTACACATTCATACTAGTAGTAGTCATGGCTCCTGCTCCAGAGTTACACATTCATACTAGTAGTAGTCATGGCTAATGCTCCAGAGTTACACATTCTGGGTGATGCGGAACAATGTCATCATCTCACTGGCTTCTTCTCTGGCGAGCTCTCATTGGCTATTGCTGATCACCGTTCTCAACTTGTTGCTGCACATCTCACACTACAAGAGCACTGCAGATTTTGTGCCGATAAAATCAAACGTCTGGAAATATCGGGACGTCTGGTACTGCTCAAAGACAGGATCACGTTAAACAATGTTAAAAACAGGGCCAAAATCGTATGGTGTAAAGATGTGTGTGATTGCTATGAGCCCTCACTTGGGTGCTGTGCAGAGTTCCCTAAGGCAGGGGAAGGAGGCGATGGTTTTGCGTCGTTCCCTCTTCTCCCTCCGGACCCTGAGCTGCTCCAGGGAGTGGAGCTGTTCCACCTGCCCAGAGAGAGACTCCACCTGGGTCTGCAGGGTCTCGATGGTCCCTGTCAACCTGGGAGAACCAGAGAAGAGAGCAAGGGCGTTAGTGTGTTTGTGTGCGTGCGTGCGTGAGACGCCGTGCATCCGTCCAGCTCACCCGTCTATCTTGTGATGTGAGGCCTTGCTGTCCAGTACCAGGGTGTGGTTGGTGAGCTCTAGTTCTCTGGCTGTCCCGTCTAGCTGTTCATACACCTTAGCATGCTGCTCATTCATAGCCCTCAGCACCTCCAGCTGCTTAGCCAGGTACTGCACAGAGAGACACATACTGTGTGTTTATAACCTGTACACATATACTGTATATATCACAGGAGGCTGGTGGGGAGGACAGGCTTGTGGTAATGGCTGGAGTGGTATAGCTGGAATGCTATCAAATACATGTTTGACGCCATTCCATTTGCTCCGTTCTGGCCATTATTATGAACCGTCCCCCCCCCCCCCCCCCCAGCCTCCACTGATATATATATATATATATATATAGTACATTAAACAGATGAACATTTGGGGGCCTTGTTCCACTAACCAATCCTAACCTAAGCCATTAGGGGGATGGACACTTTCTGGCTATAGTATCACTGGTTAACGGCAACACTTATATTCATTCCGCTGCCTATGGTACTCTAAAACCCATTGGTTGTGATCTCAGTGAACCATTTAACTATAATAGGATCAGCCAGTAGGGTCAAATAGGTCCCTGAGGCATTAGGCAGGCCACAGCCCTATGGCCTTAACCTACCGACCACAGCATAGAAGAGCCAAACATCCTACATCACCTGACTCTGCTCAGACAACAGGTGGATTGTTATCAAATCTACACCTAACTTATGGGTAGAGGTTATGTTAGAGTTTAGACTGTTGTGATGTGAGTAGAGGTAATGTTAGAGTTTAGACTGTTGTGATGTGAGTAGAGGTAATGTTAGAGTTTAGACTGTTGTGATGTGAGTAGAGGTAATGTTAGAGTTTAGACTGTTGTGATGTGAGTAGAGGTAATGTTAGAGTTTAGACTGTTGTGATGTGGGTAGAGGTAATGTTAGAGTTTAGACTGTTGTGATGTGGGTAGAGGTAATGTTAGAGTTTAGACTGTTGTGATGTGAGTAGAGGTAATGTTAGAGTTTAGACTGTTGTGATGTGGGTAGAGGTAATGTTAGAGTTTAGACTGTTGTGATGTGGGTAGAGGTTATGTTAGAGTTTAGACTGTTGTGATGTGGGTAGAGGTAATGTTAGAGTTTAGACTGTTGTGATGTGAGTAGAGGTTATGTTAGAGTTTAGACTGTTGTGATGTGGGTAGAGGTAATGTTAGAGTTTAGACTGTTGTGATGTGAGTAGAGGTTATGTTAGAGTTTAGACTGTTGTGATGTGGGTAGAGGTAATGTTAGAGTTTAGACTGTTGTGATGTGAGTAGAGGTTATGTTAGAGTTTAGACTGTTGTGATGTGAGTAGAGGTAATGTCAGAGTTTAGACTGTTGTGATGTGAGTAGAGGTAATGTTAGAGTTTAGACTGTTGAGATGTGAGTAGAGGTTATGTTAGAGTTTAGACTGTTGTGATGTGAGTAGAGGTAATGTTAGAGTTTAGACTGTTGTGATGTGAGTAGAGGTAATGTTAGAGTTTAGACTGTTGTGATGTGAGTAGAGGTAATGTTAGAGTTTAGACTGTTGTGATGTGGGTAGAGGTAATGTTAAGAGTTTAGACTGTTGTGATGTGAGTAGAGGTTATGTTAGAGTTTAGACTGTTGTGATGTGAGTAGAGGTAATGTCAGAGTTTAGACTGTTGTGATGTGAGTAGAGGTAATGTTAGAGTTTAGACTGTTGAGATGTGAGTAGAGGTTATGTTAGAGTTTAGACTGTTGTGATGTGAGTAGAGGTAATGTTAGAGTTTAGACTGTTGTGATGTGAGTAGAGGTAATGTTAGAGTTTAGACTGTTGTGATGTGAGTAGAGGTAATGTTAGAGTTTAGACTGTAGTGATGTGAGTAGAGGTAATGTTAGAGTTTAGACTGTTGTGATGTGGGTAGAGGTAATGTTAGAGTTTAGACTGTTGTGATGTGAGTAGAGGTAATGTTAGAGTTTAGACTGTTGTGATGTGGGTAGAGGTAATGTTAGAGTTTAGACTGTTGTGATGTGGGTAGAGGTAATGTTAGAGTTTAGACTGTTGTGATGTGAGTAGAGGTAATGTTAGAGTTTAGACTGTTGTGATGTGGGTAGAGGTTATGTTAGAGTTTAGACTGTTGAGATGTGAGTAGAGGTAATGTTAGAGTTTAGACTGTTGTGATGTGAGTAGAGGTAATGTTAGAGTTTAGACTGTTGTGATGTGGGTAGAGGTTATGTTAGAGTTTAGACTGTTGTGATGTGAGTAGAGGTAATGTTAGAGTTTAGACTGTTGTGATGTGAGTAGAGGTAATGTTAGAGTTTAGACTGTTGTGATGTGAGTAGAGGTAATGTTAGAGTTTAGACTGTTGTGATGTGGGTAGAGGTAATGTTAGAGTTTAGACTGTTGTGATGTGAGTAGAGGTTATGTTAGAGTTTAGACTGTTGTGATGTGGGTAGAGGTAATGTTAGAGTTTAGACTGTTGTGATGTGAGTAGAGGTTATGTTAGAGTTTAGACTGTTGTGATGTGGGTAGAGGTAATGTTAGAGTTTAGACTGTTGTGATGTGGGTAGAGGTAATGTTAGAGTTTAGACTGTTGTGATGTGAGTAGAGGTAATGTTAGAGTTTAGACTGTTGTGATGTGGGTAGAGGTTATGTTAGAGTTTAGACTGTTGAGATGTGAGTAGAGGTAATGTTAGAGTTTAGACTGTTGTGATGTGAGTAGAGGTAATGTTAGAGTTTAGACTGTTGTGATGTGGGTAGAGGTTATGTTAGAGTTTAGACTGTTGTGATGTGAGTAGAGGTAATGTTAGAGTTTAGACTGTTGTGATGTGAGTAGAGGTAATGTTAGAGTTTAGACTGTTGTGATGTGAGTAGAGGTAATGTTAGAGTTTAGACTGTTGTGATGTGGGTAGAGGTAATGTTAGAGTTTAGACTGTTGTGATGTGAGTAGAGGTTATGTTAGAGTTTAGACTGTTGTGATGTGGGTAGAGGTAATGTTAGAGTTTAGACTGTTGTGATGTGAGTAGAGGTTATGTTAGAGTTTAGACTGTTGTGATGTGGGTAGAGGTAATGTTAGAGTTTAGACTGTTGTGATGTGAGTAGAGGTTATGTTAGAGTTTAGACTGTTGTGATGTGAGTAGAGGTAATGTCAGAGTTTAGACTGTTGTGATGTGAGTAGAGGTAATGTTAGAGTTTAGACTGTTGAGATGTGAGTAGAGGTTATGTTAGAGTTTAGACTGTTGTGATGTGAGTAGAGGTAATGTTAGAGTTTAGACTGTTGTGATGTGAGTAGAGGTAATGTTAGAGTTTAGACTGTTGTGATGTGAGTAGAGGTAATGTTAGAGTTTAGACTGTTGTGATGTGGGTAGAGGTAATGTTAGAGTTTAGACTGTTGTGATGTGAGTAGAGGTTATGTTAGAGTTTAGACTGTTGTGATGTGAGTAGAGGTAATGTCAGAGTTTAGACTGTTGTGATGTGAGTAGAGGTAATGTTAGAGTTTAGACTGTTGAGATGTGAGTAGAGGTTATGTTAGAGTTTAGACTGTTGTGATGTGAGTAGAGGTAATGTTAGAGTTTAGACTGTTGTGATGTGAGTAGAGGTAATGTTAGAGTTTAGACTGTTGTGATGTGAGTAGAGGTAATGTTAGAGTTTAGACTGTTGTGATGTGAGTAGAGGTAATGTTAGAGTTTAGACTGTTGTGATGTGAGTAGAGGTAATGTTAGAGTTTAGACTGTTGTGATGTGGGTAGAGGTAATGTTAGAGTTTAGACTGTTGAGTTGTGAGTAGAGGTAATGTTAGAGTTTAGACTGTTGTGATGTGAGTAGAGGTAATGTTACAGTTTAGACTGTTGTGATGTGGGTAGAGGTTATGTTAGAGTTTAGACTGTTGTGATGTGAGTAGAGGTAATGTTAGAGTTTAGACTGTTGTGATGTGGGTAGAGGTAATGTTAGAGTTTAGACTGTTGAGATGTGAGTAGAGGTAATGTTAGAGTTTAGACTGTTGTGATGTGAGTAGAGGTAATGTTAGAGTTTAGACTGTTGAGATGTGGGCAGGGTTTGGGGTTCAGGGAACAGAGGAACAGAACCAGAACCAAGAACGAAAGTGATCTATACTGTTCCGGAACAGAACCTTTATTTTAAAAGCATGGGAACCGGTTAATAATGTTATTTTACATTCTGGGCATTTTTGTTCCAGTCACCCTGCCTGCCAGCTGAAAATCTTTGCCAGTGTGTGTGTAGGCTACCTGCCCCCCCCCCCCCCCCTCTGCCCCTCCCCCTCCATCCAAATCATACGTCTACTGTAGCTACTGATGTACAGGCGTGATACAGAAATTAGGGAGAAAACAATGGATTAACCTTTTCAGTGCTAGTTAGGGATACTATAGTTATCACGTTTCACTTTGGATTTATTAACTACAGAAAGGTAAGACGTGTTTTAAATGGTGCTGCTCAGCACACACTAGCTAGTGTCCCTTGTAAGCTAGCTCTGGTCTATCTCTCGAAAACTGTAGGTGGCATTATGTGTAATGTAATGAAACTGAGAGTCGTGATCAAGTGCAAGCTCTGGTCCAATGTTAGTTAAGCCAACTCTCTGAAGTTCAAAGACATTCAAAGTTCCTTCATAGAAGCCTCTCCTCCGTAGATATAATTCTGTGGGCCTGATTCAGATAATGCATCTCATCACAACAAGATGCCCAGCGCTTCATGCCCAGGACTCTCCTCACCCGCAAAATACATGTACATAGCTTGCCAACTCCATAGAAAGCTGCTCTATCCATTAGTGAAGTCATTTAATGTTGAGCTAAATGTAAAAATATATATATTTCAGAGGCTTGAAAATGAACAGAAGGGACATTTTTGGGGGGTTTCGAACCGGTTCAGAACTTTATTTTGCTGGTCAGAACAGTGGAATGGATTGAAAAAAAGAATGGTTCTGTTCAGAACTAATTGAGAAATAATTTGGGTTCCAACCCCTGGATGTGGGTAGAGGTTACGTTAGAGCTAAGACTATTGAGATGCATCCATGGCACTTTTGAGACTTGGCCCTCCTACCTCGATCTCCTGCACCTGCTCCTCATTGGTGATGTATATCTGCTGTAGAGAATCCTCCAGCTCCTTGTTCCTCTCCAACAAAGTCTTCCCAAGCTCTGCTGCCAGGTGGAGGTCTAGAGAGGGAGAGGGAGGGAGGGAGAGAGAGAGAGGTGGAGGGAGATGGAGGGGGGTGGAAGGAGGGAGAGAGAGAGAGAGAATGAGAGAGGGAGGAGAGAGAGAGAGAGAATGAGAGAGGGAGGAGAGAGAGACAGAGGTAGAGAGAGATGGAGGGGGGTGGAAGGAGGGAGAGAGAGAGGGATGGAGGGAGGGGAGAGGGGGAGAGATAGATTAGGGATGGAGATGACCATGATAGACGGAGCGGGAGATAGAATGAGAGAGGGAGGAGAGAGAGACAGAGGTAGAGAGAGATGGAGGGGGGTGGAAGGAGGGAGAGAGAGAGAGAGAGAGGGAGGGAGGAGGAGGGAGAGAGGTGGCGAGAGATGGAGGGGGGTGGAAGGAGGGAGAGAGAGGGGGATGGAGGGAGGGGAGAGGGGGAGAGATAGATTAGGGATGGAGATGACCATGATAGACGGAGCGGGAGATAGGTTGGAGGGAGCGAGGGGGGAGAGAAAGAGATTTTACGTTTTGAGAGCAAGAGCTGTAACAAACTGCCTCGATAAGAACAGGTTTTCCTTTGCTTGTCCAAAGCTTTGATGCCAGTGAAGATACTAAAAATATTTTTTGAGTCTGCACTCGTCCCTATGACAGCCACAGTAGAAAGCATTGTTCATACTGTAACATTATAATTCACTTTGTCATACATCATAGTTCTACGTTCAGCAGGATTCTAGGAGCGTCTGCAAACAGACCAATCAAACTTTAAAACATTCCACCTCTTCATTCCTCCTGAGATACACAGAGATGAACAAGCTCATTCTAGAGAGAAAGAGAGAGAGACAAAGAAAGAGGGAGAGAGAGAGAGAGACTAAGAAAGAGGGAGAGAGAGAGAGCGAGAGAGAGAGAATGCTAGAAAGAAAAAGAGTCCATCTCTGCACCAAGTCTCTCCCTAAATATTTCTCTCCTCTACTTTGACCCTTGTATCTTTGTCAGTGACGGTCTGAGATGTTTTGACCCTTGTATCTCTGTCAGTGACGATCTGAGATGTTTTGACCCTTGTATCTGTCAGTGACAGTCTGAGATGTTTTGACCCTTGTATCTGTCAGTGACGATCTGAGATGTTTTGACCCTTGTATCTGTCAGTGACAGTCTGAGATGTTTTGACCCTTGTATCTGTCAGTGACGGTCTGAGATGTTTTGACCCTTGTATCTTTGTCAGTGACGGTCTGAGATGTTTTGACCCTTGTATCTCTGTCAGTGACGATCTGAGATGTTTTGACCCTTGTATCTGTCAGTGACAGTCTGAGATGTTTTGACCCTTGTATCTGTCAGTGACGGTTTGAGATGTTTTGACCCTTGTATCTGTCAGTGACAGTCTGAGATGTTTTGACCCTTGTATCTGTCAGTGACGGTCTGAGATGTTTTGGCCCTTGTATCTTTGTCAGTGACGGTCTGAGATGTTTTGACCCTTGTATCTCTGTCAGTGACGATCTGAGATGTTTTGACCCTTGTATCTGTCAGTGACGATCTGAGATGTTTTGACCCTTGTATCTGTCAGTGACGATCTGAGATGTTGTGACCCTTGTATCTGTCAGTGACGGTCTGAGATGTTTTGACCCTTGTATCTGTCAGTGACAGTCTGAGATGTTTTGACCCTTGTATCTGTCAGTGACGGTCTGAGATGTTTTGACCCTTGTATCTGTCAGTGACGGTCTGAGATGTTTTGACCCTTGTATCTTTGTCAGTGACGGTCTGAGATGTTTTGACCCTTGTATCTCTGTCAGTGACGATCTGAGATGTTTTGACCCTTGTATCTGTCATTGACAGTCTGAGATGTTTTGACCCTTGTATCTTTGTCAGTGACGATCTGAGATGTTTTGACCCTTGTATCTGTCAGTGACGGTTTAAGATGTTTTGACCCTTGTATCTGTCAGTGATGGTCTGAGATGTTTTGACCCTTGTATCTCTATCAGTGATGATCTGAGATGTTTTGACCCTTGTATCTGTCAGTGACGATCTGAGATGTTTTGACCCTTGTATCTGTCAGTGACGGTCTGAGATGTTTTGACCCTTGTATCTGTCAGTGACGGTCTGAGATGTTTTGACCCTTGTATCTGTCAGTGACGGTCTGAGATGTTTTGACCCTTGTATCTGTCAGTGACAGTCTGAGATGTTTTGACCCTTGTATCTGTCAGTGACGGTCTGAGATGTTTTGACCCTTGTATCTGTCAGTGACGGTCTGAGATGTTTTGACCCTTGTATCTGTCAGTGACAGTCTGAGATGTTTTGACCCTTGTATCTGTCAGTGACGGTTTGAGATGTTTTGACCCTTGTATCTTTGTCAGTGACGGTCTGAGATGTTTTGACCCTTGTATCTGTCAGTGACGGTCTGAGATGTGTGCCAAGATCATCAGAAGACAAGACACCACATCTCCAAAGAGTCTATATATGATGCAGTATCTCTCTCTGCAGTAGGGTGGAGGGGATGTCCATAGTAGAAAGTGACAGGACATGCAATTGTTGTTAGATTATGCATATTACTCACATGCAAGCAGAGTTTGGGCTCAAACAAAAAGGTGTAGTCATGTAAATCCTGGAACAGGATTGAATAACACTGCTCTAGTAGTGAAGCAATAAAAGGCCCCACAATCAGTCTAGAGAATACTTCTCTCTCTCATTTTATGGGAATCATAGTTAGTCTGGTGCAGAGTGGGGAAAAAACCTAATTGAGAGATATTCAAAGTGATGTGGGGCCATTAGGGGCCTAGCCAAACAGGAGTGGAAGGCACTGTATTCTGCCTTTAGAGTGAATCAGCCGGATTCATAGTCTATATTTTCAGGTCTGACTCTGCAGCGAGATACGTTTTGTGTTTTGTGACCTGTGGTCATATCTGAGAGGGAAAACACACAACAACTCAATGGAAACACCATCACTCTCATTGTAGAGACTGAGTTGAGCTGACAGTAAAACTCTTGAGGTTGAGAGTGATGAACACTGGGATCACTGATCAATACTTTAGTCAATCGATAATCAGAGTTCATTCTAATCAGAATCTGACCTTCAACGAGAGAGAACACAGTATGTTTGTTGTTTTTAAGAGTGTTCAGAAACAGAAAGAACAGACAGGAGAGATGGCAAGCTCACACACACACACACACACACGCGCACACACACACACACACACACGCACGCACACACTTGGGAATTTGTTGCACACACATCATTTTGTTCCAGCGCTTGCTTTTCAACCATGCTGTCTCCTCTCTCTTGTTGTCCTGTCTTGTCCTGTCTTGTCCTGTCTTCCCTCAATTAAACTAATGAGGAGAAAAGCAGGCTGCTGCCAGCTCCTCCCCGTCATGGGCTTAGACATAGCCTTGCCTGATGCACTCACAGCTAATTAACTCCTGTGGGACCTCTGCTACTACACAGGTATCTCTGAATGGGTGTTGAACCTTCAAGGACTTTGCACAGCATTATTGTTGTTATTTCATGACTGCTAATTCCCATTCCAATTTAAATTCTATTGACAATACCTTACTAAACGATAATGTTCAGGAAGAGAACACTGAGAAGTCACTCCTCAAAGGGTTAAACTCACAGCTAACAATGAGGAGGCTGCTTCAGTCATATAAATATAATCTCATTCTCTGTTAAGACTAGGGCAGTGGTAAAAGGGACTGTGTATAGAATAGAATAGGGCTTTTTAGAATGGGGCTAAGGGACTGTGTATACCAACATCAACTCTATTAGTGAATATAAATGCAGAATTAGACAGACAAAAGAGAGGTTAGCAGTGTAGAAATAACACAAGTTGATAGTGTTGCACAGTATACCAAAACTTCAATACTAGAACATGAAGAATGGTTTGGTACAAGCAGAGGTGTCATGCCCGTAGGGGGCACAGGAGCATGTGCCACCTCAGATTTGTTCTGTTTAAAAATACATATACAGTTTAAGTCGGAAGTTTACATACACTTAGGTTGAAGTCATTAAATTTCACTTAAAATTCACTATATCACAATTCCAGTGGGTCAGAAGTTTATATACATTAAGTTGACTGTGCCTTTAAACAGCTTGAAATTTTTCAGAAAATGATGTCATGGCTTTAGAAGCTTCTGATAGGCTAAATGACATCATTTGAGTCAATTGGAGGTGTACCTGTGGATGTATTTCAAGGCCTACCTTCAAACCCAGTGCCTCTTTACTCGACATCATGGGAAAATCAAAAGAAATCAGCCAAGACCTCCCCAAAAAATGTGTAGACCTCCACAAGTCTGGTTCAGCAATTTCCAAACGCCTGAAGGTACCACGTTCATCTGTACAAACAATAGTACGCAAGTATAAACACCATGGGACCACGTAGCCATCATACCGCTAAGGAAGGAGACGCGTTCTGTCTCCTAGAGATGAACGTACTTTGGTGCGAAAAGTGCAAATCAATCCCAGAACAACAGCAAAGGACCTTGTGAAGATGCTGGAGGAAATAGGTACAAAAGTATCTATATCCACCGTAAAACGAGTCCTATATTGACATAACCTGAAAGGCCGCTCAGCAAGGAAGAAGCCACTGCTCCAAACCCGCCATAAAAAAGCCAGACTACGTTTTGCAACTGCACATGGGGACAAAGATCTTATTTTTGGGAGAAATGTCCTCTGGTCTGATTAAACAAAAATAGAACTGTTTGGCCATAATGACCATCGTTATGTTTGGAGGAAAAAGGGAGAGGCTTGCAAGCCAAAGAACACCATACCAACCGTGAAGCACAGGGGTGGCAGCATCATGTTGTGGGGGTGCTTTGCTGCAGGAGGGATTGGTGCACTTCACAAAATAGATGGCATCATGAGGAAGGAAAATTATGTGGATATATTGAAGCAACATCTCAAGACATCAGTCAGGAAGTTATAGCTTGGTCAGAAATGGGTCTTCCAAATGGACAATGACCCCAAGCATACTTCCAAAGTTGTGGCAAAATGGCTTAAGGACAACAAAGTCAAGGTATTGGAGTGGCCATCACAAAACCCTGAACTCAATCCTATAGAAAATGTGTGGGCAGAACTGAAAAAGCGTGTGCGAGCAAGGAGGCCTACAAACCTGACTCAGTTACACCAGTTCTGTCAGGAGGAATGGGCCAAAATTCACCCAACTTATTGTGGGAAACTTGTGGAAGGCTACCTGAAACGTTTGACCCAAGTTAAACAATTTAAATGCAATGCTACCAAATACTAATTGAGTGTATGTAAACTTCTGACCCACTGGGAATGTGATGAAAGAAATAAAAGCTGAAATAAATCATTCTCTCTACTATTATTCTGACATTTCACATTCTTAAAATAAGGTGGTGATCCTAACTGACCTAAAACAGGGAATTTTTACTAGAATGGAATTGTGAAAAACTGAGTTTAAATGTATTTGGCTAAGGTGTATGTAAACTTCTGAATGCAACTGTATATAATTTAAAATTAGATTGCATAAATGATTCATTTGTGCATACATGGCAATGTTAACATGTTTCCCATGACAATAAAGCCCTTAAATTGAAATTGAATTGAGAGAGACAGAGAGAGAGACAGAGAGAGAGCGAGAGAGAGAGAGAGAGAGGCAAGCACTGTGTTTCTCTGCAACATCAAACATCCTAATCAATACCCTCTACAGACCACTGTATCCAAACAAGGAGACCAGGAAGTCAACTGACCCATGAAGGATGACATCACCACCCAGACCCAGTGACTGAGACATAATGGAAGGGATTGTGTGCATTTCCTGCATGGGCTACCAGGACAATTCTATGGTTTTCTTTTGTCATGTTTTAGCAGTATCAGTTGAAAAGGGGATGTCCTTTTCAGGGCCTCAGCAGGAACACACTATGGCTGCATGGAATGCATACTGGAGAGTGAAGAGGGTACGTATTGTCCTCAGGGGAATGGTCACACTCCTGTCACACATATGCACGTGCGTGTGTGTGTGTGTGTGTGTGTGCACGCATGAAATGAAACGCCTAGTTTGGAATGTGCCTAACCTTTCTAAACAGTGTGCTGTTTTTATACGTACATATCTCCCATAGGATTCATAGGAATCTGGAAAAAAGGGCCTCTCCCTGGGCCTCTCCCTGTTTAGTCCTTCTCTCCTTCATTCCTTACTCCTCTCCTTCCTTCCTTCATCCTTCCTCCTCTGTAGCTCAAACTAGAGCTGGCTGTAGCTCTAGTTTGAGCTACAGCCAGCCTTGGTCTGTCTTACAAAGGGTTCCATAGAAATTCATGATCATTGATATGTTTTCCTCCTCACATAGTGTTCTTAGAATGCATGGACATGTCTGTGTCTGTATTGTAGATGCACCACGTTAGCTGATTCCTTACGGTATAGGACAGCAAGTTGCCTCGTTGCATCAATAAATGCCTGCTTTGATACTAAGAATTGAAGTTATCTTCTTCATCTGATTATTACCACATCCTCACTACATCACTATTTTTCTCCCTGCCTCTCACTTCCCTCGTTCCCTGCCTCTCACTTACCTTGTTCCCTGCCTCTCACTTCCCTCGTGTATACTATGTGTATAGTGTGTGTATAGTGTGACTATAGTGTGTATAGTGCATATAGTGTGTGTATAGTGTGTGTATAGTGTGACTATAGTGTGTATAGTGTGTATAGTGTGTATACTGTGTATAGTGTGTGTATAGTGTGTGTATAGTGTGTATAGTGTGTGTATAGTGTGTATAGTGTGACTATAGTGTGTATACTGTGTATACTGTGTATAGTATGTATATAGTATGTGTATAATGTGTATAGTATGTGTATAGTATGTGTATAGTGTGTGTATAGTGTGTGTAGTGTGTATAGTGTGTATAGTGTGTGTATAGTGTGACTATAGTGTGTATACTGTGTATACTGTGTATAGTGTGTGTACATAAGGCCAGATCAAAAGCAGGGTCAAAGCATTACCTAGCGCATAAGAGGGAGGGAGGGAAGTGAGAGGCAGGGGGGGAGGGATGAGAGACAGGGAGAAAAAGAGTGATGTAGTGAGGAAGAGGGGAGGGATATGAAATAGCCCTAATCATGGCAAAAAGGGCAAAGCTGTTTGACAAGCTGTGATTGGCTACAGCTCAGCAGATATGTTATCAGCAGCTTGGGATATGCATTTAAATGAGTGTAATCCAAAATGTAGCTTATTGTGCCAACAGCATTATATGATGTACTGTTTTATTTATTTTCTTATGTGTAATATGAGCGTCTTAATGTTGCTGGACCCCAGGAAGAGAAGCTGCTGCCTTGGCAGGAACTAATGGGGATCCATAATAAACCCCAGGAAGAGAAGCTGCTGCCTTGGCAGGAACTAATGGGGATCCATAATAAACCCCAGGAAGAGAAGCTGCTGCCTTGGCAGGAACTAATAGAGATCCATAATAAACCCCAGGAAGAGAAGCTGCTGCCTTGGCAGGAACTAATGGGCATCCCTTATAAAATACAAATCGAATTCAGACTAAATAGCGGTTCTGCCGAATGATGGCATTTACACAATCTATATAGTCCAGGTGAAGTAGGTTATCTTTATTCAAATGGTATATGGTCCCGTAGAATTAATGTGGAACGGAGATGATGCACAAGGCCTGGACCGTAGTTGACTATGCTACTACAATAATATCTTTGGGGAATAGCTACTGTAATTCTATATGTTTCACAGTTAGCTACTGTAATTACATATTACAGTACTGTAAAGAGCAATGCATTATGGGGGCTCAATGGCGTTCCGCTACTGTTGTAAATTTGTACAATACAATTTTACAGTAAATACTGTATTACCCAGTATATTTGAATTATGGTGCATTTTGGGAAAATGTTGTGGGCAGCGAAAGAATCTCTGGCTCATTAACTATTCCAGTGGATCTGCAAGTTAAGCATGTTTCAGGGCTTTGTTGGCCCATGCATGCTCTTTGTCCCCACCGACCACTTTCTTACTGATTAAGTTAAACTGATATGTTAAGTGTTTATTTAATTATGGGGACATGGACATGGCAGTCTACTGGCCTTAAAAGTCACTACATTCTAAAAGGAAAAAATAATATTTCATGCTTGGATGAGAAAATCAAAACAACCTAATTGACTGCATAAACAAGGTTAAGTGCTATATGAAGCCATGCCCCTATCACATCCATTGATTTTTAGCTAGCGCTGGCTAATGTTAGCTGAAGTTTGTAATGGCTGTATAAAGAAAAAAACGTACTCCTGGCCCATAGATTACTAAAATGTAAAATAGTGAACTACTCCTTTATGCAATGCTAATTTAAATGGAATTGAGAAAACAGAAAGGTGTCATGGTTTTTTTTGTTGCAAATATCCTTTCTGAATTTAAAAGTAATCCAAAAAGTAATCATCTAGTTTTTCAAAAAATTGCTGTAATCTGATAAAATTAATTTGGCTGTAGTCAGATTACATGTAATTGATTACATGTAATGAGTTACTCCCCAACCCTTTGACCAGAGGTCAGATAGTTCAGGTTTTGGACAAAAGAAGTGCTGAGGAGTGAAGAGGTCAAAATGTTAATTAGACAAAGATTGCCTTTTGAACTTTTGGGTTTAAAAGGTTATATTCCACTAAAGTGATAGTATTTTGGCATTAGGCTAAAGGTCGATGCTGCAAATGTCAATTAGCCTACAACAGTGTATGAGACAATGGATGTTAGTGCAAATAAAAGCATTTTGCACACAAATTATTTTCTTGACTTTGCCATAAGAAGTTGACCTAAACTTGCTCATTATTGCAACCTACAAAGAACAATAGCATTACATTGATGACAGCCGACATCTACTAATTTATATTTATTGTTGCTTTATTACATTGTAACATTGTAACCCATTGTTAACAATCACCAACAGACCAGTGTAGATTATTTGGTTTTTCATGCAACATTGTGACAACCACGGGAAACGGATTTTCCCCATCCCCGTCACAAAGGCCCTTGGAATCCCTTCAATGCATTGATGTCAGAAAGTAGCAAAATATTCAACTGCGGTTGCACATTTCGAAAGCATTGTCATATCAATTAGTCACGATGCACGGACAAATGTATCTTAGCATGCTGATCTAGAAGCCTTTCATCATAAAGGCCTTTGTTTGGGATGAACATCTGAGCTCACCAATAACGAAACGCTTCCCGGTGCATTGAGACAGGGGATGAGGTTGGCTGCAAACGGCGCTCCCAGGAATATGTCGTTACTTACCCGATTCGAGATCTTGCTGGTCGTACCATGGCTCTTCCTCATCGGTGACAAATTCCTCCATTCCTAGCATCGAGAAACGGATACCACCTTGTCCTGGAACTCCGCAAAGACTTGCCTACCAGCCGGCTCCACAATCAGGCACACACGCAATTTCCTTGTCCGCCTGCCTCTGGAATAACGTCAGCTCATCTTTCTTCAGATTCTGAACGCCACCGCCACTCGAATGATGAAAGATCTGTGACGTTAACCGATGAAGCAGGCTAAACAAAAGGTTTTTTTCTTGGCAGCAGATGAAACAAAATGACACATAAAGACAAGAGACTCGAACACTGTTTTAAAACCATCCAGTCTAAATTGCGCAATTAATGTTTCTTATAGACCCCCTTTCCAGTACATGTCATGACACACTGACGTCACGCACAGATGCGCGCGACTCTTGGCTGCAGAAAGAAAGCCATCGCCATCTGCATCCATTCAACATAGCCTAGATTTACGTTTAAATAAAATAACTTTTTTGGGGTTCTCATATGCTTACAATTATGTTTTGATTCTTGCTTGAACATTCACTAAGATTATTTGTTTGTTTTGGATGCAGCAGTTGTTAGCTAGAATGCTAATGGTGAAATTAACACTTTATTTGAGTTGATGCTGTTACACTTTCTCAGTTTTAGGGAATTAAAAACTCTAGTGTTAAAAAACAGTAACTCATTTTGGGGTGTTGTTTTAACACTGTAGGGTGTAAAGCCTTATTTGCATATTTATTTCCCAGGGTGCCTTTCCAGTAAATGCTTGAGTTACCAGTAACACCTATTACTGTGTTTGTTAGTCACAGAGACATAGTTGTTGCTTTCGGTCATGTAGCCTTGAACAAGTGAGTGCCCAAGTGAATATTTTATAATTTAAATAAAAGTCTTTACAATACATGACATATATCATAAGGCCATACTCAATTTTAATCCCACTGGTGTTAACCCCACTAGAGTCAACACTCAGATATAACACTGGTGTTAACCCCCACTATAATCAACCCTCAGATATTTTTTACCTCAACACTGAGATTTGTTCTGTCTGTATGGTGTTCACACTTTATTCTCCAAATGTATAATAAAATAAACAAGTGTAGGTGTACACAGACTCTAATATGCATGGTGCACTACATGCAAAAAAAGAATGCGTTGAAATACAGCACATTGCAGCTGTGTTGCCTCAGGTCCGATTGAGGAGCAGTGAATCACACCATTGAGGATCATTCACATCCCCTGAATTACCCCCTAGGCGTGCTGCAGAGCAGACGATATTTAATGTCCTGCTCAAGTGTTACACATGTAACACCACTATGGGGCAGTCCAACCTTTCAGTTCCACCGAGCACCACCAAAACAGTCAGCTTGATGTGATTCTCTCTCAGGCTCTGAGAAGTAATTACTCAGATCACTTTGCCCAATGAGTCTTAGCTCTGTGGGGTTAATGGCAGCAGGATTTAATTGATGGAGAAATGGCAGCAGGATTGTACTGATGGAGAGAGACAGCCACAGGTAACTAATCTTGCTTTGTGACATAGGAGGATGTAAATCGCTCCGCTGATCTAAAGTCAGTTGTTCAGTTTTCTCCGCAGTGTTGGGGAGGGTGAGCTGGTCCTAGATCTGTGCATACAGGCCTACTCCCTAGGTCAGGGTAAAGACGACATATGGTCACTGTGCTCTAAGTATGTCAGGAGCAGATGGATATGTGCGATTATACACAGAATTAGAATATCGATTTGAGGATTCTGTGGTGATGTCACCCTATAGGTCACAGCATTGGCTGACAGTAGGGCACTACTGTAAACCAGAGTCATTATATCACCATTGTGCCTTCAGTGATACATATGCAGGGTGGGAGATAACACACATTGTTTTCTATACACAAATCTTTTGAATTGCAAAGCTGCTCAGCTCTGCTCTACTGTTGTCATGTTTTAGGAAGTACAGCTCAGTTTCCACCTCATTTTGTGGGCAGTGTGCACATAGTCTGTATTTTCTTGAGAGCCAGGTCTGCCTACGGTGACCTTTCTCAATAGCAAGGCTATGCTCACTGAGTCTGTACATAGTCAAAGCTTTCCTTAAATTTGGGTCAGTCACAGTGGTCAGGTATTCTGCCACGGTGTACTCTCTGTTTAGGGCCAAATAGCATTCTAGTTTGCTCTGTTTTTTTGTTAGTTCTTTGATATGTGTCAAGTAATTCTCTTTTAGTTTTCTCATGATTTGATTGGGTCTAATTGTGTTGTTGTCCTGGGGTTCTGTGGGGTCTGTTTGTGTTTGTGAACAAAGCCCCAGGACCAGCATGCTTAGAGGACTCTTCTCCAGGTTCATCTCTCTGTAGGTGATGGCTTTGTAATGGAAGGTTCGGTAATCTCTTCCTTTTAGGTGGTTGTAGAATTTAAAGGCTATTTTCTGGATTTTGATAATTAGCAGGTATCGGCCTAATTCTGCTCTGCATGCATTATTTGGTGTTTTACGTTGTACACAGAGGCCCTTCTTGCCTTGTCTCTCAGGTCGTTCACAGCTTCTCTCTCTCTGTAGGAGTAACCAGTAACCAGCTGGTAGACTAACACTGTCACCATGAGTAGACAGATCACAACCAAAACAGTCAGCTTGATGTGATTCATGCAATGTAATGCTATGTTAGATGTATATTAGATGTAATGTAATGTTATGTTAGATGTATATTAGATGTAATGTAATGCTGTATTAGATGTAATGTAATGCTATGTATTTCTATGTAATGCTACGTTAGATGCTATGTAATGCTTTATTAGATGTAATGTAATGCTATGTTAGATGTATATTAGATGTAATGTAATGTTATGTTAGATGTATATTAGATGTAATGTAATGCTGTATTAGATGTAATGTAATGCTATGTATTTCTATGTAATGCTATGTTAGATGCTATGTAATTCTATGTAATGCTATGTAATGCTTTATTAGATGTAATGTAATGCTATGTAATGTTATGTTAGATGCTATGTAATGCTATGTAGGACTCAGGCTCTGGATACAGGGAGAATATTGTCCAGAGCAGACTGGAGAGTCAGAGGAGATAGAGAGAGTCAGGACCACCTGCACAAAAACAGGCTTTATACATCTCTGCCCCCACAGGGCCCACAGCTCTCTGATCTCCCTCTCGCTCTCTCTCACTCACTTCTTTAGCTGGCATTTGTGTGGAGTGTTCCATCTATTCTTTCCACTGAGCTGTGGTGTCTGTCTTCCATTGAGTTATGCAACAGTACAGTGAGTAGGCCAACAGAACTGAGAAAAGCCTTTCACATGAAGGATGGCAGAAACACGCAGTTATTTTTCCATCGTTGGCATACCCACATTCACACCACCTCTCCCTGTTATATCGGATGACAGTGGGCTTGACAATGACGGAACAATATGACGTTATGAGAGGATGAGAAGGGGAGGAGAGGAAAAGAGGAGAGGTGAGAGCATTATTCACTGCGGCTTTGCCCAAAATTATGTAATACGTCAGTTAGTACCGTGGTCATGTAAACCTGTGTTTAAAGGGAACAAACAGACATTTAAGAACATCAGAGACATTCTAAAAACCTTAGGGAATTCTTTCCTGCATAACGTTCTTTCTCATTTTCCTGCCATGCACTAAGCAACACAAAGTCAAGGAGATGTAAATAAACATTTTCATACTTTCACCCGGTTGAAAGATCACTCTGCCTCTGACTGACCAACACGGCCCTCACTCCCTGTATCTCAGGGTTCTTCTACAGAGAACAAACACAAACAGACCGGAGGAGAAGCCACATTGTTCTCTGTTTCGTTCTCTGGAACCTTTCCGTAGTGAAAGAGACCACACCTCCAATACATCAGATTGTAGTAGTGAAGGAGACCACACCTCCAATACATCAGATTGTAGTAGTGAAGGAGACCACACCTCCAATACATCAGATTGTAGTAGTGAAGGAAACCACACCTCCAATACATCAGATTGTAGTAGTGAAGGAAACCACACCTCCAATACATCAGATTGTAGTAGTGAAGGAGACCACACCTCCAATACATCAGATTGTAGTAGTGAAGGAGACCACACCTCCAATACATCAGTTTGTAGTAGTGAAGGAAACCACACCTCCAATACATCAGATTGTAGTAGTGAAGGAAACCACACCTCCAATACATCAGATTGTAGTAGTGAAGGAGACCACACCTCCAATACATCAGATTGTAGTAGTGAAGGAGACCACACCTCCAATACATCAGATTGTAGTAGTGAAGGAGCCCACACCTCCAATACATCAGATTGTAGTAGTGAAGAAGACCACACCTCCAATACATCAGATTGGAACAGTATGTAAAGGAAGAACAGGGGAGCCTTTAAAATGAAACATTTATCTTCAAAACAGTTCCACATTTACTGTTCCTCTTGAAGTTGATTGGGGTGTTAGATCCATGGTCGTAGACTGCAGTACTCACTTTAGTATCATGTTGACATTGAGAAGTGCAAGAGGACTAATGAAATCAATAACTTATACACTAATGCACACACATCCCGTACGTGAGGAATACGTGTGTCAGCTAGCAGACGATCAGAAGGAGGGAACATGCACACACACACACACGCACACATACACGCACACACACACACACACACCACCACACACACAAACACACACACAGCCCTCACCCCTTGTTCTTTTGTGGTAAAAGCAGATTGGTCTCCACGGTGACCAAAGACAAAAAAGGAGGCAGGGCAAAAAGAGCAGATGGTCTCCAGAGAAGAAGATAGAGAGAGAAAAATGTTGAGGGGGAGAGAGAGAGGGAGGGTATAGAGAGAGAGAGAGGGAGAGAGGGGGAGAAAGGAGAAGCGAGAAAGAGGGAGAGGGGGAGAAAGAGAGATAAAGGGAGAGGGGAGAGGGAGAGAGCGATAGAGAGAAAGAGAGCAATAGAGAGAGCGAGAGGGAGGGTGCAGAGAGAAAGAGAGAGTCCAAGCGATAGAGAGAGAGAGAGGGGGAGTAGAGGCAGAGAAACGAGAGAGAGAGAGAGAGGGGGGGGGGAGTAGAGGCAGAGAAAGAGGAGAGAGAGGGGGGGTAGAGGCAGAGAAAGAGGAGAGAGAGGGGGAGTAGAGGCAGAGAAACGAGAGAGAGAGAGAGGAGGGGAGTAGAGGCAGAAAAAGAGGAGAGGAAGAGAGAGAGGGGGAGTAGAGAACATACACAGACTCACTCAGAAGACGAGCGCAGCACAAAGAAGTAGAAAGTGAACACAGACTTTTAAAGAGAGGAAAACAGACAGACAGACAGACAGACAGACAGACAGACAGACAGACAGACAGACAGACAGACAGACAGACAGTATTTTCGTCCAACTGGAAAACTGGACCAAGTTAATTATCAGATGAAGAGCTGAAACAGCGGAGAGGAGACCATACGAACGAGAGAAAGAAGAAGAGGGGAGGGTGAAAGAGAGAAAAGTCAATCGATCCCAGAGCTTTGGAACACCATTAAGTTGTTTGCGTTTTTATTTAGCTTTGTCTCTGTCAGAGTTTTTAATGAACATTTGAGAAACTTTGGGAGAAGTGGATAAAATCTGTACTAAAGTTGGAGAGTTGCCAAACTCATTTACTCCAGAGGTAAGATTTGTGATCCAGTATAGTGATCCTGTTAGCGATGTTTTGTTGTGTGTGTATATTGTTTACACTCATGTCTGTTGGACATGGACAAGCTCAACTGATAAGAAATAAGACAAAACATAGTGGTTAACAATTGTTTGTTTGTTTGTTAGTTACAACATTGCAGATATTTAAAGTTAAAGTAGGCTTTCAGCGACACCTTTGAGGTCTTGTCAGACATTCACATAGGTAACACAAACCAAGAGAGCAGGAGAAGAGAGAAGGACAAAGAGAGAGGGGGAGACAGAGTGAGACAGAGTGGGGGAGAGGATAGAGGGGGAGACAGAGTGAGAGAGTCGGGGGGAGAGGATAGAGGGGGTGACAGAGAGAGACAGAGTGGACACTGTGCAGGCAGGCAGGTTGTTGTGTTGTGTTGTTGCATCAGATGTGACACAGTGGTGCCACTTCACCACCACAGAACCTGGTCTCAGCGCCAAGCAGCTTCTCACTGAACATATTAGTGATTAGAGAACTAGATAAGTACAAAGGAAACACACACACACACACACACACACACACTTGAGTCCATTATTAGTTTGTGTTGGCTGGTGACAGGGCCCAGTCTGAAATAGTATCGACAGGTTATAATTAAACGACAGCATGACTGTTCCAGCTGCACAAGAACATCTTACACCCGGGAAACACACACACACTCCATAAATACACACCAACAAATTAAGTAAATCAGTACACGGATTAGAGGGGGTGAGATGAAATGAAGGAGCATATCCTAAATACATATATTATAATAGAAATATACAGTGCCACTGGGACACTCAAGGACATTTAGAGACCTGCGTTGTCTTGGCTGTGTGCTTAGGGTCATTGTCCTGTTGGAAGGTGAACTGAGGTCCTGAGCATAGTATAATATAAATATACATAAAATATAAAGTATAATATAAATATACATAAAATATATAGTATAATATAAATATATATCAAATATATAGTATAATATAAATGTACATAAAATATATAGTATAATAAAAATATACATAAAACATATAGTATAATATAAATATATATCAAATATATAGTATAATGAAAATATACATAGAATATATAGTATATTATAAATATACATAAAATATATAGTATATTATAAATATACATAAAATATATAGTATATTATAAATATACATAAAATATATAGAATAATATAAATATACATAGAAAATATAGTATATTATAAATATACATAAAATATATAGTAAAATATAATATAAATGTATAGTATAATATAAATATACAAAAAATATAGCATAATATAAATATATATAAAATATATAGTATAATACAAATATACATAAAATATATAGTATAATATAAATATATATAAAATATATAGTATAATATAAATATATATAAAATAGATAGTATAATATAAATATACATAAAATATATAGTATAATATAAATATATATAAAATATACAGTATGATATAAATATACATAGAACATATAGTATAATATAAATATACATAAAATATATAGTATAATATAAATATAAAATATACAGTATGATATAAATATACATACACCATAAAATATTATTAAAAAAATATAAACACAACATATATATATATATATATATATATATAAACATATAGTATAATATAAATATACATAAAACATAGATGGTGGAATGTAATTGTAGAGTGTTCAGAATAAATTGCATAGTGGACTGTAAGGGTTAGGTTGTGGTTGAAGGGCTATTTTGTCCAGGGAGAGTTTGATACGAACACATAACATTGTCTTTCACCTAAAAAATGTTGTATTTAACTAGGCAAGTCAGTTAAGAACAAATTCTTATTTACAATGACGGCCTACACCGGCCAAACTCGGACGACGCTGGTCCAATTGTGCGCCGCCCTATGGGACTCCCAATCACAGATGGTTGTGATACAGCCTGGAATCGAACCAGGGTGTCTGTAGTGAGGCCTCTAGCACTGGGATGCAGTGCCTTAGAACGCTGCACCACTTGGGAGTGGCAAAGTCAAAGAAACACTAAAAAGTGTTCACAGTAATATACAGTGGGGAGAACAAGTATTTGATACACTGCCGATTTTGCAGGTTTTCCCACTTACAAAGCATGTAGAAGTCTGTAATTTTTATCATAGGTACTCTTCAACTGTGAGTGACGGAATCTAAAAGAAAAATCCAGAAAATCACATTGTATGATTTTTAAGTAATTAATTTGCATTTTATTGCATGACATAAGTATTTGATACATCAGAAAAGCAGAACTTAATATTTGGTACAGAAACCTTTGTTTGCAATTACAGAGATCATACGTTTCCTGTAGTTCTTGACCAGGTTTGCACACACTGCAGCAGGGTATTTGGCCCACTCCTCCATACAGACCTTCTCCAGATCCTTCAGGTTTCGGGGCTGTCGCTGGGCAATACGGACTTTCAGCTCCCTCCAAAGATTTTCTATTGGGTTCAGGTCTGGAGACTGGCTAGGCCACTCCAGGACCTTGAGATGCTTCTTACGGAGCCACTCCTTAGTTGCCCTGGCTGTGTGTTTCGGGTCGTTGTCATGCTGGAAGACCCAGCCACGACCCATCTTCAATGCTCTTACTGAGGGAAGGAGGTTGTTGGCCAAGATCTCGCGATACATGGCCCCATCCATCCTCCCCTCAATACGGTGCAGTCGTCCTGTCACCTTTGCAGAAAAGCATCCCCAAAGAATGATGTTTCCACCTCCATGCTTCACGGTTGGGATGGTGTTCTTGGGGTTGTACTCATCCTTCTTCTTCCTCCAAACACGGTGAGTGGAGTTTAGACCAAAAAGCTCTATTTTTGTCTCATCAGACCACATGACCTTCTCCCATTCCTCCTCTGGATCATCCAGATGGTCATTGGCAAACTTCAGACGGGCCTGGACATGCGCTGGCTTGAGCAGGGGGACCTTGCGTGCGCTGCAGGATTTTAATCCATGACGGCGTAGTGTGTTACTAATGGTTTTCTTTGAGACTGTGGTCCCAGCTCTCTTCAGGTCATTGACCAGGTCCTGCCGTGTAGTTCTGGGCTGATCCCTCACCTTCCTCATGATCATTGATGCCCCACGAGGTGAGATCTTGCATGGTGCCCCAGACCGAGGGAGATTGACCGTCATCTTGAACTTCTTCCATTTTCTAATAATTGCGCCAACAGTTGTTGCCTTCTCACCAAGCTGCTTGCCTATTGTCCTGTAGCCCATCCCAGCCTTGTGCAGGTCTACAATTTTATCCCTGATGTCCTTACACAGCTCTCTGGTCTTGGCCATTGTGGAGAGGTTGGAGTCTGTTTGATTGAGTGTGTGGACAGGTGTCTTTTATACAGGTAACGAGTTCAAACAGGTGCAGTTAATACAGGTAATGAGTGGAGAACAGGAGGGTTTCTTAAAGAAAAACTAACAGGTCTGTGAGAGCCAGAATTCTTACTGGTTGGTAGGTGATCAAATACTTATGTCATGCAATAAAATGCAAATTAATTATTTAAAAATCATACAATGTGATTTTCTGGATTTTTGTTTTAGATTCCGTCTCTCACAGTTGAAGTGTACCTATGATAAAAATTACAGACCTCTACATGCTTTGTAAGTAGGAAAACCTGCAAAATCGGCAGTGTATCAAATACTTGTTCTCCCCACTGTATGTAAGATATGATAAATATCTTACTGGAAAGTTCTTACAGGAAGTGTTAGTGTGTGTGTGTGTGCGTGTGTATGAACAGACTTGTGTGTGTTGAAGAAATGCATCAAACCTCTAATTCTGTCCATGTCTTTGTACCGTTTTCTCACATACAGTGCAGTACGTTTGACAAACATTACCCTCTCTGTGTGACCTGAACAGGCCAGGGGAATCCAAGATGGAGGTGAGGGAGGAGGTGTTGGACATCCTGAATAAGGTGTGGACTAAACTACAGAACCTCCCTCAGGCCAACTCACTGGAGCTGGGGGCCTTCTTCATTATCATCCTCTTCATCGGTGAGTCTGTAGCCTTAACCCTTAGACACCTCTGGTAGATCTGAAAGAAGAAACCCTTAGACACCTCTGGTAGATCTGAAAGAAGAAAATGCATATAAGCGATATGGTTGAATCTCCACCTAGCCTACCGCCTGTCAATGGAGGTCTTAATGTTTTTATATATTTTTTTATAATGTTGTTATTGGCCAGATTACCGACCCGGCACGCGGAGCACGTGCCCAGTGGCCCCGGCCTCCAGAGGGCACCCAAATTCACTTTAAAACGAATAAGCATTCAGATCAGCGATCTTGGCCTGTCCTATTTTAACTGGGTAAAACCACATGATTTGAATTACAGTGATCCCAACAACACTAATGTAGTCAGTAACATTTCAATCTGTTATTGGCAGAGCAACAAGTTAGTCTCTGTTTACATAATAATGTCATAAAGCTCTCTCCTTCCAGCCACATTCCTGTTTATGATTGTGCTGTCCTGCGTTCACTGCTGTTGCTGTGGAAAGCTTAAATACCAGGGCTCCCGGGTCCAGCCCTTACAGGCTGTCTGAGGAAGAGGCATTGGCTGTCTGAGGAGGAGGCATTGGCTGTCTGAGGAGGAGGCATTGGCTGTCTGAGAAGGAGGCATTGGCTGTCTGAGGAGGAGGCATTGGCTGTCTGAGGAGGAGGCATTGGCTGTCTGAGGAGGAGGCATTGGCTGTCTGAAGAGGAGGCATTGGCTGTCTGAGAAGGAGGCATTGGCTGTCTGAGGAGGAGGCATTGGCTGTCTGAGGAGGAGGCATTGGCTGTCTGAGGAGGAGGCATTGGCTGTCTGAGAAGGAGGCATTGGCTGTCTGAGGAGGAGGCATTGGCTGTCTGAGGAGGAGGCATTGGCTGTCTGAGGAGGAGGCATTGGCTGTCTGAGGAGGAGGCATTGGCCCAGTTCCAATCCTTAGAACATTCAAGGAAGGGAGGAAACAGCAATCCCAGGGAAGAACCAATTAAGTATTAGAATCGCCTGGATGATGTTACTTGGAGGGGACAGGCAGACTGCTCTACAACCAGCCTGAGGACTTGGAGGGGACAGGCAGACTGCTCTACAACCAGCCTGAGGACTTGGAGGGGACAGGCAGACTGCTCTACAACCAGCCTGAGGACTTGGAGGGGACAGGCAGACTGCTCTACAACCAGCCTGAGGACTTGGAGGGGACAGGCAGACTGCTCTACAACCAGCCTGAGGACTTGGAGGGGACAGGCAGACTGCTCTACAACCAGCCTGAGGACTTGGAGGGGACAGGCAGACTGCTCTACAACCAGCCTGAGGACTTGGAGGGGACAGGCAGACTGCTCTACAACCAGCCTGAGGACTTGGAGGGGACAGGCAGACTGCTCTACAACCAGCCTGAGGGCTTGGAGGGGACAGGCAGACTGCTCTACAACCAGCCTGAGGGCTTGGAGGGGACAGGCAGACTGCTCTACAACCAGCCTGAGGGCTTGGAGGGGACAGGCAGACTGCTACCAGCCTTTCAAATCAAATCAAATCAAGTGTTATCCTGCTTTCTGGTGTGATTTAACCTGTAAGAGCTGACAGGTTTTATGTTGTGTATTTTGTAGGCCTATAGAAGGATACATAAGAAACTCCCTCAGTTTTATACCTTGTTCTTTAACAAAGTCTATTTTTATGTCCAGAATGTTAAACCCATCTCTGTTCTCCTTCAAAATGACCCCACTGATAAAGTGCTGTGTTTTCCAGTGGAACAGAAGGGACAGTCATATAGAGAGTGCCCTCTGCTGGTGCAATGAGCACAAAACATTTAAGCTACAGGTATAATTGGTGGGTGTTTATATTCATCCCATCTCACACATGTACAAGTATGTATTATATATATATTTTTTCTTCTGCATATTCTAACTCCCCCTGAGAGTGGGGTGGCCCATTATCAATGGAAATCCTGGAACAATTATGGTTAAATGCCTTGGGCACAGACAGATTTTTTGTACCTTGTCGCCTCAGGGATTTGAACTAGTAACTACTGGCCCAATGCTCTAACCTCTAGGCTGCCTGCCAGCCCTGGTATGTGCCAAAAGAAAACGTGTTGTACATTACTGATGCAGTATTGTAAAAATAGTAGTACTGTCAGTTGCCTTATAGATGGTGAATCGTGATTTTCTATACTGTTAGAATACTTTTCTATTAGTTATACTGTTACTATACCATCTCTGATTGTGCATAATTCATTTGGAGTGAAACAAGCTGTGTTTTTGTAATATATTCTGTAGTTGTTGTTTGAGGAGCAACAAGTTTAGTTTTACTTCATGTTTAAGTGCGAATAAAACATAGTACATTAAATAATTAAAATATGTCCATTGTGATTCTTCTTGTTATTTAGTGCCTGATGCGTAGAGTGCATTGTGTCAACAGTTAAACCCTTTGTAATGTAACACTCCAATACCTGGCTATGTCATATCTAACTTTCCTACAATTACTATCTATAGAACGACAAAGACAGCAATCTTTATACTGAACCACCCTATGCCTGATACTTTCACTTCAGGTGCCATTAACTGTGCCACTAAGCGGCGTAGTGCATTGTGCAGTAGAGCATACCTTATCAGACCTTGTGGCACAGTCTCGGCCTCACCTCTAATAGAGTCAATATTGTCAGTAAACATTAACCCAGCTCGTCCTCTCTCTCTCTCTCTCTCTCTCTCTTTCTCCTACTGCGCTACACATTGAAAGGCCTCACAACAAGAGAACTAGTTACGATCACTGCTTAGGCTTTTGGAATTTAGTGGAACTCAGAAAGAATCTAGTTGGAGTTGAGAGTGAGTGGAGTGGAGTGTTTGTATGGAGATGGTATTGAGTCACTAGCGGAGGCCTACACGTCCAGACCCCACATCTCAGAGACTGTATACACCGTAGCTGTTGCTGAGAACATTGAGAGATGGCTGTCGAAAGGTGAGTCATTGATTGGAAACTTGTTGATTAACAGATTTACATTGACATTTGAGTAATTTAGCAGACACTCTTATCCAGAGCGACTTACAGTTGGTGCGTTCATCTTCAGATACTGTAGCTAGGTGGGACAACCACATATCACAGTCATAGTCAGTGCATTTGCCTCAACAAAGTAGCTATCAGCAAAGTCAGAGCTAGTAAGAAAAACATTTAAATAATGAACAGATCTGTAACATGAAGGAAAGCCTTGTTGTTCCTGTACATATAGACTACTGCCAGCATGTTATAATGTGAAACAAACATCGGTGGAATTACAGGAAAAAGTGTATCTTAAAAAAGTTAATGATTTCCCTGGATCATTTAAACTAAAAATAGAACAAAACAACTTTGTACCCCACTTTAGTCCCTGACCCCTGCCTCTGACCCCTACCTCTGACTCTTTACTCCCGCTGTAGTGTTCCAGAGCCCCCTGGCCCGGCAGGGACACCAGAGGACTGGGTCCAGTGGGCTGTGCAGCGCCTGCAGATGGAGCCCTGGGCGCTGGGGGGCATTGTGATCATAGGGCTGTTCCTGCTGATGATCCTGGCCCTGGTGGTCTTCGCTCTAATATATGGCTGTTGCTGCACACCTAGAAGGGGGGAAAGGATGATGAAGAGAGGGGTGCTTTAGAGAAGTGGGTCCCATTCCCTGACTGTTCTATGGCCATTTAGATTTTCTGTAACCCTACGTCTATGATGACTTTTCCAAAAGAAAAGACTGTGCAAAAAAACATTTCCAGCCCAAGCATTATAAATGGGACCATGATTTTTTTTTAAATACTCTGAGGAATGTCTAAATTGTCAAGCAATTCGATCAAGCAAAGACCCTAATGCTCTACATTGATTTGTGTATTCGATTATGAAAACGTGCTGTTTGATTTTAATTAATGTTGACACTAATCCTTTCAATAAAAAGCTCACCTTAGTATGTATCAAAATATATATGCAGTTTCAGCATCAGAGCATACAAACCAAAGAGACTACATTTCCCAGAGCCCTAAGTATGCATGTGCAGGGTTGGAGAGTAACAGATTACATGTTACATGTAAGGGATTACAACAAAACTGTAACTAATCTGTTATATTAACAGCAAAAATCTTGTAATCAGATTACAGATACTTTTGAAAAACTAGATAATTACTTAGAGCATTACTTTTCAATTCAGAAAGGATGTTTGCGAAAAAATTTAATAGTTTACACTGTTTTCTCAATGACATTCAAATCAGCGTTGAAAAAAGGAGCAAATTTAAGTTTGTTTCACCTGAGCGAGTCTGACCACCAATCAGAGACCACTATGATGACACACTAAATGATGACCACCAATCAGAGACCACTATGATGACACACCAAATGATGACCACCAATCAGAGACCACTATGATGACACACCAAATGTCTTTGATGGATCGTGGGAAAAGAGCAGGAATAGGCTTTTGTAGGCTACATTCCAAGCTATGTCTTCCAATGGTGCGACTGCTGTCGGCATCCAAAGATTATCCAACTTGATGACAGTAGTGGTGAGATCTACGGCGATACGGATATCACTTATTATTAACATCTACAGTTGAAGTTGGAAGTTTACATACACCTTAGCCAAATACATTTAAACTCAGTTTTTCACAATTCCTGACATTTAATCCTAGTAAAAATTCCCTGTTTTAGGTCAGTTAGGAACACTACTTTATTTTAAGAATGTGAAATGTCAGAATAATAGTAGAGAGAATGATTTATTTCACATTCCCAGTGGGTCAGAAGTTTACATACACTCAATTAGTATTTGGTAGCATTGCCTTTAAATTGTTTATCTTGGGTCAAACGTTTCGGGTAGCCTTCCACAAGCTTCCCACAATAAGTTGAGTGAATTTTGGCCCATTCCTCCTGACAGAACTGGTGTAACAGTCAGGTTTGTAGGCCTCCTTGCTCGCACACACTTTTTCAGTTCTGCCCACAAATTGAGGTCAGGGCTTTGTGATAGCCACTCCAATACCTTGACTTTGTTGTGCCATTTTGCCACAACTTTGGAAGTATACTTGGGGTCATTGTCCATTTGGAAGACCCATTTGCGACCAAGCTTTAACTTCCTGACTGATGTCTTGAGATGTTGCTTCAATATATCCACATAATTTCCCTTCCTCGTGATGCCATCTATTTTTTGAAGTGCACCAGTCCCTCCTGCAGCAAAGCACCCCCACAACATGATGCTGCCACCCCCGTGCTTCACGTTTGGGATGGTGTTCTTCGGCTTGCAAGCCTCTATCGTTTTCCTCCAAACATAAGGATGGTCATTATGGCCAAACAGTTCTACTTTTGTTTCAACAGACCAGAGGACAATTCTCTTTGTCCCCATGTGCAGTTGCAAACCGTAGTCTGGATTTTTTATGGCGGTTTTGGAGCAGTGGCTTCTTCCTTGCTGAGTGCCTTTCAGGTTTTGTCGATGTAGGACTCGTTTTACTGTGGATATACAGTAGATACTTTTGTACCTGTTTCCTCCAGCATCTTCACAATGTCCTTTGCTGTTGTTCTGGGATTGATTTGAACTTTTCGCACCAAAGTACGTTCATCTCTAGGTGAAAGAACGCTTCTCTTTACTGAGCGGTATGATGGCTGCGTGGTCCCATGGTGTTTATACTTGCGTACTATTGTTTGTACAGATGAACGTGGTACCTTCAGGCGTTTGGAAATTGCTCCCAAGGATGAACCAGATTTGTGGAGGTCTACAATTTTTTTTCTGAGGTCTTGGCTGATTTCTTTAGATTTTCCCATGATGTAGAGCAAAGAGGAACTGAGTTTGAAGGTAGAACAATTTGGCTAATCTATACTTCCATATTTCCAAGTCCTATTCTTGAAGATCAAGGGGTATAGCATTTATTGGAATGACTTGAATTCTGATAGACTTAGGTTTTTAATGTAAATAGATAATTTAATCGTATTATTATTATATGTAGTGGAAAGCCATGGGTTAGAAGAAGCCTACATAACCAACCCATAAAGTAGAATTTAACATCCATATATGGCCAGCTATGTAAAGTTTAACATTGATTTATCCTGCAATAGATGTCGTTCAATTGGTAACATACATGTTAGTCTTCTTCTAATGCCTTTTAAGGGGAAAGAAATCTAAAAGTAACGGAATGTAATCAGATTACGTTACTGAGTTTGGGGTAATTCAAAAGTTACGTTACTGATTACAATTTTGGACAGGTAACTAGTAACTGTAACGGATTACATTTAGAAAGTAACCAACCCAACCCTGCGTATGCATGCACTCCTCACCACGCGTCTGGGGACTGTGACTTGCTTTCTTCTTCGGAGCAGGGCACCTTTGAAAGGAGTGATAACTGGAGTGGCGTTAAGTGATGAGGAGGGTCAACTGAAGTTGAAGATTCCCGGTGTCTGTGACGCCTGCCATTTGGTGCGACACAGACCAGTGGAGAGTGTGGTGAAACAGAGAAGACACTGTCTGTTCTACAGAGTTTTGATGCAGAGTTTTTACCAGATAAAGTCAAGTTAGGATGTGTCAGTTAGAGCTTTTGTCCCAAACCCATTATGGTGTTTAAGGTTTCAAGTTTATGGTCATGTGGCAGCAGTGTGTATGACGGAGATTCTTAGATGTGATAAGTGTGCAGGAGGACATGAGACAAAGGAATGTGTAGTATCGTTGAAACAAAGTGTGTGTGTAAACTGTAGGGGTACCCATGGTGCTGGAGATCAGAGGTATCCAGTGAGAGAAAGGCAGGTTGAGGTTGCCAGGGTCAGAGTAGTACAGAAGGTGTCATATGCTGAGGCAGTGAAGAGAGTACTTGAGGAAGATGGGTCCAGGGTGAGGGATCCTAAAGAAGATGATCGCTGGGAGTAGAGTGATAGGGGATAGGAATAGAATGTGCTTCAGTAAGGTTGTTTTTTTGGTTTTCTACTATTACCGTAGGAATGGAACGTAAATCACAGAGGATAAATGTTGTGGTGGAAGCTGCAAAGAAGTACTTGAGATTGCGAGGATTTACTGTAGAGCTCGAAGGAGGACATCCCCCC
The DNA here is from genome assembly GCA_023634145.1 of Thymallus thymallus. Lineage (NCBI taxonomy): Eukaryota > Metazoa > Chordata > Actinopteri > Salmoniformes > Salmonidae > Thymallus > Thymallus thymallus. Next base: position 5,390,581 of record CM042386.1, read on the forward strand.
CCCCCCCGGGGGATCAACAAAGTACCTATCTATCTAAAAAAAAAAAAAAACCCGTACGGAAAGTGGCGTTGTATGCACCTAAAAGTTGGATGACAAGAAGAAGAAGAATACGTGACGTCATTGAAGCGCGACCATTGGAGAAATGGCGAACGGCAAAAAGAGTGTACTTCTCTCTTCTTTGGCGGAATATGGAGACGACTCCGAGCCAGATTCCAACCCAGAGACCGAAGAAACAGGTAGACAATTTGTTTATCTACTGATATCAGAGCGTGTGAGAGGAGTTGTGCGCTTAGAAATCGCGCTCATCGCTCATGGTGCAATGCTTGCGTACCTCCGGCGCATCAACACCCATCTGTTTTTGTGACTAACGTCTCCTGGACCTACCATTTGGTTTTTAAGTATTGAAAGTATTTGAATAAACATGAAAAGGTGAATGTAAGAAGCGCACATACTTTCAAATAGGCTACATGTCATATTAAACAGCATATAAACACTCTAAATAGGTCAGGAGCCAGACAGGGAGCCTAAGAAGGAACGAAAATGAATTATTTATGCGAACTAGTCACCTGTCGGCAAAATTCGCCATTTTGAATCCAAAGTATGTGAACTACGTGATTCGTGTAGATCCGATGAGAAAGTTTTGGGGGTGAGGGCTTTGGATCACTACTGTCTGTAAGCGAATGAGTGATGCGCGTTTGGAGCAATAATGGCTGTATCCAAGGCTCAGCCAATCGTTCACATAACAACTGAATGCAGCACGCGACTGAAGAGAAGTTACAACCAATATGCTAGTTACAGCATACAGCTGGGGGGGGGGGGGGGTGAGAAGGTGATGAAGAGAGTACTTAACGAGCTGGATACCAATATAGAGGTCAAAGGAACTCCACACACTTTTCCTCTTTCTCACTTTTTCAATACAGTGGATAAAAAGGGGTAAGCCAGGTGTACTCTCTGCCCGACAAAGGGTATCATGCTCTGCTGGCACATTGTAGAACAGATGTCCACAGGCAGAAAGTGTACATTGTAATAATGTGCAGTGTAGCCCAAAGATATTGTGTGCGTGTAGGTGAGGGGGGATCATTAAATAGTTTTACTCAGTGAACGTTCTTTTTGACCTTGTGCACTTGATCGATCCACCATAGTGGCCAATATAATAGAACAAAAATAAAATGCCTTTTTTTTTTTCATTATATTTATAGATAGATAGATAGGTACTTTATTGATCCCCCGGGGGGGAAATTTCATTGTTATTATTTCCCAAAGTGCAATATTTAGATGTGTTTGGTCACAAGCGTTCTTTTATAAAGGCTGTCATGGCTAACTGCAATATTAGTGAATTGGTTTTTGTCAAGACTTGAGTGTCATTTGCAGTAAAGTCTAGGCAACAAATAACATTGGATTGCTTTCTTGAAGTTTTTTTTTTTTTTAGCTTGAGTTAGATTTACATTGATTGGGTCCCAAAGGGCGGCACACAATTGGCCCAGCATCGTCCGAGTTTGGCCGGTGTAGGCCGTCATTGTAAATAAGAATTTGTTCTTAACTGACTTGCCTAGTTAAAAAAAAAAAAATAATAATAACATTAACCACATTTTTAACACAGAGACTGATCATGTAGATCATATTCTGCAAAACATAAGTGTACCCTTTTTGTATCCCTGTATATTATTTCACGGCTGTAGCCTACAAAGAAATACATTGTGAAGCATTTGCGACTGCTATATAATAGGCTGGTAGGGACATAAAGCGCTCAGCTTTTAAACAACATTTCGTTGTATTAAATTATTATAGACTATAAATTGCGCATATAGGCTGTTTTTTTTTTTTTTTTTTTTTTATTTCACCTTTATTTAACCAGGTAGGTCAGTTGAGAACAAGTTCTCATTTGCAACTGCGACCTGGCCAAGACAAAGCAAAGCAGTGTGACAAATAACAACACAGAGTTACACATTAAACAAACAGTCAAAAACACAATAGAAAAATCTATATACAGAGTGCAAAATGTAGTGCAAAAATGCAGTAAGGTTAAGAGGTAGAACAATAAATAGACTATAGTGGTGACATAAATTACAGAATTATCATTATTAACACAGGAATGAAAAATGTGCAAATTATGATGTGCAAATAGAGATACTGGAGTGCAAGATTAGTGAAAATAAACAAAAATAAATAAATATGGCGATGAGGTAGTAGTGTGGGCTATTTACAGAAGGGCTATATACAGGTGCAGCGATCGATAAGCAGCTTTGACAGCTGATGCTTAAAGTTATTGAGGGAGATAGGAACCTCTAGCTTCAATGATTTTTGCAATTCGTTCCAGTCATTGGCAGCAGCAAACTGGAAGGAATGGCGACCAAAGGAGGTGTTGGCTTTGGGGGTGACCAGTGAGATATACCTGCTGGAGCGCATGCTACGGGTGGGTGTTGCTATAGTGACCAGTGAGCTGAGATAGGGCGGGGATTTACCTAATAAAGACTTATAGATGACCTGGAGCCAGTGGGTTTGGCGACGAATATATAATGAAGGCCAGCCAACGAGAGCATACAGGTCGCAGTGGTGGGTAGTGTATGGGGCTTTGGTGACAAAACGGATGGCACTGTGATAGACTTACTTCTGATTTAAATACAAATTTAACGAAAAATGACTTATTAGTGCCTTTTGAATTCATTTTTAGAAACACTAGTTTGACCAGTCTGTGGCTTCAGGCTCATGCAATAGCCAGCAGCGGAGAATATCCTCTCCTCATTTGCAGAGCCCCTGGGGATGCTGAACACCCTTTTGGCCACTCTTGCCAGGCTGGGCAGATATGTTTTTTTTTTTTTTTAAACCTTTTTCTAAAGGTTTTTTGGCAAAATAACCCAACCAAAACTGAAAGCTCCTTGAACATGGGAATATGCCATGCCTATTGGGCCAAAATCAATTATGGCCTATTGTATAGATCAGGGTTCTGCGGGCCAAATCTGGCCCCCAAAATTATTATGAATATTGTTTTTATAAAAAAATCAACTACATGTACAAAGTCCCAAATGCAATGTCCCAAGAAGGAAGTTACTCTAATTAAAATAATGCAAAATTTTAACTTTCACGAGGAGAGAGAATGCGGGAGTCTAATAAAGCAGGCAGCAGACCATTTGTGGCACTGAAACGTAAAGCTGCAACCGCATCGCAATCAATAGGAGAAAATATAGCTAACTTGTTATGCAAGTGGCACACAGCAACAGATAGAGAAAAACTACACCAGTTCATTTCAACAATAATTCTCATTTTAATTTGACTTTACAAACAACAAGAGGGCTTAATTGGAGTCTATTTCTTCCGAAGAAGAAAATAACTTTACTGGCTAACGACAGAACATACAGAAAATAATGTCAGCTTAAGACCTAAATAGCCCTGGATACTCACTCACAATAATGTTAGTACTAAATACAGTCACAGGCCACTAAGTTACTTACTCTGACACAATCTTGTGGCTGTCGGGTGATTTTAATGCGCTGTCAGTCTGACTTATGTGAAAGCTGGTCGTGAGTCTATACTGCGTTCATAGAGGACAATGAGGACTCGCAGGTGTAAGTCAATCCAAACATTGTTAGCACATAAAATGAAAGTTTCTTTATTTGGCTGTATTCCTCTGAGCATGCCACCCAAAACGCACACAAGGACTGCGCATCCCTGATTTCGCTCGAAGTCTGAAATTCAATCAGCTCAGTTTGAATTGCAGCCTCATCCAGCGTTTTCTTAGCAAGGGAGGTGAATTCTCCACCTGGGCGGACTGTGACAGGATCACATACAAACGAAATGATATCCTTGGGCATGATATCCTTGGTCTTCAAATCTGGTGGCGAAGTTGTCCCTCAGCTGCTTGATGAAATCTTCCATCTCCTCTGTGACAGTGCTGCGTCCTGCTCCCTCTGCCTGGCGTTTCTTCAGTGTGCTGAAGTGCAGTAGCCTTCCAGATGTCCAAATCGAACAACTCATTCTTCAGAGTAAAGGCCTCAAGTTTTTCCACCATGTCCATGACTGTTTTCCATCTTCCTTGTAACTGCAGATTTAGCCCGTTTTAATTGACAGAATATGTCAGCCAAAAAAAGCTGTGTAGCTTGTAGTTAACGCTTCAATGTCTCTGCGTCGGGCCTCTCTCTGGGGCGGGAAGGCCACGTTGAAAGTGCCATGCTTAGATTCATTATGACATCTGAGATGTAATTATTAGCAAGCAGCAACATTTTTATTGAAAATAAGACACACTGGCTTGGCATTGGTAAAATATGGTAATATGGATGCATATCTCTGTCCATTCTTCCCTTTTGTTTTGATACTTTTTGAGAGCAACATTTTATCTTGCTACCAAGCTAATTGTTCTGTACGAATGTTGTCGTAAAAAAAAGTAGTGTAGGCTACGTAGACCTGTTTTCCCCACCAATCAACATTAGGAAGACTGCTTAGACTATACAATAGAGTTTGGGAGGAAGGACAGCTTCCAAAGAGTTGGAAGGAAGCCGCTGTAGTCCCAATTAGGAAACCAGGAAAGGATCCCACAAAACCTACTAGTTATAGGCCGATTGCGTTAACATCTCATGTGGGCAAAATTATGGAACGATTGATAACGGACAGACTGTGCTATTTTTTTGGAGAAGAGGGAATTAATTGCATCATATCAAAGTGGATTCAGGAAGGTTAGAGGGACAATGAATCCAGTGCTCTGCCTGGAAGATGACATAAGAAAAGCCCAGGTCAATAGGGAAACAGTGGTGTTGATGTTGAGAAGGCATATGATATGTTGTGGAAAGAGGGGTTGATTTATAAAACTAGATATTTTGGGAATAGGAGGTAGGGCTTTTAACTGGGTGAAGGATTTCCTGTATGGGCGTTCTATTCAGGTAAGAATTGGGAAATGTATATCTGGTAGAGAATGGGACACCCCAGGGCAGTGTGATTAATCCTTTGTTCTTCTCTATCCTGGGATTGGAAGGTCTTTGTTTGCAGATGATGGGGCCTTGTGGAAAAGGGAAAGGAATATAAAGTATACAGTTAGTAAGGACATGCAGTGAGCTTGTGAAGTGAGCGCTACTGTTGTAAATGTTTGTTGCCAGAATAAAGACACTGTGTGTTAAAAAGGTAGATTGTTGCGTTCATTGCCACAGTTGTAAACTACAGCACAAGTCACAAAGAAATCAAAGAAACTGGACATTATTGTGGCTGCGGCAGAAACGTTTTTGGGACTGAAGGATTTTACTTTGTAGATTTGCAAGGAGTACTGGCGATGGAAGATCCACCCTCTCAGGGTTCCCTTGAGCCTGTGTAGGGATCAGATATGTTTTATTTATGTTTAACAGAAAAGTTATAGTTTATTTATTTTGGGGTTTTGTCATGGCAATGTAATATTTTTTTTATTAGGGTGTATTAAGTTAGTATCACTATTACATATGGATTTATTTATACAAAATAAAAATAAACATTTGGTTGTTTCAAACCGTCCTGTTGGTGGCGGCAATACACCTTTTGGATGTAGTCCGCCATAAAATCCCAAGAAGAAGAAGAAGAAGAAGTGAGCGCTACTGGAGCAGCCCGGAGTTCCAGTGTTTGGGAACGCTCCGCTCCGCTCACATACTCGGACTGATATTGCGTAGACATTTAGAATTCCAGCCCCAAATCTGGCCTAACTGAGACGGAAGTGGTTAACCGGAACTGGCATTGTGTAGGTTCAACAATGTTCCTGGCTAAATACTTTATCAATGTGTTAACGTTACTTTTCTAATTAACTTTGTCCCATAACACGGTAAACATACACTGAATTATCATTGTTATCTAAAACAAGGCGTTGTGTGAACCCTGTACAGAATATAGCTCACGTTAGCTAGCTTTGTGTGTGGATGGAAGAGGGACATGTCATCAGTCCGCTGACGTTGCTATCTAGTATTTTTTATTTTTTTTATTTATTTCACCTTTATTTAACTAGGTAGGTCAGTTGAGAACAAGTGCGACCTGGCCAAGACAAAGCAAAGCAGTGCGACAAAAACAACACAGAGTTACACAGTAAACAAACATAGTAAAAAAAAAAATAATAATCTGAATGTTACTTTGCTTCGTCCCGCAACGAGCCATTACTCAACAATTGTCGCTAGATTCCAAAATACGGAACACCTTTTATAAGTACGAATGTTGAATAAACTCTTAATTCGAATTTTTACTTTTCCATATTACGTTAACTAAACTCACTCAACCGGTTATCCGCCAAGTTGGTCCTTAATACGTTATGCCGTTGGACATTTTAGAGAACATATTGATAGGCTGTTGTTATTATTTAAACAAGACTTTTCAAAACGTGTGTGCGTCACCTGACGCATGCTCGCGCAATATTGAGACTTGCTGAGTTTGTGCAGGCATGATTTTGCGCGTGCGTCCGGTGATCAATAATACTTGCCTGTGGATTTTTTTGGTCAAAAATTTCAAATGGCATGAGGACCAATTAAATTTGACAACCAGTAGAGTAAATTCATATGACAGTTTTTTTATTGAATTTACTGGCAATACAAAATGCCAATGAAGTAGAGGCCGACCTAATCTCAGCAACTGAATGCTGTCATGTTTAAATCCTGATAACCAAGCTTTTTGTCATTCTGCAGAGAGCCATGGAGTAGGTCTGGTGTCGGCTGCCTATGGAGAGGACGACATTAGCCGGATTGAGGATGGCGACGACAATTCATCTGGAGACGAGGCCAGTGGGGCGAGCTCCCGCAACTCTGTCGGTTCTCGTTCTCTTTCCAATTTAGTCAGTCTCTTTCCCACAGCACCCTGCTAGAGGTATTTCTCAGTGTGTGGGGTAACTCAAGGATGTTAACCCTTTGCATTCTTGTCTTCATAGGAAATGGATGAGTCTGACGAAGGGAGAGACACAGATGATTATAAGGTATTTGAATCCCCCCTCCCCCCCCGATTGTGGAATGGTTTGGACTAAAAGTTTGTTAGGGGGCTAATCAAGATTGTCTGTGGGGTGCAAAGAAAAGTCAAGCTTGTTAAAATTCTGGGATGTGCCACTAGGTGGGACTGTTGATCTATTTCATGATTTGTTTCTATTGGCTGATACTTGAAGTCACAAGCCTTGCTGACCTGCTACTCCTATCACTATCTACTGGTTTTAACCCTTAGCAGTTCTACTAATCTAACATATGGCATTGTTTTTAAGAAGGTCATACCAAGGATCATTTAGCTATTTGATTTTGAATTTGAAGACCCCTTGATGTATACAATTTTTTGGGCCTTGCATTGCATAACAGATTCACTACATGGAACAAAATGTTTGTTCTGAAGTGTCTGTTCTATATCTGAGAGATATAAGAAAGATCAGGAAATATTTTTTATATTTTTTTTTACATTAATTTAACCCCTTATTTTTGGCACTATACTATCTCGATATATACTTCCATTCATGTGGAGTGTTTGTGTGTGTCTGTCTATCAGAGGGAGTGCTTGAGTTGTGGTAAACCGATCCAGAACCTGACAAAAACTAAATCAGGAATTTGTTTTCACTAGCTACTACTTGTTTATTCCTACTCTTATGAGTTGGTCCTATATTTAGCTACTGCTGCCATATAATCCCATTATGAGTTATGCTTTGTCAGCCACACCATTGATCCCCACTTTGTCCTAAGGGCTGAACTCTGTAACTGTGCGCCTAGAAGTCTATGCTTTGTTAAGGCGCACCAGGCCCTTCCTTGTATCTTACAAGTCATCTAGTGTGGGTTTAGATGAGGCTAGTTTCTGTAAGGGAGATGTATCTAGGAGCAGGCTCTTGTGTGAATGTTGCACATTGCTTACAGGTAATCTAAGGGAGTTAAACGCCTAGCACTTTGTTCAAACACGTCTCCAACTCTTAGCCAAACTTACTGGTAATAGCTTTTTTTGTTGCACAAGCATGATTTATCTAGCCCCTGCTTTCTCCAATCCACTGCAAATGCAATGGCTTTGATTAGATTGAATTGAGAAAATGCCATTTCTGTGTTACAGACATATTTGTGTGTCAAATAACAGTAATAATAGAATGCATTTATAGAGTTGATTCATTTATAGAGCATGATGGATATGTTGGGATACTTTTACTCTACAGACTAGAAGAACCATGATGGAACCAACACTCCTTATCTCCTTGGTCAATGAGAAAGCAAGTAGTGGGGTGGAAAGCGATGGGCGGAGGAGGGGTTGTCACCAAATGTGTCACATTTGGCTCTTGATTGTGTCAGGGACAGTGGAGAAAGAGTGGGGGTTGTTTGATTGTTTCTGGTAACCACACCCCTTCCTGGGTCCTCCTGTTCTACTTAGTTTGGTCCTCAGTCCTCTTCATGACAATTCTTGGATGTGTCCATGCAATTGCTAGGTGACTGGGTGGCAGAAAGTGGGTGGGTGTGTGTTCGTGTTCCAGTGAATAGAAGCACTGTTCCTTTCTGCTGAACCAGTGCTATGGCCCACAGTTCTGGCGAAGACTGGCCATATTTTAGAAGCAGCTCAGATCGCCCTAGCTCCTTCCAAGCCCCTGTTTTCACTAGAATGTCCTGAAACGTGTTAATTGACTATCCTGTAGCCACGTTTGCCATGATACCATGAAGGTAATCTTATGCTGAAAAAACGTTTGATATCGATATTTGTGGTACAATTTTCTTCCAAAATGTAAAGCACTGTTTAACTTATCAGGAAAGAGGTTCTGTCACGTCACCAGGGTTGACCATCTGATATCATATTGCAGACAGCTCCACTGCTATTACCCTGTTCTAACTGTTAACGGGATACTTTGGGATTTTGGCAATGAGGCCCTTTATCTACTTCCCCAGAGTCAGATGATTTTTATGCCTCTGTGTGCAGTTTGAAGGAAGTTGCAAAACTAGCGCAATGGCTAACTAGTGTTATCACAATGACTGGAAGTCTATGGGCATGCTAGAATATACCCATAGACTTCCAGTCGTTGTGCTAACGCTCGATAGCATTTTCTCGCAAAAACTACCTCTAACTTCCTTCATATTTTACAATTTTATAAAATTGACATTTTTTAAATGTTTATGCAGACTAGCTAAAAACATAAATGATCCAATGCATTATGCTAATTTGCTGTTAAAAAAGGAGAGGTGTCAAAACATTTTCACACTTGCTCCAGGGCAAGGTAATCAAGTGTAGGGTCATCACTAGTTAACACAAAGTTATAAACCTAGTCTATTTCTAAATGTTCTCTTCCTAAAATCTGATTTTAAACCAAACGCTCACCTTAACCACACTGCTAACCTTAAATTAAGACCAAAAAGCTCATTTTTGTTGTCATGAATTTTTACGATATACAGTTGAAGTTTACATACACTTAAGTTGAAGTCATTAAAACTCATTTTTCAACCACTCCACAGATTTCATGTTAACAAACTATAGTTTTGACAAGTCGGTTAGGACATCTACTTTGTGCATGACACAAGTCATTCTTCCAACAATTGTTTTTTTCTGGAAAATTCCAGAAAATGATGGCATGGCTTTAGAAGCTTCTGATAGACTCAAATTATGTCAATTAGCCTAACTGGTGTAACTGACACTGCATCACCATCAACAGCAGCTGTGATGTTATGCTTCCTGGAGATCCAGGACAGTACTTGGTTCTTTCAGTGATGTGCAAACCCCCCCTTCTGTGTGTTCTCTTCAGGAGATCCCAGAGGCAGATAGGAGGGACCCCAATGAGCTGGTTGGTGAGTATATACACACACACATTTCCATAAAGTTTTGACGATGGAAGAAGTGTCAGAAAGGGACTTTTAGGACCTTTTATGACATTTTATTTTTCCTTTAACATCAATTATCTAAAACCCGCCAACTCCCCCCCCAAAAATTATATTGGCATATGTTGTAGCCTAGACCCTATTTTACATCTAAAGTTTTTGTGTTGTGCCCGACATCGCTTGAGACACAACATGCTCTTAACCCAATCAGTCCCACTCATTTTAAACTTTGTGTGTTTGAGCTACAGACTCTTGGATTGTACCATTGGTTTCACCTATTTCTTCTACATCCGTAGATACCAACCATTAGTATGTGTGATTAATGGGGGTTAAGCTCCAACAGTGTTTGTGAGACAAGGGCGGGGCCCAGGGCCAGGTCTGTAGAGTCCGAATGGTTTGAGCTACAAACTGTTAATAGTTATTTGAAAAGCTGAGACTCTCAAGAACACGCACTTGTAACACAAGCGTCGTTAGAAGGTAAGTGGTTTTTCTAAATAGAAGATCATAGGAAATCCCTGGACATCGTGTCTATAATACTGTAATAAACTCACATAGTTGCTGTCACAAACTCCAAACTCCACACAGTTGTCACTGAATATTTGGATATTAATTTGCCAGTGAGCGAACAATTTCTGTACTTAAGGCATTCATATAAAACATTTTAGCAGGTTTTTAGCTTTGGCTGACCTTATTTTTTTTTTATGTCATTGTTTTGTGTTTTACATGTAGCCCTGGTTGTCCTGAAAATAAAATGGTAAAACAATAAATGCAAGTCAGATAAATTAAAAGGCTTTTTTTTGCTGGATTCTCAGGACTGACATGGTTAAATGCAGTGTGGGTGTAATTTCAATTGTAGAAATAGAATTCACAGAATGGACCTATTCCTTCAGGCCTATCCCCTCAGGCCTATTCCTTCAGGCCTATCCCCTCAGGCCTATTCCTTCAGGTCTATACCTTCAGACTGCTGCAATTTAGCTGGTACACCATGTAATTTGAATTGAAATGTTAACTTTATACAGTTGAAGTCCGAAGTTTACATACACTTAGGTTGAAGTCATTAAAACTCATTTTTCAACCACTCCACAGATTTCATGTTAACAAACTATAGTTTTGGCAAGTCTGTTAGGACATCTACCTTGTGCATGACACAAGTAATTCTTCCAACAATTGTTTACAGACAGATTATTTCACTTATAATTCACTATATCACAATTCCAGTGGGTCAGAAGTTTACATACACTAAGTTGACTGTGCCTTTTAAACAGCTTGGAAAATTCCAGAAAACGATGTCATGGCTTTGGAAGCTTCTGATTTGGAGGTGTACCTGTGGATGTATTTCAAGGCCTACCTTCAAACTCAGTGCCTCTTTGCTCAACATCATGGGAAAATAAAAAAATCAGGCAAGACCTCAGAAAGAATTTGTAGACCTCGACAAGTCTGGTTCATCCTTGGGCGCAATCTCCAAACACCTGAAGGTACCAAGTTAATCTGTACAAACAATAGTACGCAAGTATAAACACCATGGGACCACGCAGCCGTAATACCGCTCAGGAAGGAGGAATGGGCCAAAATTCACCCAACTTATTGTGGGAAGCTTGTGGAAGGCTAACGGGAAAAGTTTGACCCAAGTTAAATAATTTAAAGGCAATGCTACCAAATACTAATTGAGTGTATGTAAACTTCTGACCCACTGGGAATGTGATGAAAGAAATAAAAGCAGAAATAAATAATTCTCTCTACTATTATTCTGACATTTCACATTCTTAAAATAAAGTGGCGATCCTAACTGACCTAAAACAGGGAATGTTTAATAGGATTAAATGTCAGGAATTATGAAAAACTGAGTTTAAATGTATTTGGCTAAGGTTTATGTAAACTTCCGACTTCAACTGTACTTACTACCCCAAAGATGGCCTCCAGTCCACCCACCGTCGAATGTCAACTTAAAGGGTCATGTCTATTCTATGATCTATATTTCTATATCTGTTATAATTATTAATTGACGTGTGTCCTTGGGCAATACACACTGCTCTATTAGGTCATAAAACAGTAGTACCTATCAGGGGTTGGAACCCAAATAATTTCCCCAATCGTTTAGTTCGGAATAGAACTATTCTGTTTTGTTCCGTTCAACTGTTTCAACCAGACAAAATGTTGTTCTGACCCAAAGAAAAGTACTGGTTTATATTGTTGCTTATTTTTATTTCTCTCTACATTAAATTACTTCACCAATCATGCAGTGAGGATAGTGCAGCTTGCTATGGAGTGGGCAAGCTGTAGCTCAGTGAGTTTGATGGAAAGACAAGTGTTGGGCGTGAGATGCATCTGAAATGTTGCGTGTGGCGAGCGAAAGCAAGCGAGGGAGGAGGAGGTGGCTTAGCATCTTGTGATGACATGCATTATCTGAATCAGGCCCACAGAATTATACCTACGGAGGAGAGGCTTCTATGAAGGAACTTTGGAATGTCTTTGAACTTCAGAGTTGGCTTAACATTGGACCAGAGAAGCTAGCGGACAACCATGTGTGTGCGGAGCGGCACCAGAATAAAAAAAATAAAAAATCACGTCTTACCTTTCTGTAGATAATAAATCCAATGTGAAACGTGATAACTATAGTATCCTTAACTAGCATTATAAAAGTTAATCCATTCAGTACACACACACTGGCAAAGATTTCCAGCTGGCAGGAAGACGTTTCTGATTGATAGAGGGAGGGCTTTGCATAGGCGCTTTGTCGTGTTTTTTTTGTGGGCCAAAACATAAATAAAATAAAGCTCATAATATTACCCGATTTTCAAATAACTTCTCCGGAACAGTATAGATCACTTTTGTTCCCGATTCTGTTTCCTGAACTGGTTCTAAACCCTGCTACTTTTCATTCCCTCTACAATGTGTGTATGTGTGTGTGTGCGCACCTGTGTGCACATTGACAAAAGTGTGTGTGTGTGTGTTACTGTCTCTTTTAGTGTGTGTATGCTTATGAGAGGGGGAAACTGTGTACACGTATGTATGACCCCACATCCTGGTGCGAAAGTTCACATACATTATGTATTACAACACTCATCTTCTGTGTCACGTCCAAACTCTACTTTATGGGATGTGAATGATAGGTATGTCTGACCATCTGGAGAGGTCTGAATACCTACCTAGAACTAAGATCCCCATTCCAGTGCACAGAAGACACGTGGGTGTGAGAGAAATCTTAACTGGATTCCCACATTCTCAACAGACGGATTAAGCAGTCCACAGTTGTACGATGAAGCACAGATGAATCCCTAGCCTAGGTGCCAGTTTGTAGCAACAACCATACTAGAGCTTGCTAACACCGAAATAGATGGTCATCCACGCTCTGTGAAACCCCTTTTCTCCGTACTCCAAAGTTCACTGAACAAAGTGGAAAGAGACTGAACAGACTGGGTAACGAACAAAGGCTTTTGGAAAAACAGCCACTGTCCTCCAGAGTCTTAACTGGCCTGAGACTGTCACTCCCTGGGCCCAGTCTGGTGTTCTCTGTTCCACTGGGTCGTCTGCTGTTGGGGGGGGGGGTTCTGGTCTAAAGGTCTCCCGTCAGCCAGCAGACTGAATATAGGCTTTGTCTGTTTACTGCCTGGAGCTGAATTGTCTGTGTGGCTGTTGATTGAGCTTTGAGCTCAGTCTGTTTCCTTCTTGTTTTCTGGCAGTGACAGCCACATGTCTGTCTGTGTGTCTGTGTCTGTCTGTCTGTCTCTGTCCGTCTGTCTCTTTGTCCCTTTTTGCAGCTTCTCTGAGTATCTGCTGAATATTAACCACAGTCTGGACTATTTAATATGATGTTGCCATATTATTGCTTTACAAACTTTGAACATCCCCCAAAACAAATAAGTTCTCATATTAATGCAAGGTTGCTTTTGTTTTCAAAGAAAATAGTCTTATCTTACTATATCAAACATTTGTTCAAACTACTGTTATAGGTACACTACATGAACAAAAGTATTTGGACACCTGCTCGTCGAACATATCATTCCAAAATCATGTGCATTAATATGGAGTTGGTCCCCCTTTGCTGCTATAACAGCCTCCACTCTTCTGGGAAGGATTTCCACTTGATGTTTGAACAATGGTGAGGGGACTTGCTTCCATTCAGCCATAAGAGCATTAGTGAGGTCAGCACCGATGTTGGGCTATTACGCTTGGCTCGCAGTCTGCGTTTTAATTCATCCCAAAGGTGTTCGATGGGGTTGAGGTCAGGGCTCTGTGCAGGCCAGTCAAGTTCTTCCACACCGATCTCGACAAACCCTTTCTGTATGGACCACGCTTTGTGCACAGGGGTATTGTCATTTTGAAACAGTTGCCATAAAGTTGGAATCACAGAATTGTCTGTAATGTCATTGTATGCTGTAGCGTTAAAATGTCCCTTCACTGGAACTAAGGCCACTGGAACTAGCCCGAACCATGAAAAACAGCCCCAGACCATTATACCTCCTCCACCAAACTTTACAGTTGGCACTATGCATTCAGGCAGGTAGCGCTCTCCTGTCATTTGTCAAACCCAGATTCGTCTGTCGGACTGCCAGATGTGGAAGCGTGATTCATCACTCCAGAGAACATGTTCTCGCTGCACCAGAGGCCAATGGCGGCAAGCTTTACACCACTCCAGCCGACGCTTGACTTTGCGCATGGTGATCTTAGACTTGTGTGCGGCTGCTCGGCCATGGAAACACTTTTCATGAAGCTCCCGACAAACAGTTATTGTGCTGATGTTGCTTTGTGAGGCAGTTTGGATCTCGGTAGTGAGTTTTGCAACGAAGGACAGACAATGTTTACGTGCTTCGCACTTCCGCACTCGGCGGTCCCGTTCTGTGAGCTTGTGTGGCCTACCTCTTCGTGGCTGAGCCGTTGTTGCTCCTAGACATTTCCACTTCACAATAACAGCACTTACAGTTGACCAGGGCAGCTCCTATGATGATGCCACATTGAAAGTCACTGAGCTCTTCAGTAATGCCTCGATCACACCTACGGTTTCATTGCGTTTTGGTACACCAGAAGTACATTAATTTCCAATGGAACGCTGTGTTTGCATTGCAGCATTGCGTTGCAGAGGCAGTTGAGGTGTGTTCTGTGTGGTGCACGTTGAATTTATCGAACGTTTGCGTCAAACTGTATGCATAGACTGCTTGACAGAAATGGTAGCAGAAGGTGAATGTATCCAAACGGGTTGTATCCAAAATACTGTAGTTGACCCACGACTCTCTGATCATATGTGAATACTGACCAAATCCCAAATTATATTTGAAGAAGAAAATATACTGAAGAAGAAAATATAGCCTTTAAATCACATTTGCTACGCATGGCAGTTGGTTCAGTCAATAGCATTAATCTCTCTCCTCCACCCATCTGCCTCTCTGTCTGGCTTGAGCTCTCGGTATGCATGGTTGTCCGAACTTGTAACATTGTTTCAACTTGGCCTTCACTGTTTCCTGCACCAATGCGCTCCGAACAGACACCGCTGTATTTTCGCAAAGGATACATGTTCAGGTAGCCTTTTTTATGACGTTTCCACTGGAGATATGGTATCAGCGATATGTTGCTATTTCACA
Organism: Thymallus thymallus; assembly: GCA_023634145.1. Lineage (NCBI taxonomy): Eukaryota > Metazoa > Chordata > Actinopteri > Salmoniformes > Salmonidae > Thymallus > Thymallus thymallus. The sequence goes on from CM042386.1 coordinate 5,405,894, forward strand.
CGAGGCGTGGTGGTATTTAAGCCTATTGAGAAAGAGAGTGAGGAACTATTGTAAAACAGTAGGCGATGGAAAAACTACTTTGAGAAGCTCCGCAGATCATACGTGGTGGTTAGTTAAGACAATCAGAAATATTATCAGACATCCCCAAAACTTTTATAGGTCTACATTTGCACACAGGCCAGGTACTTCTATGCGTGCTCTAGCAAAATATATACAAATAAACATTAACAAACAAATGGCCAAACAATTCATATAATGCAACAATGAAAGCACATGAATTAGCGGGAGACCGAGAGCATTAGAAGTGTCTTCCCCACACACCCCTTCCCTTCTCATTGTGTCCACATTTTAAATTTATTAAAAAAAAAAAATTCTGGATCCATTTGGGTTCGATATAGATTCGACCCGATTTGGATCCGATTCTCCCTCATCTCTGACATATTTTGGGTCGAATCTGTTTCACCTGAAATCCAATTTGTATTGGGTATTGTTTTTTATTTTTTATTATTGCATCTGGGAACACCTCTAACTTGAGGTAGGCCTAGTCAGAGTTGATCGTACAGGGCTGGGGCCTCTTGTGGTTTAGAGAGCTGTGATTCCAACCACTGTCTGCTATGTTCCTGTTACCACACACACTGCAGGCGCTGTTCATGTAAAGCATCTCATGCTTACACTAGGGCATATGACTCTTCTGACTCGGTATGGTATGTTTTACTGCTCGTTAGTGTGTGTTTAGTGTGTTCTTGATACTGAGTACATCATGACTCTGTAATGGTTTCTGTCTGTTTACTCTCTTATGTGTCTGTATCTCTGTGTGAGTGTGTCGTGTGCACAGTCCTGTCAGTGCAGTTAGCCACAGGGGAGGGTAACGCCCTGCCCTTCCCTAGAGAGCTCATACCCCTCTCATCTACAGAAAAGGCAGGATGCGGTGGGGATGAGAGGGTAAGGTCAAGCAGGGTAGTGTGAGGTGGGTGTTAGGTACCCGAACGAAACAAGGAGAAGGAGAAGAAGAGATGATTTTGGAAAAGAAAGAAGGGGGTGAAGAGAGATTGAGAGGAGGGGGAGGATGGACAGATCATAGAGGGATCCCTCTGCCTGTAAAGACTGGACTGGAGGGTGTTGGGTGCATATCAAATCAAATTGTATTTGTCACATGTGCAGAATACCACAGGTGTAGACCTTACAGTGAAATGCTTACTTACAAGCCCTTAACCAACAATGCAGTTTTAAGAAAATAGAGTTAAGAAATTATTTACTAAATAAACGAACACAATAAAATAACAAAAATTAGGCTAGGAGCGTGTTGGGTACATAGAGGAGCGGGTTGGGTACATAGAGGAGCGGGTTGGGTACATAGAGGAGCGGGTTGGGTACATAGAGGAGCGGGTTGGGTACATAGAGGAGCGGGTTGGGTACATAGAGGAGCGGGTTGGGTACATAGAGGAGCGGGTTGGGTACATAGAGGAGCGGGTTGGGTACATAGAGGAGCGGGTTGGGTACATAGAGGAGCGGGTTGGGTACATAGAGGAGTGTTGCCTAAACAACATACTCTGTGACCTACAATACAGGCTAAAGAGTTTGAGTTTTGACTGATATAATTCATCTAAATTCACACTGTGTTGTACCCTACTTAACTGTTCTCACATGCAAAGTTTACACACATTTTGAGAGAGAGAGAGAGAGAGAGAACACAAACCCCTCCCTTCTCTACACAAGCCCCAACACCCTCCCTGACTGGGTGTGGTGCCTAGGTCTCATACCAGGACCAGATGCTCCTAAACACTCAGAACAACCTTCAGCTAAGAAATGTGTTGAACATGTTGATTCAACACTCAGTGATTTTACAGACATGATCTCTGGGTTCCCCTCTAATCAATGTAGCTACTAGACTGAGCGTCTGTCTGCTCTTGTGATTGGTTCTTTCTCTCTGTGTGTCCGCCCCCAGCTCTGTTCTCAGAGAAGGTGAGGAACATGTCACCTGACAAGATCCGGATCCCACCTGAACCACCAGGACGCTGCTCCAGTCACCTACAGGTACACCGACCTCCACCCACCTCCCTACTTACCTGTACCAGTCACCTGAACTGCTGTGCTATATGACTAGCTATCACTCTTGCACATCTTGCATACCTGTGCTATTCCTCTTTGTCTAAAAGGGCCTGGTCACCTGGTCTCTTTGTCTAAAAGGGCCTGGTCACCTGGTCTCTTTGTCTAAAGAGGTCTGGTCACCAGGTAGATGTATGGTATATTGGAGGGAGGACAGGTAGGTGTACGGTGTATTTTAGGGAGGACAGGTAGGTGTATGGTGTATTTTAGGGAGGACAGGTAGGTGTATGGTGTACTTTAGGGAGGACAGGTAAGTGTATGGTGTACTTTAGGGAGGACCGGTAGGTGTATGGTGTACTTTAGGGAGGACAGGTAGGTGTATGGTGTACTTTAGGGAGGACAGGTAGGTGTATGGTGTACTTTAGGGAGGACAGGTAAGTGTATGGTGTACTTTAGGGAGGACCGGTAGGTGTATGGTGTACTTTAGGGAGGACAGGTAGGTGTATGGTGTACTTTAGGGAGGACAGGTAGGTGTATGGTGTACTTTAGGGAGGACAGGTAAGTGTATGGTGTACTTTAGTGAGGACAGGTAGGTGTATGGTGTACTTTAGGGAGGACAGGTAGGTGTATGGTGTACTGACATTGGGCTGGGTATGAGATAAACACTGGTTTCCAGGTAGTACATTTCCCCTCCTGCCAATGCCTGAGCTTCATTCAGTGCCAGCTGCCAGACAAGCAGCGTTCTGCAGTTATTGGTAAATGTTCCAGAATGTTCTACTGGAGAGCAGTCCTCTAGTGAGAGAATAACATCAACATGTAGGAAGAGACCAACAAGAAATATCACAGCGGTCAGCTCTCTGTCAGTCCACATTCCTCCTCACCGGACAGTCTCTCTGACTCTGGTCCAACGTTTTCCTCAGAAATAAGTAAGCATTCCCCGTAGACATTGCCATTATGCACAGATCTAGGATCACCATAGCCTCCACCAAATCTCAACCCTATCCATAAGGGAGAAATCTGCCAAACTTGGTAAAGTGAATGTAGCTCTTGTTGGGTAGGTGTTGAGGCAGGTGAGGGTGTGGCTGAATGAACAGTTCAGCACTTTATAGTGTTGCCTCAGGGTTGGAACACACCCCAACAACCCTCTATCAAGTGAATCAGTGATGATTAAACCCTATCTGGATATCCCTCTCCTGAGGCTGCATCTGACAGCAGCACACACACAGGAAGGGCTGGGGACTGTTACACTCGGGCCGATGCGTAGCCAGGGAGTAGTCTGGCATGTGTTAGTAAAAGCTCTTTATTGTAACAGCCGTCACTACCGTTGTCTCTCCAAAGAAGACAGTTTCAACACTTCCGTTGTCCCAGTACTTGGGCCAATTGAACTGACTTGTGAGTACTGTAGATACGGTGCTGCCATTACATTCCAATCCTCCATCTTGTCCATTTTAAGGCTAATTTATCATAGTGGATCCTCCTGGTTGACAAGCCCGGCTCCTGAGGTATTAGAAAGTTGTAGTATGAACTTAACTAGTGGGGATTTGTAGTAGGAACTTTACTCGTGGGAATTTGTAGTAGGAACTTTACTAGTGGGAATTTGTAGTAGGAACTTTACTCGTGGGAATTTGATTCCTGTGTTACATACTAGATGTGTTGTTTTTCTGTCAACAGGTGAAGATCCAGAAGCTCTATGAGAAGAATCTTCATGGAGACTTTGACACAAACAACCACATTCAGAGGAAAAAAGAGTTCAGGAATCCCAGGTATACACACACGCACGCGAACACAAGAGTTATGATCATGTCGATGATACGCGTGTTGCTTTTCCAGATACTTTTGTTGACATGTCTGTGTGTCTATCCAGTATCTATGAGAAACTCATCCAGTTCTGTGGCATAGATGAACTGGGAACCAACTATCCCAAAGACATGTTTGATCCCCACGGCTGGACAGAGGACTCCTACTATGAGGCACTGGGTAAGGACGTCATTGGTGGGTTTGTGGCTGTGTGTGCTTGCCAGTCAGTCCTATCAACTGAACAGGTTTATTTTCCTCCCTGCAGCCAAAGCTCAGAAAGTAGAGATGGATAAACTGGAGAAAGCCAAGAAGGACCGGATGAAGGTGAGGACCACAGGCGCTTTAGTTGACTTGAAGAAGGCACCCGAGGTAATCTGAATTACAATACACGTGTTTTCAACCCTCTTACAAAATTAACCCATGCCTTCCTCTAACCCCATACTCAATCTCTGTTAAATAAAACCTGTACAGAGAAACAACTTTGCCAACTTTACGTACATTTACTGCTCTCCTGTTTCACTGATCACAGACAGGGCTGTTCTGTAATCAGTCTGTGTGTCAGGGGCATGTTGCCACGAACTGCCTGTACTTTATGTTAAAGTGTCCTGCCAAGAGAAGTCTCATCACAACACCACGTCACACCACCCTGCCCAGCTCAGCCCTCTGCAGTACGAGTGTGATAGTGTTTGGTCTTGTCTATCCTAGATTGAGTTTGTGACGGCCACTAAGAAGGGTAGCAACCCCACCAACGCAACAGTTCCCACAACTAATACTACTGCTGCTACAGTTACAGGTACAGCCACAGTTACAGGTACAGTTACAGGTATCACCAGCAACACCACCACTACTGTCACTGGTCTAGAAACAAACAAGCCTCCCCCACTACAGAAACAGAGAGAACCCCCCCCCACTACAGAAACAGAGAGAACCCCCCCACTACAGAAACAGAGAGAACCCCCCCACTACAGAAACAGAGAGAACCCCCCCCACTACAGAAACAGAGAGAACCCCCCCCCCACTACAGAAACAGAGAGAACCCCCCCCCCCCCACTACAGAAACAGAGAGGAAACCCCCACTACAGAAACAGAGAGAACCCCCCCCACTACAGAAACAGAGAGAACCCCCCCCACTACAGAAACAGAGAGAACCCCCCCCCCCCCCCCCCCCCACTACAGAAACAGACATTATCTTCTCTGACTGATTTTAGTTTGTGACTTCCTGAATGAGAAAAATGTTCACATTATATCTGGTTCCCTTTTCTATACCATTCACTATTTCTCTCCCCTGTTTTCTCTCTCCCCTGTTCTCTCTCTCTTTCTCTCCCCCCCCCCTGTTCTCTCTCTCTTTCTCTCCCCTGTTCTCTCTTTCTTTCCCCTGTTCTCTCTCTTTCTCTCCCCTGTTCTCTCTCTCTCTCTCTCTCTCTCTCTCTCTCTCTCTCTCTCTCTCTCTCTCTCTCTCTCTCTCCCCCCTGTTCTCTCTCTTTCTCTGCCCTGTTCTCTCTCTCTCTCGTCCTCTCTCTCTCATCCCCTCTCTCTCTTTCCCCCGACCAGAAGCTCAGAAGAGGAAGAGTAAGTGGGACTCTGCGGTGCCCGTGACCCTGGCCCAGCCCGCCCTGCTCGCTACCACAGCAACCCTGCCAGGGATCGTCTCCGTGACGACCACCGCCAGCGGAACCAAGACAACCGTAATCTCTGCCATGGGCACCATCCTGAAGAAAGCCAAGCAGTGAACAGGCATGGGGAGGAAGTGTGTGTTTCGGATGGATGGAGGAGAGCGTTTGTAAGAGCGAGAAGTGTGTTGGTGTGTATGGTCCTGTGTGACTGTATTACTAGGAGAGAGAGAGCGAGAGATGTCTTTAGACAATATAAACATCACATTAACCTTTCCGTCTTCATCCCTCTTAGCCATACAATACCTCTGCATCTCTCCTTCTGTCTCTGGCATGGTTGGATCTACAGGATATGGTCAAAGGCCTCAATCCTGACTTGAGATTTAATAAGACTCTTTGTCTGTGCATTTGTATTGATATCAATGTGCGATTCCAATTTCACCCAGTCAGCACTCTGTTGAAGTTCTGCATCTGTTTGTGTTTCTGTCAGCTAGAAACTGGCTTTAGATGTTAGCTAAAGACTGTCGATTGGGGAAACCATCCTCCCTAGGAAGTAACCTAGTTATGTCATAAGTTACTAGCTTCATGTCTGAAATGTGGAGAGTTAGTCTCTCTATTCCATCCTCCTGTAAGTGGTTTCTTATAGTATCAACCCACCTGTTATGGTAAAGTATATATTTGTATTATTTTTGGCCTCTACAAAATGATTTCTACCCACAGTGTATATCTATACTATTTCCTGGGCTGTGTTTTGACCATGTACTTGGATGCGGTCTAGTAAGCCTAAAAGATGAATAATCAGACTGGACATTTGCATCAATGTTTCTCGCCTCATTTTATTTTTATTTTAAATGGCCTATTCAAAGAGCTTAGGGGAATATTTTGTACAAATGTAAATATATATCGCTGATGATGATGATGGTGGTATGGTCAATAAAACAAACGTTATACTGCCTTTTCAATCGGAGTGTGTGCCTGTTCTTGTACACTTTTCATGGCTTCTCTTGGCTTCTTTTATACCTAATGTAAGAAAAAGTAGTATTTTATAATTTATAAAGTAGTATTTTATCATAGTTATTTTCATGCTGTTCTCTGGGTAAGCTTTTGAATGTTCTGTCTATTAGTTAATGAATGGTTTTGTTATTGTGTTCCAGTGTTATTGACTTCAGCCACTGGCCTGAATCTGGCTGGAGGAATTCCTCTCTCTCTTGCGGCATCTGAAACATGTTTACATTGCCCAAGCAAGTGAAATGGATAATAAACAATAAAACATTAACAGGAAACATTACACTCACAAAGGTTACAAAAATAATAAAGACATTTCAAATATCATAGGTGTAAATAGTTAAAGTACAAAAGGGAAGATACAGTGAATATGGGTTGTATTTACAATGGTGTTTCTTCTTCACTGGTTGCCCTTTTCTTGTGGCAACAGGTCACAAATATTGCTCCCTTGATGGCACACTGTTATTTCACCCAGTAAATATGGGAGGTCTGTGCAACCTGAGGGAAATATGTCTCTCTAATATGGTTATACATTTGGCAGGAGGTTAGGAAGTGCAGCTCCGTTTCCACCTCATTTTGTGGGAAGTGTGCACATGGCATGTCAATGAAATGTATTTATAAAGCCCTGTTTACATCAGCCTATGTCACAAAGTGCTATAAAGAAACCCATCCTAAAACTCCAAACAGCAAGCGATGCAGATGTAGAAGCACAGTGTCTTTTCTTGAGAGCCAGGTCTCCCTACGGCGGCTTTTCTCAATAGCAAGGCTATGCTCACTGAGTCTGTACATAGTCAAAGCTTTCCTTAATTTTGGGTCAGTCACAGTGGTCAGGTATTCTGCCACTGTGTACTCTCTGTTTAGGGCCAAATAGCATTCTAGTTTGCTCTTGTTTTTTTGTTTGTTCATTCCAATGTGTTAAGAAATGCTCTTTTTGTTTTCTCATGATTTGGTTGGGTCTAATTGTGTTGTTGTCCTGGGGCTCTGTGGTCTGTTTGTCTTTGTGAAAAAAGCCCCAGGACCAGCTTGCTAAGGGGACTCTTCTGCAGGTTAATCTCTGTAGAAGATGGCTTTGTTATGGAAGGTTTGGGAATCGCTTCCTTTTAGGTGGTTGTAGAATTGAACGGCTCTTTTCTGGATTTTGATCATTAGCGGGTATAAGCCTAATTCTGCTCTGCATGCACTATGTTGCATGCAGAATCTCAATTTGGTGTTTGTCCCATTTAGTGAATTCTTGGTTGGTGAGCGGACCCCAGACCTCACAACCATAAAGGGCAATGGGTTCTATAACATATTAAAGTATTTTTAGACAGATTCTAATTCGTATGTAGAACTTTATGTTCCTTTTGATGGCATAGAGGGCCCTTCGAATCCAGACTATATTACAACCGTCCGGGATTGGGAGTCCCATAGGGCGTCGCACAAATGGCCCAGCGTCGTCCGAGTTTGGCCGGTGTAGGCCGTCATTGTACATAAGAATTAGTTTTTAACTGACTTGCCTAGTTAAATAAAGGTTAAATAAAACATTCTTGTCTTGTCTCTTAGATCGTTCACAGCTTTGTGGAAGTTACCTCTCTTTTTCTCTCTTTTCCTCTTGCTCTCACACTCTCTCCTTTCCAACCTTCCCTCTATTTCTGGGCACCTGTCCTTCATCTCTTCACATCTAACCTCTCTTTTATTCCTCGATCTCTCCATCTGAGTTCCATCCAGCAGGAACGATAAAACACTGCCCCTCTCTGCAGTCTTTTGAAGCACTGCGGAAGGTCATAGTTCAGAATAGTCGTCCACTAGAGTAAGTGCCATTTGAGTTCAAGTTTCCTTTAGGCACAGATCTAGGATCAGCTTACCCTCCACAGATCCCCATATCACCATTAGATTTGAGTACATGTACGCCTGTAGTAAGCTGTATCCTTTATCAGTGTATTGAAGTGGCTGGTTTTTCTTTTGAAGAGTGACAAGGGCTTAGGTTTTTTGGGGGTAAAGAGTGAAAGCCAATATGGTGGTAACCCATCCAGTCCTTTCATCTATCAGTGGTGATTAAGGAAAGGAAGCCATGAAAGAGAATAAGGACACATCCAAGGCATTTTCAGACCAATCTTGAGACGTTTGTAAATGAACAAAGATTTGAGGTTCTTGTGTTTTTCAGCTTTGTTAGACGTGATGGGGCCCAACACCCAGATATGTCTCTGTCTCAGGAATGTCAGCTAAGAATATGGAAGACGTGTCTGTCAGCTGTGGTTCAGAGCCACTGGCATGTGCTCCTGGATATCATCCCATCCCACCACCACTGGCCCGGCTCCCCAAGATGCTCCTGAACTCTACAACCAGATGAGTGGAGAACTAGAAACAGTTTCAGTATGTAATGAATGAGAACTAGAAACAGTATGAGGTTCAGTATGTAATGAATGAGAACTAGAAACAGTATAAGGTTCAGTATGTAATGAATGAGAACTAGAAACAGTATGAGGTTCAGTATGTAATGAATGAGAACTAGAAACAGTATGAGGTTCAGTATGTAATGAATGAGAACTAGAAACAGTATGAGGTTCAGTATGTAATGAATCTTTATTCTGCCAAATCAGTTTCTACTACGTTTCTCTTTCTGTCCCCCCCTCTCTGTTATGTCAGTATTGTTATTTGTGTGTGTGTGTATGGGGGTCTCTCTCTCCACCCTCCACACACCCTCTCTCTCTCTCTCTCCATGTGTTGCTCGGTTAAAAACTGTTTCATGGCAGTGTTCTGAGATACATGCCTGCCGGCTGCATTTCATCTGTAGCTTCGGCATAGCAGGCCTACCCAGTACACACACGCACAGTCACACACACAAACTATTTAGGCTGATCTGGGCCTGTCCTTGGAATCGTGTGTGTGTTTCTGCGTATAGGTGAATCAGAGACACACCCAGTGTACAGCTATTTAAGTGCTGAACAGGCCTAAACCTTGCCTCAACACAACAGACCTTCCATCTGGTACACTGACACATGTTTGACTCAATGTGCGTACTTGGTGAATGATTGTCTAAAACATTGTCATGGTGAAAGTTAGATATCCTCTTTAAAAGCTAGATAGAATAAATAATTATAGGCTAGCTACTGAAGTCTAACATATTTGGACAAAATGCAATGAAACACCAAGCACTTATGTAGCCTAAGCTATGTCTTCATGAATTGGTATCCCACTCCCTGGAGAAACAGGCCATATGTCTCATTGGCCGTGTTTGTACCCGTTTTATAGAGAAAAAAGAGCTGCACAAAGACTATATTGAACACACTGCTTTTGTCATGGAAATCCGAGTTTGGCACTGGACAGTTTGTTGAACAAAGCGCGAGAGTTGGATTTGGGAAGAACCGGTTGGGGAGACTGTCCAAGAAGTTATAAGCTTGGACATTTTGTATGCAATGACATTTTGACTGGATTTAGTGCATTATGGGATGCTAAATGTCGTATCCCGGGGGCTACACCAGCCGTCGGCAACAAACTACCTGCCTTGCGTTGACCAAACGCGCGCAGCACTGTTGCACTTGAAGTAAGTTATTTTAGAGTAACTTGTGTAGCCTAAAATTTGTAAAGACTGGAACAAATGTGACTGTTAAAATCTGTTATATTTTTTTAATTCTATATCAATTTGCACTATTCAACAAGTACCTAATTTTAGACAAAAGGGCCCCACTAGGCTATAGTTATTGATCAGTCTGCAGTATCAAATATTTCTTTACAGAATGGCCCCGGGACATAGGGGTGCTGAATGTGCTGGTGCATCCCCTGAAAAATCTGAATAATAAAAAATGAAAGAATTGATATATTGTCATTCTAATGGAATCCAGAAAACACAATTCCAAACATTTACATCAAATTAAATATTTGTATTGATCAAATAACACTATTTGTGCAGAATACATTTTCCACCCTTACAAACCACTTAATGTACATGTACAGTACTGTATTGAACATAGGCTGGTCATCTAAGTTTGTACCTGTAGACTTTCCATCACCATGAAGAAAAACAATGCACAATACAGTAATTGAGTACATTGAGACATCAATGTTTGTGATGATGTGGCTCAGTTGGTAGAGCATGGTGCTTGCGTTGCTAGGGTTGTGGGTTTGATTCCCACTGGAAACCAGTACGAAAATTATTAAAATGTATCCACTCACTTCTGTAAGCTGCTGTGGATAAGAGTGTCTAATAAAATGAATGAATAGACCATTTTAGTTTTCACACAGAAATAATTTGCATTTGCAATTTCAAGAAACTGTAGAACATATCAAGCAAGTATTTCTATATTCCACAAGTATAATCAGATGAGCTTTTTTGTACAGATAATTATCACACTCTGGTAAACACTCAAACACATTTCGTTTTTTATTTTATTTTATACAGAAGTAGTGCTAGTCCTGTATTAGCGGATTGATATAGACGTCTTCAGTGAGGGGGATTTTTTTTTGTTCTGAGAAATCTGACATACAATTAGTGTATATATTAAAACTTGTATTTCTTTTTGATGTTTGTTTGCCATTCAACATTGCATGCTTTTATAAAGTTGTTTGAAACTCTCCCCTTAGAGGTTCCATTTCATTGGGTTAGGTTGCCTGGCTGCATGTCACTATACAACATCCCTTTATCAAAGCCTTTGTCACCGTCACATTGGCTTGAATGACTTGCCCTGTGGGCGTATACAACAGAGCTCCAGTGGGTCTTTGTTTCTATCTGGGCGCATTGTGATAGGTCGGTATAATCTTCATGTCAAGATGGTTCACACAACACCTGGAAGTAGTAGGTATACTGGACTGTAGTAAACCTTTTTGTGTGAATGTCTTACCGGTAATGTTCAAGATTAAGTACACCCTCCTCTCCTACCATTGCTGAGAGTAGAACCCTTGCACAAAAAAATTAAATATAAATATAAAAAAAAGTTAGAGGCAAGCAACACCCTAGAGTGAGAGGGTGGGAGTGGTGTTTAGCAACATTTCTATTCCTCTGGAGAGACCTAAACCATTGTCCATCCCAAATGTGGGCTATATGAGCAGGGCTGTGTTCTGTTTTGATAATGCCCTTTCCAAACAGTCCGTTGTTGGAGGGAAAGGCTATTTTATCACCTCTGAGTACAGTATGAGTATGTCCAGGAGTTTTGGGGCACTGGTTGATGCACTGTGCAGCTTTGAGGGAGGTTAGGTAATTCTCTACTCAAGCCTTGAGCTTTCTTTTCGGAGTTGTTGCCACTTTTTAACACTCTCTGTATTTTCTCCCCTGCCAAAATATTAACAGGATTATTGGTTGCTGAATTTGCCTGTTTAATGTGTGTTCAGTCCTCTGTGGACCAGAGAGTCTTGGTTTCCTGAGTCTTAAACCCCCTTAGATATACCGCCTTGGTCTTGATCTGGGTCTCATGGGCTGTGTGTACACTGGACAGGCGTTTCTCCAGTAAGGGCAGATTTAGCCACAGGAGTTGTGTAACCTGTTACAGCTGGTCTGGTCAGAGGTAATATCCCCTCCAAGGTGAACAGTAACAAATCAAATTGTATTTGTCACATTACTAAATAACCTAAAGTAAAAAATAAAATATAAAGTAACACAATAAAATAACAATAACGAGGTTATATACAGGGAGTACCGGTACCGAGTCAATGTGCGGGGGTACAAGGTAGTCGAGGTAATTTGTACATGTACTGTAGGTTGGGGTAAAGTGACTCTGCATAGATAATAAACAGTGAGTAGCAGCAGTGTAAAAACAAATGATGGGGGGTTGTCCATGTAAATAGTCAGGGTGGCCATTTGATTAATTGTTCAGTAGTCTCATGTCTTGGGGGTAGAAGCTGTTAAGAAGCCTTTTGGACCTAGACTTGGCGCTCCGGTACCACTTGCTGTGCGGTAGCAGAAAGTCTATGACTTGGGTGACTGGAGTCTTTGACAATTTTTGGGGACTTCCTCTGACACCGCCTGGTATATTTGTCCTGGATGGCAGGAAGCTTGTCCCCAGTGATGTACTGGTTCGTACGCACTACCCTCTGTAGCGCCTTACGGTCGGATGCTGAGCAGTTTCCATACCAGGCGGTGATGCAACCGGTCAGGATGCTCTCGATGGTGCAGCTGTAGAACTTTTTGAGGATCTGCAGCCCCGTTGATGTTAATGGGGGCCTGTTCAGTCTCCTTTTCCTGTAGTCCACGATCATCTCCTTTGTTTTGCTCACACTGAGGGAGAGGTTGTTGTCCTGGCACCACACTGCCAGGTATCTGACCTCCTCCCTATAGGCTGTCTCATCGTTGTGAGGATCAGCGTGACAGATGTGTTGTTGCCTACCCTCACCACCAGGGGGCGGCCCGTCAGGAAGGTGTTTAGTCCCAGGGTCCTTAGCTTAGTGATGAGCTTTGTGGGCACTATGGTGTTGAACACTGAGCTGTAGTTAATGAACAGCATTCTCACATAGGTGTTCCTTTTGTCCAGGTGGGAAAGGGCCGTGTGGAGTGCGTTTGAGATTGCGTCATCTGTGGATCTGTTGGGGCGATATGCGAATTGGAGTGGGGCTAGGGTTTCTGGGATTGATGGTGTTGATGTGAGCCATGACGAGCCTTTCAAAGCACTTCATGGCTACCAACGTGAGTGCTATGGGGCGGTAATCATTTAGGCAGGTTACCTTTGCATTCTTGGCCAATGTAGCCTAGAGTTCATGTCTGTAGCTCTTTTCAATAGAGCTGATGGTAATACAATACATTATGTGGTCATATTTACATATACTGTATTCCACAGTGTGAAAGTGAATGCAACACACAAACACCCTGGTCAGAATGCAGGTCAGAGGTCACCCCAGAGAGAGGGTTAGTGTGCCAGGTGGGTACGATGACTGAGTCTGGTGCCCTCTGCTCCCCCTGGTCTCTGGTCTCTGTTCCTTGATCTCTGGTCCTAGGTCCCTTGTCTCTGCTCCCCCTGGTCTCTGCTCCCTCTGGTCTCTGCTCCCTCTGGTCTCTGCTCCCTCTGGTCTCTGCTCCCTCTGGTCTCTGCTCCCCCTGGTCTCTGGTCTCTGCTCCCGCTGGTGTCTGATCTCTGCTCCCCCTGGTCTCTGGTCTCTGTCCTCCCTGGTCTCTGTCTCCCCTGGTCTCTGGTCTCTGTCCCCTCTGATCTCTCTCTCTCCCCTGGTCTCTGGTCTCTGTCCTCTCTAGTCTCTGTCCCCCCTGATCTCTGTCCCTTCTGGTCTCTGTCCCCCCTGGTCTCTGGTCTCTGTCCCCCCTGGTCTCTGTCCTCCCTGGTCTCTGTCCTCCCTGATCTCTGTCCTCCCTGATCTCTGGTCTCTGTCCCCCCTGGTCTCTGTCCCAGGAATGCTCATTACTGGACTGCCTGCTTTTCCACCTCATTTACTCCAGCTGCATGCACAGCTTAGGAGTGTGTGTGTGTGTTTCAAGTTCAAGAAAGGTTCTTGCACAGTAGGATATCATGTCACTAATTATGTGTGTTTGTGATAGAAGTCCCTGTATACACACAGAACACACACACACACACACACACACACACACACACACACACACACAGGTATGTGCGAGTCCAATACAGTCCAGTCCTCCAGTACCCCCAACAGTGGTTCCCAGGCTTGGTAGTTAGTTGACAAGTTGAATCAGGTGTGCTTATCTGGGGGCTGCAACAAAAATGTATGCTGTTGGGGTACTAGAGGACTGGGGTTGGGAAACACTGTTGGAGGTACTAGAGGACTGGGGTTGGGAACCACTGTTGGAGGTACTAGAGGACTGGGGTTGGGAAACACTGTTGGAGGTACTAGATGACTGGGGTTGGGAACCACTGTTGGGGTACTAGAGGACTGGGGTTGGGAACCACTGTTGGGGTACTAGAGGACTGGGGTTGGGAACCACTGTTGGAGGTACTAGAGGACTGGGGTTGGGAAACACTGTTGGAGGTACTAGAGGACTGGGGTTGGGAAACACTGTTGGAGGTACTAGAGGACTGGGGTTGGGAACCACTGTTGGGGTACTAGAGGACTGGGGTTGGGAACCACTGTTGGAGGTACTAGAGGACTGGGGTTGGGAACCACTGTTGGGGTACTAGAGGACTGGGGTTGGGAAACACTGTTGGAGGTACTAGAGGACTGGGGTTGGGAACCACTGTTGGAGGTACTAGAGGACTGGGGTTAGGAACCACTGTTGGAGGTACTAGAGGACTGGGGTTGGGAACCACTGTTGGAGGTACTAGAGGACTGGGGTTGGGAACCACTGTTGGGGTACTAGAGGACTGGGGTTGGGAAACACTGTTGGAGGTACTAGAGGACTGGGGTTGGGAACCACTGTTGGGGTACTAGAGGACTGGGGTTGGGAAACACTGTTGGAGGTACTAGAAGACTGGGGTTGGGAACCACTGTTGGAGGTACTAGAGGACTGGGGTTAGGAACCACTGTTGGAGGTACTAGAGGACTGGGGTTGGGAACCACTGTTGGAGGTACTAGAGGACTGGGGTTGGGAACCACTGTTGGAGGTACTAGAGGACTGGGGTTGGGAACCACTGTTGGAGGTACTAGAGGACTGGGGTTGGGAACCACTGTTGGGGTACTAGAAGACTGGGGTTGGGAACCACTGTTGGAGGTACTAGAGGACTGGGGTTGGGAACCACTGTTGGAGGTACTAGAGGACTGGGGTTGGGAACCACTGTTGGAGGTACAAGGGTACAAGAAACTGTAATACAGAACTCCAGGTCTTTGTGTACGCTTGACTGTGACTGTTTCCCATAACCTTCAGGTAGTGTTCTCGTCTCTGCCACTCCCAGGCTCAAGCCCACACAGGTAAACCCAGCCTGGGAGGAATGTAGCCGGGAGGGGGCCTAACACACAGAGGTGTGGAGCTTTGAACGTTAAACACCAGGGGTCGAGATAGGGGGATGGAGTTACCCTTACTGTTAGCTACTTACCTAAACTGGAGAGAGAGAGTGGGTGCAAGTTAGAGGAGGGATCAAATCTCAGCACACACACACTGGTTCTCTTTCCCGTCTCTCTCTCTCTATCATTTCAAGACTGACACTCACTTGTACACACAGGCGCACACCTCGCCTCTAGGTTCAAAGGGATAGAAGTCCATATTTGCCCGAGCCGAGCTGAGAAAGAGAGAGCGGGAGAAAGTAGAGTTTTTCTCTCACTGTAATTACTCTCTCTTAGAGATTACTGGGAACTTGGACTTGAAGACTCGAAGAGGATTGTTTTCCCCCAGACACCGGTGGATACTAACCTTACAGACGAGTGGACATTAAAACAAAAGGATTAAGCAATTTCCTTTTAATAAACTTGTTTTTTTTTCACTTTTGGGCTTGAATTGGGCAAGGCAGCTGTAAGAGGTTTGTTTGATCAGTAATCTCTTTAATAAGGGTCTAAACTCACTAATTGCTCCGATTGTTTTCACTGATCTACCACTTCTGTTCTAACCTGCACGGTTAAGACGATAGTTATCTACTTGAATATTACAAAAGTAGTTATATTCTATTGAGATATAAATATTTTTTGTGTGGGAGTCAGCAAGAGGCACGGGTAGCAAGCATGCAGAGTGTTTTTAATTTGTGTCAGCTACTCATGTCAAGGGTCACTGAGTAAGTTAGAGTCGGTGTCTAGCTCCTCTTAATAACCATACTAAGGATAAAGATCAAAATGTTCTACAGATGAAATGGACTTACAACAGAGGCTATTTTTGCAAGTATGCATCTGCTCTTAGAGACAACAATGCTGATACAAAAGCCTTTCATGATTTTTATTGCAATCAAATCATATTTGTAAATAGTTTACAGGGTCTCATTCTGATTGCAGCAGAATCAAAAACCACAGTCCGACAAAAGGTCTCTTCCTATTTACCTGGTCGGGTCATTTGCCTGTGCTTAGATGGATTGATGGTGTGTTTCTACTGGGCTGACTGAATAGTTGAGGGTTGATTTACCTAGCTCTCCCCGGCTGTGCCCCCTGTCACTCACTGACGTGACTCCCACTATTCATGTCATAACGGTTAGGTCCCCTCCCTCCGTTGGAATGTTCACCTGGCCGGACGGGCACGTTATTTAACTAGAACTACTGAACTAGCAATCTTTACATTGTAAATCTATCTTTTTATACGGTTGTATTTCACTAGTGTTGTTTATTTGGATCCTATTAGCTGTTGGGCACAACTTCCTGGGGAAGAATTTAGTTTTTCCCCTCAAACTCTTAGCATTTGAACTTTCTCCATGAGAAGTCTGACTGTACATATTCTTCTTTGATTTAACAGACGTATTTCTTCTCACTGTGAAGATACCGTTTGTTCTGTTTTTTCTCTCTTAACTGACTCCACCTGGTCAGTGATTAATGTGAGAGGTAAACACACCTTTAGGCAGCCAAAAGTAAGCGTTTTCCTGCTGTGTTTTGGGGATGGTTGGGTCACTGTCTCACCTTGGAGTGAAATTCCTGTTGGGTGAGCCAATGGTCAAAATAGGGGGGGTTTAGGACCATAAAACCCTCTTCCTCCTCTGACTCAATTACTAGGATGTTATGTGCCACCAACTGTCAGCATCAGTGGCGGTTGGTGCCGTTTAAGATGAGGGAGGATACATTTTTCTTTATGAACATGGCTTTATTTGGGGCGGCAGGTGGCCTGGAGGGTAGGAATGTTGGGTCAGTAACCAGAAGGTTGCTGGATCGAATCCCCGAGCTGACAAGGTAAATATCTGTCGTTCTGCCCCTGAACAAGGCAGTTAACCCACTGTCCCCCGGGCGCTGAAGACGTGGATGTCGATTAAGGCAGCCCACCGCACCTCTCTGATTCAGAGGGGTTGGGTTAAATACGGAAGACACATTTCAGATGAATGCATTCAGTTGTACAACTGACCAGTGTCTTCCCTTTCCCTTTATTTCTATTACAGCATATTGGATGACTGTCATTTAGATTCACCCAGCTTAATGTAACATAGATAGGTTTAGGTTGCTACAGCCTTTAAAAGACAAACCTTCATATTATGACCGCTAACCGCTACACACAGCCTACATCGTTGTCACATCATAGTCAACATAGCTACTAGATAGATAGATAGATAGATAGATAGATAGATAGATAGATAGATAGATAGATAGATAGATAGATAGATAGATAGATAGATAGATAGATAGATAGATAGATAGATAGATAGATAGATAGATAGATAGATAGATACTTTATTGATCCCCGAGGAGGACATTTCTTTGTCTAGAACTAACATGTTAGTAAACCCGCTACAATCATGCAGTAAAGTGTACAGTCAGCAGCAAGTAGTTGAGCAGTTACAACGACGGCCGCGGTGGCAATAAATTCATCAAACCAAAAGCTTACCTTGACTTGGAAGAGTTCCAGTGTTGGATAGCCATAGCCAGCTAGCTAACATAGCATCCCTCTCTGTTTGAGTAGGCTAAACTAGCTAACATAGCATCCCTCTCTGTTTGAGTAGGCTAAACTAGCTAACATAGCATCCCTCTCTGTTTGAGTAGGCTAAACTAGCTAACATAGCATCCCTCTCTGTTTGAGTAGGCTAAACTAGCTAACATAGCATCCCTCTCTGTTTGAGTAGGCTAAACTAGCTAACATAGCATCCCTCTCTGTTTGAGTAGGCTAAACTAGCTAACATAGCATCCCTCTCTGTTTGAGTAGGCTAAACTAGCTTGCTGCATTCGATGCTAAGTAAGTGGAAAAAAAAGATACTTTGAAATATCTCTCTCTTGCTTCTCTTTAATTTTCAAAACTGTTCAACTATTGTATTTTTCTCTTTGAGTCAACTACTCACCACATTTGATGCACTACAGTGCTAGCTAGCTGTATCTTATGCTTTCAGTACTTCTCTGATACTTTGATTGGGTAGACAACATGTCAGTTCATGCTGCAAGAGCTCTGATAGGTTCATAATTACTGTGTAAGTCTATGGAAGGGGGTGAGAACCATGAGCCTCTTAGGTTTTGTATTGAGGTCAATGTACCCAGAGGAGGATAGAAGCTAGCTGAAGTTCGACAGAGTAACTTTTAACAAGGCACACATGTTAATTGAAATGTATTCCAGGTGACTACCTCATGAAGCTGGTTGAGAGAATGACAAGAGTGTGCAAAGCTGTCATCAAGGCAAAGGGTGGCTACTATGAAGAATCTTAAATCTAAAATATATTTGTCAATACCCTCGAATTAAAGCTGACAGTCTCCACTTCAACCTCAGTCATTGTAACATTTAAAATCCAAAGCGCTGGAGTACAGAGCCCACCCCCAAAAAACAATGTCACTGTCCCAATACCTTTGGAGTTCACTGTATCTCACACAGTCACACTTCAGTGCTTACCCATCTGTTGTCTCTCTGTTCTGTAGGAGAGTAAGGTCTGTGGTTAAGGCCACAGAGAGAACTGAGCCAACCAGGGGCACATGGTTTGGGTTACACCATAATATTTCTGTAGAGGAATACCCAGGTGCTGAGGTCGCTGGGGGAAATTACAAAGCAGGAGGCTGAGAACACAACACAGGAGGCAATACTGGAGGCTGAAAATAAACTTTGTAAGATTGATGAGGCTCTTTTAGTCAATTTAATGAAGCTCTTACCTGACCTTTCCAATGGAGTGGAAACCCAAGACTGACTGTCGATCAGTGTCAAAGGGCTTCAACTTTAACCTACTCCTACCTCACCTGTTCATGAGTGTATCTAGCCCGTGATGAAGGTTGCAAGGTCATGACCTGTGTATGTGTTGCAGGAGGGCGATGGGGAGATGGACATTTCATCTCTTGGTTGGGGTTGTGCTTGCTGTCCTCACGGCCAGTTGCAACGCTCAAAAAGGTGAGAATTATTTTCATTAATCAAGTAAATTTTACATAGTATTATTACAGTGTGGACTTTGGAAGTTTTAGTATTTGAATAGACGCCATCTTGTTTATGCAGTTGAGTCATCTTCACTGAAAATCCAAACTGGAATTCTATCGATGCTTTCTGATGATTCTCTCTCCCGTAGTAAACCACTGTCTGGCTGCAAGGACCAACACCTGTTCAGCATGTATCCAGTCAGGGAAGGGCTGTGCCTACTGTCCAGACGAGGTGAGATTAAACTAGTACTCAAGTTGCCCTCAGACACATCTTAACCCCGCCCCTATTCCCACCCCCACATTTAGCGGTAAACACTAACGTGACCTGTGTTTGTGTTTATATACAGATCTTTGATGGACCCCGCTGTGACCTTCTGAAGAACATCATAGACCACGGCTGTAATAACGTGGTGACAGCCGAAAGCAGTATGTCAGTAGAGAGAGTAAGTAAGATGTCATCATCACAGTAATCCTTACTACATGGATTCATCCTTTTACCTCTGTAATATCATCATCATCATCATCGTTCGGCTGCAGTACAGTCGACCACAAACGTCCTCCAGTTTCTACGGTTATAAGCAGTGTGTGCTTTTTGCTGAGGTTGGAGCGCCAACGTTACAGTATATACATGACATGACACACTCTTCCTTCTCCATCTCTCTCCCTCCATCCCTCCATCTCTCTAGAACCAGCAGATCGACATGTTGATGAACCGTCCTCAGGTGGCCCCCCAGGATATGTCTATGACTCTGCTGCCAGGGGAGGAGAGGGAGATAGATATGGAGGTGTTTGAACCAGCTAAAGGACCTCTGGACCTCTATATTCTGATGGACTTCTCCAACTCCATGGAGGATGATCTAGACAACCTCAAAAGGATGGGTGCTGAGCTTGGTAAGTTAGTTTGTAAAACCACTGACTTCAGTGTAGTACTGGGGTAGTGTGGCTCGGTCATATCTTCTGTCCTTCGTACAGCTGAGTTGGTGGGTAAGCTGTCTGATGATTACACCATCGGCTTCGGCAAATTTGTGGACAAGGTGGTGGAGCCCCAGACAGACATGAGACCGTCCAAGTAAGAACTTTAAAACGTTTTGAATCCTCTCCATACAGACACAGATACACACATAGACCCAAAAGTAAACATCACTACCATATGAAAAGATCTGCACTTATCTCCCTTCCTCTCCCTCCCGCCCTCCCCTCTCCTCCTCCTCCCTCCCCTCTCCTCCTCCTCCCTTATTCCTTTCCTCTCTCCCTCTCTCCAGACTGGCCCAGCCGTGGCCCAACAGCGACCCTCCCTTCTCATTCCAAAATGTGATCACTCTGACCTCTGACCTGTCGTCCTTCAACAAGAAGCTGCAGAAGGAGAGGATCTCAGGCAACTTGGACGCTCCAGAGGGGGGCTTCGACGCCATACTGCAGGCTGCAGTCTGCGGGGTGGGCTACAGTTAGATTTACTAGAACGGACATTACCATTCGAAGGGTTGGGGTAGGCAAGCAGCCATCTTTGGGATGTTTGATTATTTGAAGCTTGCTTTAGTAAAGTTAGCTGTGATGCACCACTGTGTGGCATTCTTCAGAAGGCTCTATATAATTGAATATAACTCTCTCCTTACCTCCTTCCTTCTCGTCCATCTCTCGTTCTCTCTCCCCCTACCCTTTCTCCCCCATCCTCATTCGCCCTATCCTCTCTTCCCAACAGGAAAAGATTGGCTGGCGTGATCATGCCACCCACCTCCTGGTCTTCTCCACCGAGTCTGCCTTCCACTACGAGGCGGACGGTGCCAACGTGCTGGCGGGCATCATGCCACGCAATGACGAGCAGTGCCACCTGGACCCCCAGGGGAAATACACAGAGGACACCAGGCAGGACTACCCCTCTGTGCCCACCCTGGTCCGCCTGCTGGGCAAACACAACATTATCCCCATCTTTGCCGTCACAAACCACTCCTTCACCTATTATCAGGTAAGAACTCAGAGTTACTACTTACCTTACTAACCTTAACCTTGCACCTTACTCTAACCCTACAAACACAACATCATCCTCACCTTCACCATCATGGCCACTGTCTGTTCTGTGAGCTCTTAACTCTTCTGTAGTATTGCAGATAACCCCTTCATGTTTTGTGGGTTCTCCTGTGTAGAAGCTTCAAGAGTTTTTCCCCATCGCTGAGCTGGGACTTCTACAGGAAGACTCTGCTAACATCCTCAGTATCATGGAGAAAGCTTTTGAGGTAAGAATGGGCTTGTGTATCAGGTGTTGCACAATGGACACATTATTACATTTGATGCATATATTCCCTAAGGGCTATTGGGAAATCCATTGCCAGATGTCCTAATGATGCTCTCTGTCTCTGCCTCTCAGAATATCCGTTCTAAGATCAGTATCCGTGCTGAGGACAGGCCTAAAGCTATAGAAACGCAGGTCTTATCTTACAGCGGCAGTGTTGCACAGGCCGGAACCTTCCAAGTCAAGCCTGGACAAATAGTAAGAAACATTTAGATGTTGCATGCATGCACACACACACACACACACACACACACACTGACCCATTCTGTGGTTTCCAGGGGAAGTTTAAGGTACGTGTCAAGGCCAATGAGATGGTTGGGGAGACACCTGTGTGTGGACTGGAGCAGGGTGACAAGAAGGGGAAGATGAGAGTCAAACCAACAACCTTCAGCACAGCTCTAAACATCAACGCTGAAGTGCTCTGTAAAACCTGCGACTGTGAGAAGGTATGAAGATACAGACAGACCCGTGCACAAAGACACATACAGGTTTTGGCATCTAACACTATCTTTCTCTATCTCTGCTTCCCTCAGACTCCATTTCCAAACGCAGTGAGGTGTACAGGCCACGGGGCCCTGGTCTGTGGGAAATGCCAGTGCTATGACGGCTGGTGAGACAAGCTACTTTATCTCTCATATAAAATAATAATAATTTATTGGATTTATAACGCTTTTCCAGAGCTCAAAGCGCTTTACATAGTAAGAAGGGGAACTCTTCTCTAGCACCACCGATGTCTAGCACCCTCTAGTGAACGCTCACCATACATCAGCTAGTAGGTGAGGAGTGATACATTTAAGCAATAAGGCCCGAGGGGGTGTGGTATATTGGCCATATATCACAAACCCCAGAGGTGCCTTATTGCTATTATAAACTGGTTACCAACGTAATTAGAGCAGTAAAAATAAAGGTTTTGTCATACCCGTGGTATACGGTCTGATATACCACGGCTGTCAGCCAATCAGTATTCAGGGCTTGAACCACCCAGTTTATATATATAGATATATATATAGATATATGTATGTATATACCATACATCAGCAAGTATGGTGGAGAGGTGAGGAAAGCTATATGCCAATTAGGAATCAAATATTCTTGGACAGAAGACAGAACATGAGTATGAATCTTTCTCCCCAGGCTGGGTCCGTTCTGTAACTGCTCTGCCAGCGCGTCAACAGACACGGGCACTACCTGTCGGGGTCCTGGCGTGGAGGAGCCATGTTCTGGCCGAGGAGATTGCCTGTGTGGAACGTGTGTGTGTTACAACACCGACCAGTACGAGGGACCCCTCTGTCAGTTTGACAAGTCCCAGTGTCAACGATACGGAGGTTTCCTCTGCAACGGTGAGTGTGGGGCTGTCATCATTGTCTCAGATAGCAAGCTCGTCACACCGCGTTGCTTAAGAATAACGCTGTCTGTCGGAAGACAATAGGGCTATCATAAGGCATGTACAACTGTGTCATAAATACCGTTTGTGGTCCCTGAACTTCTATGTGAAACAGTGGAGGCTGCAGAGGGGAGGACGGCTCATAATAATGGCTGGAACGGCACGAATGTAATGGCATCAAACACATGGAAACCATTTGTTTGATACCTTTCCACCTATTTTTCTCCAACCATTACCACGTGCCTGTCCTCCCCAATTAAGGTGCCACCAACCTCCTGTGATGTGAAAGTGTCAAACACTTGAAGTAGATTCTAACCATTACTGTGTGTGTTTATTTCAGATCGTGGTCGCTGCTTCAAGGGCCAGTGTGTGTGTGCAGATGGCTGGGAGGGACCGGCCTGTGAGTGTCTCATTAGCAACCAGACCTGTCTGGACACTAAAGGGGTGAGAATCTGTCTCTGTCTCTGTCTCTGTCTCTGTCTCTGTCTCTGTCTCTGTCTCTCTGTCTCTCTGTCTCTGTCTCTGTCTCTGTCTCTGTCTCTGTCTCTGTCTCTGTCTCTGTCTCTGTCTCTGTCTCTGTCTCTCTGTCTCTGTCTCTGTCTCTGTCTCTGTCTCTGTCTCTGTCTCTGTCTGTCTCTGTCTCTGTCTCTGTCTCTGTCTCTCTCTCTCTCTCTCTCTCTCTCTCTCTCTCTCTCTCTCTCTCTCTCTCTCTCTCTCTCTCTCTCTCTCTCTCTCTCTCTCTCTCTCTCTCTCTCTCTCTCTCCCCCCCCCCCCGCCCTCTCTCTCTGTCTCTGTCTCACTCCAGATTGCTACAATATTGTTGGTCATGGCTGATCTAACCACTACCCCCCCTTTCTCAGGGTGTCTGTAACGGGCGGGGGGTGTGTAAGTGTGGTCGTTGTGTGTGCCAGGACTCTGGCCTGCCCATGACTCCCACCTGCGAGGCTAACTTCCAGGCCCAGCTGGGGATGTGCGAGGACAAGAGGAGCTGTGTCCAGTGTCAGGCCTGGAAGACAGGAGAGAATAAGGACAGCGAAAAGTGCGACCAGTGCCAATTCAAAGTCGTCATGGTGGACGAGCTCAAGGAAGGTAAAGAGGTGATTGAGGCATGTAGTTTCCGTGACGAGGATGATGACTGTACGTACCACTACACAGTGGACTACCCTGAGGACCAGACTGGCAAAGAACTGGAGGTCCAGGTGCTCAAGAAGAAAGGTTAGACAACGTTCATATCTTTTTTATATAACGTTAATACCATTATGGGGGTTCCCTGCTTTATTATGGATGTGCTCACCATGTGGTGACCTGCACCCTGGTTGTGATGTTGTTGTTGTGGTCCGTCCCCTTAGACTGTCCCCCTGCTGGCTTCCTGTGGTTGATCCCTCTCATCATGTTCCTCATGTTACTGCTGGGTCTATTGTCGCTCTGCTGCTGGAAGTACTGTGCCTGCTGCAAGGTACTGTCCAGACACAACCAACCATGGCCTTTGCCATACTATGAAGGAAATAATCTCTCTCTTTGCCTCCCCCTCTCTTTCAGTCCTGTCTTGCTTTGTTGCCATGCTGTGGAAGAGGTGAGTGACTCGTGCAATATCACTGTTAGAAAGCTTTAAATATCCTTCTGTGTGTGTGTTACCATGTTTCCAGGCCATATTACAATGTCTGATTGAACATGTGTTCTCCTGTGTGTTCAGGTCGTATGGTTGGCTTTAAGGAGGATCAGTGCATACTCCGCCAATCCCTGCTCACCTCTGACCACCTAGACACGCCCCTAGTGAGGACCGGCCCACCCAAGAGCACCGACGTGGTTCGCTGGAAGATCACAGACAATGTCCACCGATCACCCAATCATCCGCTTGCGCAGGTCCAGCCCAACCCCAAAGAAACCAGTGAGTGTAACATGTTCAGAATTCCAGCTCTCCCATTGGTTGGAGTTATCACTAGAACTTCCTGGTTCACATTTTTATTTTATTTAACCTTTAATTAACTAGGCAAATCAGTTAAGAACAAATTCTTATTTACAATGATGGTCTACCCCGGCCAAACCTGGACGACGATTGGTATTCTCCCAATCACGGCCGGATGTGATACAGCCTGGATTTGAACCAGGGACTGTAGTGACGCTTCTTGCACTGAGATGCAGTGCCTTAGACCACTGCGCCACTCGGAAGCCCATTGTTATGATTCTGAATGATGAAAACCTAACCCTAAACAACCACCTCCTCTCCACCTCCTCTCCTCCCCCTCTTCTCTCATCCCCTCCTCTCCTCCCCCTCTTCTCTCATCCCCTCCTCTCCTCCTCCTCTCCTCCCCCTCTTCTCTCATCCCCTCCTC
>CM042386.1:5436159-5603659 GCA_023634145.1 Thymallus thymallus
AAGGTGTGTGGCTACAACGCCCTGGGAGATGGAAACTACAGCGACATGGTGCCCTGTCAGACCCTGGAGGATGGTGAGTGAGGTCACATCTTGTTCCTGTCAAAGATGGACTACATATATTTTCTTTGAAAAAATACAATTCTAGGATTGTGGACCGTTTTTTTTTCTCTCAGTTGAATGTTGTTGGGTCGACACAGCATGTAAGGTCAAAGATTGTGTAGATAGTTTTCTGCCTTTCGTACCTGTCTCCTTTCTACCCTATCCTCCCTTCCCCAGTGAGCCCGGTCGCCATGTGATTAACTTCCTGTCTCCTTTTTACCCTATCCTCCAGTCCCCAGTGAGCCCGGTCGCCTGGCGTTTAACGTCATCAGTCCAACTGTCACTCAGGTCAGCTGGGCGGAGCCTGCCGAGACCAATGGTGTCATCACCGCCTACGAGGTTCTCTACACGCCCATCAACGACGACACGAGTGAGTGACCAATCGAATCAAAAGAATCTCTCGGAATGATGTTTGTGCTTCTAAGACGTTCTAAAGGACGACATACGCCACACCGAATGTTGATCTGCCGTTCGTCTACTGATCGTTTGGCGCACTGTGTTTAGTCTGACATGCTATTCTACATGTAAAATCGGTTTGCACTCGCTTTTATCATATTACGGCCGGCACTCTGTTTAGAGGTGCTAAGTACTCTCGGCCGGCAAACGCTATTGGTGTTTCTGAGCCTTAACACTCCTCTCCCTCTTTCTTCCCCTTTAGAGCCAATGGGTGCAGCTAAGAAGGTGAAGATAGACAACCCTAAGAAGAGGATGTTGCTGATTGAGAACCTGCAATTGGCCCAGACCTACTGCTATAAGGTCCGTGCTAAGAACAGCGTGGGCTGGGGTCCCTTCAAAGAAGCTACTATCAACCTGGCCTCCCAGCCTACCAGACCCATGTCCAGTGAGTAAATAAGAGCAGAAGAGATGTTCCGTCTAGAAGGCATCTAATATGATCTTATTTGTTACTGCTATAAACATTTGTGTCTAGCAAACCAAAAAGCTAATGTTTCAAGAGATCTTGTCTTAATCCATCGCTCTTCCTCTCCTCCCTGTAGTCCCTATCATCCCAGACATCCCTATAGTGGATGCGGAAGCAGGTGATGATTACGACAGCTACCTGATGTACAGCAGTGAGGTCATGAGATCACCAACAGACTCCAAGATACCCAGCGGCTCAGACGAAGGTGGGTACCCACAGACTACTGCATTCTTTCTTGGCTGGTACGTGTCTCTCTGCGGTCTACCTTCAGAGGTGTTCTGGGAGTTGTGGTTTTGTATTGGGTTTTGAGTGGACCCCGAGGAAGAATAGTTGTTGCTAAGTAACACCTAATGGGGATCACCAAAGGGATTTTTCCATGTTGGCTTGTTGTTTTAGATTTACACTTATTGGCTAATAGGCCCACTCATGAAGCCAGTGAGCTTCAGTGCTCTGTGAAACTGAGTGAATGCAGAATGGACAGGACTGTTATACATGGAGTCAATGCAGCAGAGAGAAAGCGACGTGTCTATCCATCTTCTGTAGTCCAGTCCTCTGCTCACTGAAGCAGAGAGAGAAAGAAAGAGAAACTGAAAAGGTCTTAAAGTGTCACGGTCAAGGCTGACAAATAGAAGGGTCTCCTCCATTGTTTACTCTCTCTTTCTTGTTCTCTCTTTCACTTTCTGTCTCTACCTCTCTCTTTCTCTCTCTCTCTCTCTGAAGTGTCTTTTAATAAACTAACTTTATCTAACAAGACCAACAGATCACTAAATGGTGACTCTTCTTCATTTTTGTCTTCATGGCTTTGGGTTTTATCGTGCCAGTCTTCATACCAGTCTTAATTTTCTTCATCATGGCTTTATTATGCCAGTCAAACCTCTATCAATGCTCTGTAGTTTAGATATCACAGAATCTACATACATCCAACCATCAATCCAGACCCCCCCCCCCCCCCCCCACCTGCTTGCCTCTCCTCTCCATAACAAGGCTTTATCAAGTTGGTGGGTTCTAAGCTGGACCTGCGTTCGGTGTCCTGGAAGAGGCATGTGGATGTGATCCCCTACTCCCTCAGCACAGACACCGAGACCAGCTCCGACGAGACCCCACGACCCAGCCGAACACAGACACCCCATCAAGGTGAAGACCGCCCTGGATAGACAGACAGACAGACAGACAGACACATAGATGGCATAAACCTCCCAAAGCAGTGGCAGTGCCCCCTATGCCACCACCTCTCAGTCTGCACAAAGTCTTCAGATCTCTAATCAACATCATGTTTCCGCCCTCCAATCTACCCCTACCCCTGGTTCTGGTCTGGCCTCTTCCCCTGTTGTACCGCAACCCTCCCACCCAAATGGTCTTCACTTCCAGGCATCAACTGAGCCACCGCCAGTTGATGGTCATGACCGGATTTTCCAGGTGCCTGTCTGTCTCTCCTGTCTGCACTCTTTACACCTCTATGTTGAGAGATGCCCTGGGAAAGAGGTGGCTTGTATAAACAACAAGCTCTCACAGTCTAACGTCAGAATTGCACGTTCATCCATGTTTCTCAAACGTCAAATTTTGAAGTTGTTCCAAAAGTCAAATTTCAAAGTGTTTTAAGGTTAGGTTTAGGCATTAACTCCGAATGGTTATGGTAAGGGTTAAGGTTTGGGATAGGCTTAATACAAAAAATGGCAAAAACAACTTTACTGCTGGATTTCAACATGCAACCTTTTGCACCTTTTAACGCTT
This sequence comes from Thymallus thymallus, assembly GCA_023634145.1. Taxonomy (NCBI): domain Eukaryota; kingdom Metazoa; phylum Chordata; class Actinopteri; order Salmoniformes; family Salmonidae; genus Thymallus; species Thymallus thymallus. The sequence continues at coordinate 5,438,909 of CM042386.1, forward strand.
ACACCCATCCACCTACTTGAAGGTAACAGCGCTCACTGTTGCCCCTAGTGGTCGGTTTCCACATCATCTCCTGACGTCCTCAGACATGGATGGACGTCTAATACTGATTTGTATCACGGGTGAGCTGGCTATGTATAAAGGCTTCTCATGGCTGTGAAAGTGGTGATACCAAATATATGTATGTCCCTGTGTGCAGTCTAAGGCTGTAAGGTGGCCGTTTCTCTTACAGTTTGTTGGGAATTCCTGCTATTGATGTACTTGAATCAATTATTTTGTTTCCAGAATGTTTGGTTTGGGTTATGTTGGGTTTCAGAATGTTCGGTTTGGGTTATGTTGGGCTCCAGAATGTTTGATTTGGGTCATGTTGGGCTCCAGAATGTTTGATTTGGGTCATGTTGGGTTCCAGAATGATTGGTTTGGGTCATGTTGGGTTCCAGGATGTTTGGTTTGGGTCATGTTGGGTTCCAGAATGATTGGTTTGGGTCATGTTGGGTTCCAGGATGTTTGGTTTGGGTCATGTTGGGTTCCAGGATGTTTGGTTTGGGTTATGTTGGGTTCCAGGATGTTTGGTTTGGGTCATGTTGGGTTCCAGGATGTTTGTTTTGGGTTATGTTGGGTTCCAGAATGTTTGCTTTTGGTTATGTTGGGTTCCAGGATGTTTGCTTTGGGTTATGTTGGGTTCCAGAAAGTTTTCTTTGGGTTATGTTGGGTTCCAGAATGTTTGCTTAAGGTTATGTTGAGTTCCAGAATGTTCTTGATGTTCTTTCTCTTCATCTTTGTCTTACAGAACCAATGAACGGCCGGTCGGAACAGAACTTCCTCTTCCCCGGGGGAACTAATTCCATGTCGCGCAGTGCCAACATGTCTTCATCCAGCTACAGCCAGGTGTCTCCAATGTCCACCCTCAGCTCCAGCCACCGAGGAGGGGACGGGGGGTCCATGACCATGGAGTCCACCACAACATACCTCTCTGGACAAGGTACGGATGGATGCAGATTCTTTCTCAGCTTTTAAATCTTTCTGTTGATTTACGATAATATGACAGTGGTAAGTCACTCCAACTGGCTTGTCTTCACCAGAACACTACCCTATACAGAGTTGAGCCAACTTGGAGATTTAGAGTTTGAACGGGAAATGTGTTGACACCAAAAGTTTGACGACCTTGCACTCAGAATTTACCGTATGCTAGAATTCTATTGTTCAGCATCTATGTATTAGGTAGTCATCATTACCGGTCTCTTCTTCTCCTCTCCTACAGGAGGAAACTCTCTCTCCCGCACACAGGTGATTGGGGGCGGGACGCGCACAGAGAATGTTGTCATGAGGAAGCGATCAGAGAACAGAGGTTACTATGAGTATGACGACAACATCCGAGATTCCATCGTCATAGGAGACCTATCCAGTGGCTTGTCTGGATACACAGATGGCCAAAGTAAGATTAGTTGAAGCATATTTTTTAAGCATATTTTCAGCTCTTTGGGTTTAAAGAGCTGATCATTTACAGTCCACACTGACACAGGTCACGGGCATGAGGTTACACCGAGCCATTGAGAGGAGGCCTTTGATTATGAGGTCTTTGACTGTGAGGGTTTTGACTGTGAGGGTTTTGACTGTGAGGGTTTTGACTGTGAGGTCTTTGACTGTGAGGTCTTTGCTAAGGAAGATCGTTTTCAGATCTCTACTATTAAAAGCTGGAAGAAGCTAATCTGTTTGTCTCTATAAATGGCTGTAAATGTCAGAACTACAACTCATCTACAGCAGGCTTACTGATGAGGTGCATGAAGCGGATGGCTTGGATATCTGTTATCGATTACTGGGGTTGGTGGCTGCACAAAGCTATGCAGGTGCTATGCTGACTGTCGCTCTCCTTCTCCTGTTGTTCTCCATCCTTCAATCCTCTCCTCCCTTGCCTCTTTCCCTCTCTTCCTTCCTTTTCCTCCCTCTGTTACATCTCCCACTTCCTTCCTTCCTCCCTTCCTTCCTTCCTTCCTTCCTTCCTTCCTTCCTTCCTTCCTTCCTTCCTTCCTTCCTTCCTTCCTTCCTTCCTTCCTTCCTTCCTTCCTTCCTTCCTTCCTTCCTTCCTTCCTTCCTACCCTCCCTCTCCCCTCCTCCTACTCCTCCTCCTCCCCTTTGCCTCCTTCGCTTGCTCCCTGCGTTCTCAGGTACGTATGGCTTCAGCCCCACTCAGACACAGAGTCGGTACGACTCCAGTATGTGTCAGGCCTTCCGGGCCAGGACCCAGTCTGAGGATGTCTATGATGCACTACTGAACCTGGACAGGGTGCTCCAGGGTGAGTGTCTGTCTGTCTGTCTGTCTGTGTCTGTCTGTCTCTGTCTCTCACACCCACCCCTGGGACAATTGCAGGGCCTAAAGATACACTATGGCCTCATGGTAGGGCTTACCATGCCCATCTCTTTCTTCCTTTCTCTCTCGCTCTCTTTCTGCATCACGCTCACTCGCCCTCAATAATCCTATCTCATCTAGTAGTAGTCTATATAACCCCTGTAATTTTGACTCCACTTAACCCCTAACCTCCCTCCTTCCCTAAACCCATCTCTCTCTCTCTCTCCCCTTTCTCATTGACCTCTTTATCTCTCCCCGTCAGACTCTCGTGTGTCTCCTGGGGTCCCTGACACCCCCACCAGGTTGGTGTTCTCTGCCCTGGGCCCCACGGCACTGAAGATTAGCTGGCAGGAGCCCCACTGTGACAGGGATGTTCTGGGGTACTGTGTTCTCTACCAGCTGCTCAATGGAGGTATGGACCCATGGCCATTTGTGTCACATTGTAAACACATTGAGGGTATTGACCCATGACGATTTGTCACATTCTAAACACATCGTGTTTTGTTGATGTGCAGAATAAGTATATTGTTTTTTACTTTGAACCTGTTAACCTAGTTATCATGTTAGAATGAATAGGATCCCAAAATTGAGATCCAAACCGAATTGGATCTGTGAAATTCTTATCCGACATCGACAGGACCTGGTATTTTTCTGGAAAATCAATACCCAATCCGATGTCGACCAAATCCGACCCAAAATATGTCAGAGATCAGGTAGAATCAGATCCAAATAGGGTCCGGTCTCTATCGGACCCAAATGGATCTGAAAGATAAATGCAGCTTTATTGATGTGCACGTCTGGCAGCAGTGAACGTTAACATTTCACATGCATTTTCTGTTGTAGGCCTAAAATAATTCAATTGTGGTTTACACTACAGCTTAGTGTTTTCATAAATGACATCCCTAATTTAAAATGTGGACACAATGAGAAGGGAAGGGGTGTGTGGGGAAGACACTCCTAATGCTCTCTGTCTCCCGCTAATTAATGTGCTTTCATTGTTGCATTATATGAATTGTTTGCCCATTTGTTTGTTAATGTTTATTTGTATATATTTTGCTAGAGCACGCATAGAAGTACCTGGCCTGTGTGCAAATGTAGACCTATAAAGGTTTTGGGGATGTCTGATAATATTTCTGATTGTCTTAACTAACCACCACGTATGATCTGCGGAGCTTCTCAAAGTAGTTTTTCCATCGCCAGGAAGTCAGTGTTTAATATCCATTGTGAATGACAATAGTTCCTCACTCTCTTTCTCGATAGGCTTAAATACCACCACGCCTCGTGTGAAATAGCAACATATTGCTGATACCATATCTCCAGTGGAAAACAATGTTGCAAGTTTGCTACAGCGAGAGCTTAAGCAAGACAGAGACTGAACCAACTGCCATGTGTAGCAAATGTGATTTATAGGATGTTTATTTTCATCAGGATATTCTGGATCTGGTCAGTATTTCACATATTATTACCGATCCGAGGTCCGTGGCCACCGAGCATGATCCGAGGGTCAACTACAGAATTCTCGGGTAGGATCTCGGGTAATCGGGTCCAGATGTCCGTGAAGACTTCTGATAGGATTTGAAGAAGCCCTATCAACTTTTTAAGATCTTATTGCCTTGTCCCAGCATCCCTCAACAGTTAAGAAATTTCCCCCTCTGGGATCAATAAAGTACCTATCTATCTAATCTATATCCCTTGTCTCTCTCTCCAGGTGAGGTGAAGCGTATTAACATGTCCAGCCCAGCAGACAACTCCGTGGTGGTGCAGGACCTGCTGCCTAATCACTCCTACCTGTTCAAGGTGAAGGCTCAGAGTCAGGAAGGCTGGGGACCAGAGAGAGAGGGAGTCATCACCATAGAGTCAGCTGTCGACCCCAACAGCCCACTCAGCCCAATGCCAGGTAATCAGCTATATAGCCCACTCAGAACAATGCCAGGTAATCAGCTATACAGCCCACTCAGAACAATGCCAGGTAATCAGCTATATAGCCCACTCAGAACAATGCCAGGTAATCAGCTATATAGCCCACTCAGAACAATGCCAGGTAATCAGCTATACAGCCCACTCAGCCCAATGCCAGGTAATCAGCTATACAGCCCACTCAGAACAATGCCAGGTAATCAGCTATACAGCCCACTCAGAACAATGCCAGGTAATCAGCTATACAGCCCACTCAGCCCAATGCCAGGTAATCAGCTATACAGCCCACTCAGAACAATGCCAGGTAATCAGCTATACAGCCCACTCAGAACAATGCCAGGTAATCAGCTATACAGCCCACTCAGAACAATGCCAGGTAATCAGCTATACAGCCCACTCAGAACAATGCCAGGTAATCAGCTATACAGCCCACTCAGAACAATGCCAGGTAATCAGCTATACAGCCCACTCAGAACAATGCCAGGTAATCAGCTATACAGCCCACTCAGAACAATGCCAGGTAATCTTTGCCTCCCATTGTGGATCCTTCTTATCCTCACGCCTTTGGTTAGCTGATTCACCTCTGACCTCTCTCTGTTTCTGTTTGACTTTATATTTACTTTCTCTCTCTCCAATTCTCTTTTTTAATCTTTCAATCCATTGTTCCTTTGTCTCTCCTTCCCTCTCTCTCTCTCTCTCTCTCTCTTTCTCTCTCTGCCTCTGTGTACTTCTGTGTGTGTGTGTGTGTGTGTTTCTGTCTCTCTGTGTGTTTCTGTCTTCCCCCCTCCAGGTTCTCCCTTCACTCTCAGCCCCCAGTGCACCAGGCCCCTTGATATTCACAGCTCTCCTCTCTAACGCCCCTTCTCCCTCTCTCCCCCCAGGTTCTCCCTTCACTCTCAGTACCCCCAGTGCTCCCGGACCCCTGGTGTTCACAGCTCTGTCCCCCGAGGCACTGCAGCTGAGCTGGGAAAAACCCCGCAAACCCAACGGAGACATCCTGGGCTACGTAGTCACCTGTGAACATCTGCACGGAGGAGGTGAGACTGAGCACAGATTTGGGGTATTTTAGAGCTTTTTGTCAACAGTAATTTGCTAGGTTTTATACATTGACGTGATCAACAGAGACAAATGTAAATGACTCTTCTATTTTTCTAATCTTCAGGTCTTCTTGACTTGTTATGGACAATGCTAGCAAATGACCATTAACTTTCATAGCAATATTTATATTCACTTTAATTTCCTATTCTAATCCCCACCTTCCCCCTTCTCTCTTCCCCCCTCCAGGTGACATGCGTTCCTTCCAGGTGAGCGGTGACAGCGCTGAAACCAGTCTGACAGTTCCGGCCCTGAGTGAGAACATGCCGTACAAGTTCAAAGTTCAGGCCAGGACGACCCAGGGCTTCGGCCCCGAGAGGGAGGGTATCATCACCATCGAGTCTCAGGATGGGGGTAAGAGGACAGAGTTGTTCAAGAGTCTCTTATCTATGGTTTTATTTAGTGTTTAAATTTAAATGAATAATGTGCCGGTACTCACTTTAAATGTGCCACTTTATTTAGCAGCCAGTATTCTATACATTTGTACATTTTGAATTATATTGTATACTAATATATGATTCTCTGTCTCTTGTTCTCCCTTCTGTAGGCAGCATGTCTCAACTAGGAGGCCAAGGCGGCATGTCTCAACTAGGAGGCCAAGGCGGTATGTCTCAACTAGGAGGCCAAGGCGGTATGTCTCAACTAGGAGGCCTAGGTGGTATGTCTCAACTAGGAGGCCTAGGTGGTATGTCTCAACTAGGAGGCCTAGGCGGTATGTCTCAGTACAGCAGTCAGTCCTTGACCAAGAGAGAGGTGTACCAACTTCCGACAGAGGGCAGCACACGCACCAACGTCACACACACCATGATCAACGACCCATACTACTCAGGTAGTGTATCAATCTAATCTCTTTCTTTCTTTCTTTATCTCTCTCTCTCACTCACACTCTAACCCCCTCTCCTCCCCCTAGGAGACGGTATGATGATGATGGGGAAGACGACCCAGCACACAGAGACCAGTGGCATGGTGACACGCCATGTGACGAAGGAGGTGGTCCAGAAGAGCATGCAGGTGGCCGGCACCAGCAGCGTCACCAAGAAGGTCGAGAGGTCATTCTACGAGACCTGAGGTCAAAGGTCAACAACAAGATGGCGGCGTCCATGTTGCTCAACGTCCTCCTCTCCTCCCCGTCTGTTACAAACAATGGCTTCTGTCCTGTCCTACCCTCCGTCGGACATTCATTTCAATTATTTTGTTTATTGTTTTGTCTCTTGTTTCTATTTTGTTGAAAAATTGTACATTCAAAGAACTCTACCACCCCCACAAAGATATATCTTCTTGGAAGTCTGTCATTTTTACAAATACTACTCATGGCTGCCTCTATTTTTACAAATACTACTCATGGCTCCCTCTATTTTTACAAATACTACTCATGGCTGCCTCTATTTTTACAAATACTACTCATGGCTCCCTCTATTTTTACAAATACTACTCATGGCTGCCTCTATTTTTACAAATACTACTCATGGCTGCCTCTATTTTTACAAATACTACTCATGGCTGCCTCTATTTTTACAAATACTACTCATGGCTCCCTCTATTGCGTCTACCTGCTATCACACCCAGAGGCTTTTGATAAGGCAAGGCCATTACATTTATCTGAGGTCGGTTCTCAACAGTTAAAAGTAGAGTCGGTTCCTGCTAATATATCTTTTGACAGAGATTAGCTGAGAGATGAAGATGGGTAGAGGAGGTACTGGTTGGCTGCTTTTGGCGACTAGATGTCTACAACATTTCTGCAGTTTTTTAAATTGATGACATGCCTGCTAGTACTGCAAATTATGTTATTTTGTAAGGGTTCATAGAGCATTGTATTATTGGTTTGTTGGTAACTCTCACAGCCATTACAAATATATTAGACTGATGTGTTTTCTGTATGTCAGAAGAAATGGAAATGTTGATGCCAAATACTGTATTGCATCATATTGTTAGTGTAAAAATATGTTTCCTATGGTTTTGCATATTTAATTTCCTTTTTCCCCATGCATATCTGAACAAAGTTAACTAATTCATAATGATCCTCTGTAGCTCAGTTGGTAGAGCATAGCACTTGCAACTCCAGGATAGTGGGTTCGAATCCTGGAACCATCCATAGCACACGTAGAAAAAATATATAGATATATGTTTGCACCCATGACTAAGTCGCATTGGATAAAATCGTCTGCTAAATCGCATGTCTTACATTTATAATGTAGATATGTAAGGGATTCCCAGGTAACAGCATTTCATAGTTCAAATGTGTATATCTCATTACTGTGTCATTGTTTCAGAAAGAGTGCTTCAGTCTAAAAACCTTTTGAGCCTCGTCTAACTAATATATTCGAACTAAACGACTGATATACTGTATCTGAGGTATATGTTTTGGGTCAACAACATTGTATTGTCTTTTTAATGTATTTTCAAACCTACACTGTGCTTTGGTTCAATTATGTCCATTGTAAAGAGTCCTTACACTTAGTAAGACATGGCGAGATTAATTAGAAGATGGATTTGTTGTGTATCGTCTAACAATTCAGAAATATACCAAAAATGTATAAGGCAAACCATTTTTCTACTTTTTCAATCATATCTATTCATCAGTTAGTTACTGTTTTTTTTATATGTGGCATATCTATTTTATTACACTCAATAAAGATTGAATATACAGTAAACCACCTCTATTTGGGTAGCAAACTACCAGTAATTTACCAAAGTTACTGGAATTGACACACATTTTGGTAATTATCAGGCAATCTATGGTCATTTGGGTAATTTATACTTATTTTTTACTGATTTCTTTTGCACATTTATTAAAAATAAAAAACAGAAATACCTTATTTACATTAGTATTCCGACCCTTTGCTATAAGACTTGAAATTGAGCTCTGTTTCCATTGATCATCCTTGAGATGTTTCTACAACTTGATTGGAGTCCACCTGTGGTAAATTCAATTCATTGGATATGATTTGAACCGGCAAACACTTGTGTCAAATAAGCCATGAGGTCGATGGAATTGTCCGTAGAGCTCAGAGACAGGATTGTGTCGAGGCACAGATCTGGGGAAGGGTACCAAAACATTTCTGCAGCATTGAAGGTCCCCAAGAACACATTGGCCTCCATTCTCAAATGGAAGAAGTTTGGAACCACCAAGACTCTTCCTAGATCTGTACGCCCGACCAAACTGAGCAATCAGGGGGAGAAGGGCCTTGGTCATGGAGGTGACCAAGAACCCGATGGTCACTCTGACAGAGCTCCAGAGTTCCTCTGTGGAGATGGGAGAACCTTCCAGAAGGACAACCATCTCTGCAGCACTCCACAAATCAGGCCTTTATGGTATAGTGGCCAGACAGAAGCCACTCCTCAGTAAAAGGCACATGACAGCCAGCTTGGAGTTTGCCAAAAGGCACCTAAAGAACTCTGACCATGAGAAAAAATATGATCTGGTCTGATGAAACCAAGATTGAACTCTTTGGCCTGAATGCCAAGCGTCACGTCTGGACTGTATAGTATGAATTTTGTACATCTTTGTCCAGTAGTTTCTAGTAGATAGACCATATGGTTCAAGAGAAAAAAGCCTCTAATCAACAAATGGCATTTTCAATTAAGTTCTAGATTCAATCAGCTCAAGCATTAACCGGCAATAGCGTTGGAGCTTTCAAAATGGTGAGCAGCTACACTACCGTTCAAAAGTTTGGGGTCACTTAGAAAAAATGTTTTTTTAAAGAAAAGCTAATTTTTTGTCAATTTAAAATAACATCAAATTGATCAGAAATACAGTGTAGACATTGTTAATGTTGTAAATGACTATTGTAGCTGGAAACTGAATATCTACATAGGCGTACAGAGGCCATTATCAGCAACCATCACTCCTGTGTTCCAATGGCACGTTGTGTTAGCTAATGTTTTTATTTTAAAAGGCTAATTGATCATTAGAAAACCCTTTGGCAATTATGTTAGCACAGCTGAAAACTGTTGTGCTGATTAAAGAAGCAATAAAACTGGCCTTCTTTAGACTAGTTGAGTATCTGGAGCTTCAGCATTTGTGGGTTCGATTACAGGCTCAAAATGGCCAGAAACAAAAACCTTTCTTCTGAAACTCGTCAGTCTATTCTTGTTCTGAGAAATTAAGGCTATTCCATGCGAGAAATTGCCAAGAAACTGAAGATCTCGTACAACGCTGTGTACTACTCTCTTAACAGAAAAACAATTAACCTTTTAAAATGATAAACTTGGATTAGCTAACACAACATGCCATTGGAACACAGGAGTGATGGTTGCTGATAATGGGCCTCTGTACACCTATATAGATATTCCATTTTTAAAAATCAGCCGTTTTCAGCTACAATAGTCATTTACAACATTAACAATGTCTACACTGTATTTCTGATATATTTTATTTTAAATGGACAAAAAACAAGGACATTTCTAAGTGACCCCAAACTTTTGAACGGTAGTGTATATGTGATCATTGTCACCAAGCCACACCCATCCCACTAGCTTTAGATGTTTAGAACTAGAAAGTCTAGGCTATATAGAAATAATACTGCTCAAATTGAAAATCAGGAAACAAAATCATTAGGATTTCTATGAGCCTAATCAAGGTGTAGATTACATCTTGCATTTCAGTGTTTTAACTTGTAAACAAGGCTGCATGGGATCTCCCTTAATGCAACTCCATGCAGCCAATGGCAATGTCCGCTTTAGGTATAATGCCAGGATCCTGATTTAATTGAGCCCTAACTTTATTTCCAATTAACTCTTCCAACTATTTACTTGTTTCACAACTGCCACCAGTTTGCCGCCGAAACGTTAACAACAAAGACATATTGACATAGTGAAATACATAATGTGTAAACAATATAATGTATATTTAATGCTGAAACCCACATATTAAACATAAATGGTATTCACAAAGTTGATGGGTTATATTTAGGATAATGTTTTACAGCTTTGTCATTCATTTCTTATTTCCTATATTTTACATGTGATAAGGCCACACAGAGGCCAGAGATGATTACAGACACCTGTGATAATCTGAAGTACCCATAAAGGCCACTAGATGTAATGTGATGAAAATTCCATAAAATCCTTGAAAGTTACAAAAATGCTGGTAGTTTACTGGTAAACTTTGAAAGGTACCAGTAATATACCCTCCCTTTGCAACCCTAATGTCACCTTTGTAGACCACAAACCGACAAACATATTTTTGAGATTTTTCTTAATTTATTGACGACTGAAAGAAAAGCATTGTTATCACACCATTATACACACTGTCAATATGCTAATACACGTTATGAGACTCTGGAAAGCTGGAGAGTGGAGTCAGAGAGGAAGAATGAACTAGCTGAATGAACAAGCTGGAGAGTCAGAGAATCAGAGAGGAAAAATGAACTACTGCATGCTCCGTCTTTCCCCACAACGACCTGTCAGTCTGTCTCTCTCGGTCTCTCTCTGTGTCCGACTTCTGTGTGCAAGCTCTTGCTGAACTACATATCGACTACGTCAGATCTTTGGGTAATTTGGTTTCTTTACAGTTCCTTTGTACCTTGAAGTACTGTGGCATGAAGGTACTGTAATAAAAGGTGTAAGAGATGATGATTGTTCTTCAGCCTAGGTCCTAAGGAGTGCATGCATTTGTTCCAGCCTAGTTTTAACAAACCTGAATGAACTAATCAACTAATCATCACACCATCGAATCAGGTGTGATAGTGCTGGGCTAGAACAAAAGCCCGCACTATTGCTACATTTACAATATTCAGTGTGGATTCCAGGCTAGCTTTCCAGGACCAGGTTTTGAAGAACGCTGTAATACGTTATCACCAGAGACAGGGTCCAGGACAGAGGCAGGGTTCCCTGGTCTGTGCCGGCCTGATCACCAGATCCCTCACCACCTCTACAGTCCCAAACACGGGAAACATTCTCTCTGTGAAGGTCTCGTTGTAGGTGTAGATGTGGGACCTCTTCTCCACATTGTAGAAGGAGAGCTGGCCCTGCTCATAGTCCAGGTAGACCCCCACCTTCCTGGGGACCAGCATCTGGGCCAGTGGCGTGGAGGGCACCGTCAGGGCCTTGAGGTCTGAGCCCCTCTCCAGCCTCAGGGTGAGGTAGCCCGTCTGTGTGTTGAGGGAACTGTAACCCTTCCTCTGGGCGGAGGCTTTAGCCACGCCCAGCCGCCAGTCCCGGTCACCCACTTCGACTTCCCAGTAATGACGCCCGGAGATGTAGCCCTCGTTTCCCAGAGCGTCCAACCAACAGCCGTGGAAGCGGCTCTTGCAGTTAGAGACGTCTCGCCGCTCCCGGCCACAGCGCAAGCGCTTGTCGTTATCAGAGAGGAGGAGGTCAGGGTTGGCTGTCTTTGGGTCAAGGGTCACTTCCTGTGCAGCATCACAGATCCAGTTCCATACTGAGAAAAAGGTTGTTGTTAGGAAAGAAAAGGGACGACTGTATTTACATTGTCCTTTACTCCTCAATACAAAGTTAGTCCAGCATGAGTTTCACATACCATTGTGGGGAATGTAGCGGGCGGCATCTGTAAACGAAACTGGGGTTAAAAATACTGTCCAAGTTAAATCTGTTACTTAAGTGCCAAGTGCTCAAGCATGTTTGTCCATTCCGCTTCTTACATTTTTCATCAATCCTAATTGGCAGCACTTCAAGTGATTCATCAACCATCCCAGCAAACATGCCCACATTGGCACAATGTAGACCCAACGCGGACTAAAATATTGGCCCCATGTAGGCTGTGCACATTATGTCGATGGGCCTTTACTCATCGGCTCCACATTGGCCAGTGTGGCCAGTCTATATCTGGTAAGGGCAGCCCTCGCTTTGCCTGAAATAAGTACATCTTTTCCCAGCAAACATGTCCACATTGGCATGATGTCGGCCCGATGTGGGCAAAAATAATGGCCCCATTTGGGCTGCCCACCCTATGCCAATGTATTCATTTTTATCTATTATTTATTTATTACAATTCAATGCATATATTTTAACATTTTCAAGCATTAAAAGTATTTAATGAATGTGTTACATTGTATCAGAATGACAACTAAGTTGTTACTATCATACATAGTTTTTCAAGAGAAACCATTTAGTTTCACATACAGTCGTATGCAAACGTTTGGGCACCCCTGACAATTTCCATGATTTCCAATTATAAATAATTGGGTGTTTGGATCAGCAATTTCATTCTGATCTATCAAATAACTGATGGACACAGTAATATTTCAGTAGTGAAATTAGGTTTATTGGATTAACAGAAAATGTGCAATATGCATCAAAACGAAATTAGACAGGGGCATAAATTTGGGCACCCCAACAGAAAAATCACATCACTATTTTGCTAAAATAACAGCCTCTAGACGCTTCCTATAGCCTCTAATGAGTGTCTGGATGATATTTTGGACCATTCCTCCTTACAAAACATCTCCAGTTCAGTTAGGTTTGATGGTTGCCGAGCATGGACAGCCTGCTTCAAATCATCCCACAGATTCTCAATGATATTCAGGTCTGGGGACATTCCAGAACATTGTACTTGTTCCTCTGCATAAATGCCCGGGTAGATTTTGAGCAGTGTTCTGGGTCGTTTTGGGTCGTAACTTCAACTTTGTGACTGATTCTTCAACATTATTCCCAAGAATCTGCTGATATTGAGTGGAATCCATACGACCCTCAACTTTAACAAGATTCCCAGTACCGGCACTGGCCACACAGCCCCACAGCGTGATGGAACCCCCACCAAATGTTACTGTGGGTAGCAAGTGTTTTTCTTGGAACGCTGTGTTCTTTTGCAGCCATGCATAACGCCCCTTGTTATGACCAAATAACTCAATATTTGTTTCATCAGTCCACAGCACCTTATTCCAAAATGAAGCTGGCTTGTCCAAATGTGCGTTTGTGGCGTGTGTGCAGAAAAGGCTTCTTCGCATCACTCTCCCGTACAGCTTCTCCTTGTGCAAAGTGCGCTGAATTGTTGAACGATGTACAGTGACACCATCTGCAGCAAGATGATGTTGTAGGTCTTTGGAGGTGGTCTGTGGACTGTTTTTCACCGTTCTCTCCTCTCCGATATTTTACTTGGCCTGCCACTTCTGGCCTTAACAACTGTGCCTGTGGTCTTCCATTTCCTCACTATGTTCCTCACAGTGGACACTGACAGCTTACATCTCTGCGATAGCTTTTTGTAGCCTTCCCCTAAACCATAATGTTGAACAATCTTTGTTTTCAGGTCATTTGAGAGTTGTTTTGAGGGCCCCATGTTGCCACTCTTCAGAGGAGAGTCAAAGAGAACAACAACTTAAAATTGGCCACCTTAAATACCTTTTCTCATGATTGGATGCACTTGTCTATGAAGTTCAAGGCTTAATGAGCTCACCAAACCAATTGTGTGTTCCAATTAATCAGTGCTAAGTAGTTACAGGTATTCAAATCAACAGAATGACAAGGGTGCCCAAATCACATCTGATTTAATTTCATACAACTTAATATTGCTAAATTAAAAATCTTTGTCTGGACAATACCCCAGTACTCAGCTTTTATTAGAAAATGAATGGCATGCCACTGTGATCATTTTCTGTGACGACTAGTAAATTACACTAGTAAATTATTATGCAGCCTCAGAGGGGTGCCCAAAATTTTGCATACGACTGTATATCAATATTATTTAAGTATTTTTGAAACCTTCACAATGGCTCCGGAGGAGATTGCAGTGTACAAGACCAGGTAGAATGTGGACATCGCTGTAGGCATCACACAACACAACAGTTCAACTAGAACAACATTCTCAGTAATGGTTGCACAAAAATAACTGTGTGCAAACCACGCCCACAAATATTCAAATAAGCCCCTGCCTCTACATTGTGAAGTAGCAGGACTTGCTGTGGGCTAGACTGGGTTGGGCTTGCTGTTCTTCAATAAAGAGCATGGAGAAATATTGGAGAAAATCATTGCATAGTTGCCATGCGAAATATCAGAATTGCCGCAGCAAAATCAAGCATTTTGTCCCGCAAATATCACAATAAATCCCTGAAAAATCCTGGAGGGACTAGCTAGCCCGTGTCAGGCGTATACTCACATGGGGCCAATGGGGTCATGTTTGCTGGGATGTCACCCTAATGACAATGAAAGGCTGACTGATTGAATTGCCCATGATAAATTCTATGAATCTGATGTGATCTCTTGAGCACTGATTGATTATTACCCTTCATCTTACTTAGTGGCATAATCAGCTCTCATTGGCATAATCAGCTCTCATTGTCACACACGGACACACCTGTCATCTCCAACATCTCTCTGTCACTGATTGCTGTAACACTTGTGTAAGGGCAAGATTCAATCAGATTTGCGCTGGCCGACAACTGCGTAGCTGTTGTTTTGGCGGTGTCGGAGTTGGAACTGCGTTAAGAGCTGTCAAATCCAGACGTGCCTCCCAGCAATGAGGGGATTTAATTAATCTGGGCGCCCGTGTACCGGTTGAAAGTTGATTGCACCAGCAACAAAACACCTGCTATGCGGGCGTCGTCTATCGGCAGTTAACGCTTGATCTAATAGTATCTAGACAAAACACTTTCTTTCTTCAATGCGTCAAAACTCTACACACCGATCTTCTGACTCCTCTGTTTTCTGATTAGCCACTGTTTGGTTACGTCCTCCTGCAGACACAGAGGATAGACTTGAGTGAGTTTATATAATCATGCAGATTAATTGATTCATAATAATAAGAGTTGTCAAAAAGTGATGTATTGCTTTGAGTCATTTGAGAATGGTTGACTAAATCAGTAGTTCTCAATTCTCTCCACAGTGATCCTCAGTCATTCCAAAGCTTGCATACATCATTCAACTTGTTAATGAACAATTATCCATAAAAGTTATATCAAGAACCATAAACAAGGGTTATATTTAGCTCCAAAAAGGGTTGGAACCATAGCCGAACCCTTTTTTGGTGCTATATAGAACCTTAGGAAAGGGTTCTTTATAGCACCATACAGGTTCCATTTAGAAACTTATGAGCATGGTTCTTTATTGAACCTTCAAAAAAAAGTTTAGACATAGAATCAACAAGGGTTCCGCTATGGTTACTAGCCAAAGAACCCTTATTTGGAACTATATAGAGCCACCTGATTTTAGTGTGTAGAGCATTCATTGTAAGATAGCTAAAAAAGACAACTGCATATCCCAGTCGTAGTAAGCTCATGTTTTCCTCAATAAGTAGCTATCAGAACAGTTAGTTCATGAAAGGAAAGGGTGTTATTATTATGGTTCACTCATAAAAACACACACACCTTGTCAGGGCTGTCTGCACTCAGCACGACCCACATGACCAGCTCCATGGCTGGGAGAAGGTTGGGCAGACGCCCCCTCCTCCACTGGAACTCCAGATCATCTAACATCATCAATACAGCCTCACCGGGCCAGATACTGGGCTAGAGGGGGGGGACGTTGATATGGTTAGGATAGGAAGGAAGTTTTCCGTTACTGGTCCCTCAATTCATAGCTACATAATAAGTGATATACACACTAATGCAACACAGGAGACTGCTGTCAGAGAAGGGGAGTTGAGGATGAACTGGGACAGAGAGCTGCTCCTTAATCACAGAGGTGTCAGAAACAGAGAGCGCGAGAGAGAGAGAGAGAGAGAGAGAGACAACAGCTCTAATACCATACGTAAATGACTCGCTGTGCCAGAGAATACATTAGATAAAGAAGGACAATGCGTCTTTGTCAATTTGTCAACAAGCAGTAGCCACTTCAGTAATACGTTGGACACTGGGAAACTGCCTCTGACCTTATTACAGGGGCTGAGTCACTGGCTTAAGGGTGCTCTTACATGCTGTCCCAAGGAGGGTGCGTCATGTTGTGTCAGGCTTGTTTCGCTATACTAGACTTGAGTGGGTTGAGTCACTGAGGTGATCTTCCTGTCCGGTTTTGCACCCACTCAGGCTTGTGCAGTGGAGGAGATCTTGGTGGGCTATACTCAGCCTTGTCTCGGGGTAGTAAGTTGGCGGTCAGTTGATATCCCTCTAGTGGTGTGGGGGCTGTGCTTTGGCAAAGTGGGTGGGGTTATATCTTCCCCCGGCACAGCCAGAAAAAGACTTGCCACCCATCAGAGTCTGGTTCCTATCTAGGTTTCTTCCTAGGTTCCTGCCTTTCTATGGAGTTTTTCCTAGCCACTGTGCTTCTACATCTGCATTGCTTGCTGTTTGGGATTTTAGGCTGGGTTTCTGTATAAGCACTTTGTGACATTGGCTGATGTAAAAACAGCCTTCTGAATACCTTTGACTCTAGTGACCCAATCCCACCCATGTTCCTTACCTCTGGTCTGTTTCTGAGCTGATGTGTCCAGTCCATGATGACCCGTTTGTGGGTTCCGATGTCATACTCTCCCCCTGTCTCCAGCGTACACAACGGGTGCCTCTTCTCTGGCCCTTCAGCCTGCAGCTCCGTCTGCATCCTCCTCGGCTGCAAAATCAAAAAGACAAGGGTCCATAAAGAGATCATGAAGTAAAAAGTGCAATAACAAGTCTCATATCGAGGACTAATAATAGTTTAGCAACAAAGAAAACAATGACAAAAGATTTACAGCGGGTGAAATAAGTATTGAACACGTCACCATTTTTCTCAGTAAATATATTTCCAAAGGTGCTATTGACATGAAAGTTTCACCAGATGTTGGTAACAACCCAAGTAATCCATACATAGAAACCAAAACAAATAAGTTCAGAAATTAAGTTATGTGTAATAATGTGAAATGACACAGGGAAAAAGTATTGAACACATGAAGAAAAGAGGTTCAAAAAGGCATGGAAAGCCAAGACAACAGCTGAAAAAGCCAAGACAACAGCTGGTTGAGGCAAATTTATGGTGAAATGATTGTCTTTCCACTTCCGTATTATGGCCCCAACAGTGCTCACTGGAACATTCAGAAGCTTAGAAATGCGCCTATAACCAATGCCATCATTATGTTTTGCAACAATTAGGTTGCGAATGTCTTGAGACAGCTCTTTGCTTTTACCCATCATGAGATGTGTCTTGTGTGACAATTGGCAATGAGACCTTTTTGTAGGCCATCAGTTGGGACTGAACCAGCTGATATTAATTTGCACTGACAGGGGGCTGGATTGCTTTTTAATTACTGATAGTTTTCAGCTGTTGTCTTGGCTTTCATTGCCTTTTTGCACCTCCCTTTCTTCATGTGTTCAATACTTTTTCCCTGTGTCATTTCACATTATTACACATAACTTAATTTCTGAACTTATTTGTTTGGGTTTCTTTGTCTGTATGGATTACTTGGGTTGTTACCAACATCTGGTGAACATTTCATGTCAATAGCACCTTTGGAAATATATTTACTGAGAAAAATGGTGACGTGTTCAATACTTATTTCACCCGCTGTATTTCAAGAAAAATGTGCTTTTTAAAGTAAAACTTTCAAACAGCTTTCAAACGTCAGCGCTCACCTGGCCTCTCTTCTCTAGCACGGCAGCCCACTCCACTATAAATTGTCTACACACACTGGGAGGCCAGTTGTCTTCACTGGTCCAGATGTGGGATAGGACCTTTGACCTCTGAGAAGATAATAGTAGAGAGAGCGTGGTTGTTTCTTTACGTGTGTGTGTGTGTGTGTGTGTGTGTGTGTGTGTGTGTGTGTGTGTGTGTGTGTGTGTATATATATACCTGGCACAGTCTGTAGAGTTCCCTGGCCAGTTCCATGATGAATAGCTGACTCTCCACTAAAGGTTTTTTCTTCTCATTTGTCACTTTCTTACGAGACTCCTAGAACAGAGGGAGCGATGGATGAGCAGTGCAGCACTGCTACACAGATAAAACCCCAGACAGGAAATACTCTTGAGTACATCTTGACAAGGACAAATATCAGTACTATTAAGAGGTGTCTGAGAATTGAGAGGTGTCCAAGGGTCCTACCTTTAGGCGGATCTTGATTTTTTTGGCCGGCTCGATGAGGAACTGGATGAACTCCTTCATCATGTTGGCAGCTAGGGGGAGAGAAATACAACAGGGATACACAGCTTCAATACTCTGGCACAGTGATACACAGCTTCAATACTCTGGCACAGTGATACACAGCATCAATACTCTGGCACAGTGATACACAGCTTCAATACTCTGGCACAGTGATACACAGCTTCAATACTCTGGCACAGTGATACACAGCTTCAATACTCTGGCACAGTGATACACAGCTTCAATACTCTGGCACAGTGATACACAGCTTCAATACTCTGGCACAGTGATACACAGCTTCAATACTCTGGCACAGTGATACACAGTTTCAATACTCTGGCACAGTGATACACAGCTTCAATACTCTGGCACAGTGATACACAGTTATATTATTTGTTGGCATTCATTCTATCCGTTTTGGGCCTGAGTTATAGCTGACTGGGCTCCAATGGCACCTCAAATCAATGAGGAGGCAGAATACGGACAAGTATGAGCAGAGAAAAAGTGGTAGAGTAGGGAAGAGTGTGTGTGTGTGTGTGTGTGTGTGTGTGTGTGTGTGTGTGTGTGTGTGTGTGTGTGTGTACTGCGCAACTTCTAAATCACTACATTGCAGTAGAGTGAGAGAGAGAGAGAGAGAGAGAGAGAGAGAGAGAGAGAGAGAGAGAGAGAGAGAGAGAGAGAGCAGGGGTGTGAGAGAGACGAAAAACTGCAGAGTAATATGTTTTCAGGATAAGTGTGTGTGTGGGTCGATGCAGCTTAATTATGGCCTTGGTGTCAGGCAGATATCCCAAGGAGATGTGAAGCTGCAGCTAAGAGAGTGTTTTTTCACAGCCCACAGAACAACCGTGTTGAAATCAGCAGCACCCACCTGGCCTGCACCCTGCAGCTAGTTTGATGAAGAAGAGGTGATTTGCTGAACATTTTATGGTGAAGGCAGCAGCCGGAAAGGGCCAAAAATTATCATTAACTTTCGAAAGAAAACACAGTAGAATAACCATTCTGCAGGGTGTTTGGAAATATTGGCAAACAATATATTTTCACAGCTACACTCTAAAACATTTCCTGTAAAATGTAGATTAACTTACTGGCAGTAATTGACCAGTAAGTTACTGTAATTTATTTTACAGTACAGCTACTGTAATCAATTTTACTGTAATTCATTTTATGGTGCCAACATTTTTTGTGTAATCTCATTTACAGTACATTACTATAATTACCCACGTAGCGGCATATTACCCAGTGTTCTTTGCCAGTTTTCATTTTAAAATCTTGGTCATTTAGCGGGCTCTCTTGTCCTTAGCAGTGCATTCAACAAAGGTTGATAAAAAAAAAAAATCTAAGTCATAGCAAGTAACCGTTACTGAAAATGTTGTAGTTAAGGATACATTGATCTTCAAAATAAATGTAATTACAACAAGATATCTTATGATAAATCTCTTACCATCTCTGGATAGTGCCAATACAGTGCTGAGATATTCACTGTATTTTGATGCCAGAGCAATGAAACACAGTAAAAGTGACCATTAAACTGTAAGAAAAATGATTTATACAGTAAATGACTGTAATTACAAGGGATTAGAGCAAGCAGGTTGGGTGTATTAATTTGCATATTACAGTATATTAATTAATATTTTGTGTTTTACATCACTTGCACTTCTAGAGGCCTAAACAATGGCTTCCAAACTGGCCGTGATTACAGGGCAGAACAGATAAATATTCAACCATTAAAACGGTTTAAAGGTCCTGAATAGTCATTATGAAAAGTATTTTTTCTCTCATGGCTAACTACCAGTAAGTTTGAAAAGACAGGCTGAGTGGGAGGGGAGTTTATATGTTCATGAGCTTGCCTTGACTGACAGCTCTTTGAAACGCCTATGTCAAGCAACTTGGATGCAGTGAGCACTGTTGCAGTAAAATCATCTCAAGCTAATTTGGTGATACACAAAGCAACTCAACCATTGCCATTGCTATGGGATCAATTTATGCCAAATGTATTCACAAATGTAAATCACTTTCCACAAACAAACACCTTTTGATTTGTATTTGTAAATCGATATATTGCATTCGATTTTTTTTATAACTTCATATATGCAGGTAATTTCCAAGGGCCTTTAAGTAAAATTACTGCCATAAAGATTTGCAAATATGCACAAAAAAGTGATCAAGTGTTAAAAGCGATTTGTAGTCGTAGACGAAAAGTTCTCATGCGTAGAAAGCAATTTGTTGACGTCATCACCTATAATTAAATGTCTAACATTTAAAACACAGAAGCAGCACAAACAAAACTTTTAACGGCACAAAAGAAGCACAAACAAACACTACTATTTGGGGTGAATTTGGAGCATGTTGGGGGGCTGAGTGACCTCAGAATGACCTATAAAATATTATTTAATATCTAAAAAATGATAGCAGCACAAATTAACATTTTAATGGCACAAACCAGCACAAACGGAGCACAAACGATTAAACCTATTTTGCCGAAGTTTTGCGTTGGGTGGGCGGCCAACTTCACGCAGGTGAACAGATCTACTGCTTCTTAGACTTGCTTTCAATTAGTGATGTGTCATGCGCAAAAGATGCGGCTCTGAGAGCCGATGCTTTGTAGTGAATCAGAAGAGCCGGCTCGCATCGAGTGAGAGCCGGCTCCCAGTTTTTTTCCTTTCGCTGCGTGCTTACAGGCAGTACTTTGTTTTGATTGGTCAGCAATCGCATCGCGGCCAATCAGATGTGAGGATATGGGATCATACCATTATGTAAAAACAGAGAGGGGGGTGAAGTGAAGCGGCACTCCACTGCAAGTTAATGAGTCGTAACAACGTTAATAACGACACTGTCTGTCAGATAGCGGTGAGGAGAGTGTGTGAGTCGTAACTATGAGTGACACCCGAAAGAGAAGCAGCATCTGGCTCCAGTTTAAAGACAATGGAAACAACAAAGCAGAGTGCGTTCACTGCAAGATGAAAATTACTTTAAGAGCAGGTTCCACCACAAACCTGCATAGACATATGAGAACTGTCCATCCTACAGTGCAGTTAGAGGAGAGAGGGCAAGCTAGCACCCCATCTACAGATCCTGGTGTGTCTCATCCCCAAAAAACAGCAACTGCAGCAGCATCTACTGGCTTCCCCACACATGCAGGTATAACCTCTCCTACTGCAGCTCAAAGCAAAATAAGCCAGTTTATACCCAAAGTGATGACCCCATCCAAACAGCACAGCATTGATGTAGAGCTAGCTAAAATGATAGCTACTGATTTCCAACCCTTTTCAATTGTGGAGGACAGAGGTTTTAAAAGTTTTGTCAAAACTTTAAATCCCACATACACTCTTCCCAGTAGAAAAACATTGTCCCAAACAACAATACCTAAACTATATGACACAGAACGGGCATTATGGCAAGTAAGGGTGAAACAAGCTCCATCAGTTTGCCTGACAACTGACTGCTGGACCTCCAGAACAACCTGCTCTTTCATGGCTGTCACTTGCCATTTCATTGAAAATTACAAGATGACATCTTGCCTTTTGGACTGCTTTGAGTTCACAGAGAGACACACTGCAGAAAACCTAGCAGATGAGCTAGTAAGAGTGGCAAAAGAGTGGCAAGTAGAGGACAAAGTAGTGTGCTGTGTGAGTGACAATGCAGCAAACATCACCAAAGCCATAAAAATTCTTAAGTGGACCCATCACCCATGTCTGGCACATACACTAAACCTCATGATTAGAGATGCCCTAAAGGTGGTCAAACCAACCGTGGATAAGGTGAAGGCTGTTGTGGAGTTTTTCCACAAAAGCACAGTTGCAACACAGAGGCTAAAGTCCACACAGTGCCAGATGGGGATGCCTGAACTGAGGCCCAAACAAGAGTGTGCCACCAGGTGGAACTCAACATTTTATATGTTGAAACGAATTCTTGAAACAAAAGATGCCATCATCTCCACCCTGGCCCTCATCAACGCACCAGTTGATGCTCTATGTCAAGAGGAATGGGAGCTGGTGAAAGAGGTCTGCACCGTCCTGCAACCATTTGAGGAGGTGACTGTGGAAATAAGTGCAGACAGGTACCTTGGACCATTTTTTTTCACTACTACCATTCAGTCACTATTATACATTGCAGAAACAATACAGTATAATGTGCCACATATAATATGCCACATACTTTAAAAAAAGCTTCATTTTAAAAGTTGCTGTTTCTCTCCCTCAGCTATGTTTCTGCCTCAAAAATGCTCCTGCTATGCAAAGGTTTGCAGCGTGTGACAGCCCAACAGACTGTAACCATGCAGAAAGGGAAAGAATTGGTTGCAGCTCTTTGTTCAGCCATGGACCGGAAATTTCTGCGTATGGAGTACAACACTGAGCTGGTGGCAGGCCAAGGCCTCAGTCTTTCCACGCCTGGCGAAGGTGATGGAAGGGAGACTGTGTATTGTGGCAACATCGGTTCCTTCAGAGAGAATCTTCTCAAAAACAGGGCAGATAATCTCAGAAAGAAGAAATAGGATCAGTCCATCAAAGCTGAGGCATCTGTTTTTTTTGAATGCCAATCTTCACTGAGGACATTAATACTGTTTGCTTGAGTTTGGTTCTAGTTCTGTTCTAGTTCAATTCTGTTTATTTGCTGTTTTTTTGTTGTTAATTTGTGCAAAAAAATGTTTGATTAAAATGATTAAAAACAAAAGAATGCTTTTGTAACAAAATAAATGCATAAAAACACTGCACATGAAAGGGTTTTCAACACACAAACCATTTTTTTTTTTTAAAGTTAGGGTAAAATAAAGGCCTACAAAAAAATCCTAAATTAAGAGCCGTTCAGGAGTCGAAAGAGCCGGCTCTTCTTTGGGAGCTGAGCCAAAAGAGCCGGCTCTCGGAAAAGAGCCGAACTTCCCATCACTACTTTCAATAACAAATCTATGACTTGCTGCCGTTCTGATTTGTCCCCTATATAAATGTAATTGTTAGTAAATCCCTAAAGCATATCACTTAAATTGGTACAGCCCTCTCACTAACAGGTGCAATAAATAAAACCTCTTACAAGACACACCTCAAAATATGTTAATGAGTAAGAAACAATAACAACATACAGCGTTCAAAAGGTTTTTAGCGCTCCAAAAATGTGGTATGTTAGAGTACTCTGAATTACAATAAATGAATGGCAGCAATTGGGCATCTAATCGTAAGGGGACTTCTGGACAAGCCTTTCCTTAGTATGCAGGGGTACAGCATTCCTAGTCACGGGGTGCAACAAGGCACGCCTTAAAATATGTTAATGAGCCAGAGACTCTTTCCAGACCCACAACATTTCCCCACAATGCACCATAGTTTATACTGCAAAACAAATTGATGGTATTTTACAGTGCATTCTACAGTATTTTACTGTTAAAGTTAAAGAAAGGTCTTACAGTGTGCTGTAAAACAAATGAACAGTGTTTTACTGTGCATTCTACAGTAATCCACTGTAGTCAGTTTATACAGGACTATAATGTTTAGTTAGTGATAAAATAAAAAAAACAGCAAACAGTTCAGTTGGCTGTTGGGGCACTATGCCATCACCTTACAATAACCCTTGGAAGGACTTATACTAAATCAGGCGGAGTTAACATCCTGCAGGGTTTTTTTTCCAACCCTGCCCTAACACACCTGGTTCTACTAAGAAGGTGATGCTCAGGCTGAATTAGGTGTGTTATAGTTGGGTTGCATACCCAGTAGCTCTGCAAGAGGAGGGCTGACCACCCCTGTTCTATAACGCAATTAGTTTGATTCGTTAATGTAAGAAGCTGATCCATCAAGTTAATTGATTAAGGCATAATTCTAATTTTCAAACGTTAACATTGTGTTACTTACTTTCGTCCCACCCGTCTCTTCTGTAACTTCTCCAAAACGAACACCCATGACTAGCTAGCATGATGGTTGAAACCTATGCTGTCATTTAGTCACTAGATGGGTTCAGAAAATGGCATATGTTTGGAAACTTAAACAACTAAACCCAACTCTACAACAGAAAAACACTTTTTTTAAACGTACAAAATAACTTTTGGTTGATAACTCGGTGAAACATGGTCGGACTGGACTGTTTTTTTTGCAGGGAACCCATCCTCCTCATTAGGAACCTAATGATTTCACTACATAATTCTAGCTTCTGTCTTAATTTTTTTCAAGTGTAAGTAGTGAACTTCAGTGGTCACGTCCTACATTTTTACATTGGTTTATGTATTTGAAAATGTGTCACTTCAACACACCGTGGCGCTTTAACCATGGCATTCTGCTGCATTAACCTCTGTCATTAACAGTTGCGTGCGTACACATGATGGTGGGAATGGCTTGTCTCATTATTGTACGTCAATTTATCCACTGGTTTTAATATCCATTCATCAGGATCCATTACACCTCATACATTTATTTCTTCAAACATGCATATCTAAATGTATCATTAAGTCTAAAAATGTTGAATCACCCACAATCCTTTAAAAACAAGAGCCACGTGACAAGTAAGAGCGCACAGAAGAAACACAAGGAAACACAACTTAACTTTGAGTGCGCAACTTCACTTTGAGTGCGCAACATGCAGAATGCATAGGAAATAGGAAAACCTTTTAGATGAATAACCATATTGAATGCAGCAGAAATACTTACCTAGGGAATCCACGGGGAAGATAATAATTAATCCACTGTTTTGAGCAGAAAACCACGTTTTTTCTCCTTAGGTGTAACTAACTAGCCTACAGTTGTAGCCTATTCAACACCGCACAACCCCTTATACATACACGCTCCATCTACTGCAACTGGACTGAGTGACTGAGCACCCCGTTGTCCGAATCAAAGTTCGGGCGTTTCCGACAAGTTGACGAATAGCCCGAGGAGGAAAAGGTTGGACATCTTTGTTAGGGTCGTCTCAGCCGTTTTGATCATGCACCTTTTGTATCCAAAAGAGGTCGCTAGAGTATCGCATCTCATTTATAGCGCGTCGAAATATTTGAGACCATGATTCAATTACACAAACAATGTAGAGAATGTGTGCAAAGTGAAGCAGGCTATTCTGAACAGAGGAGGCTAGCTACAATGTTCTGGAGTGAAAATTGTTTATTGTAGCACTGGAATTTCCAGTCCAACCTCCCCAAAATGTGTAGTCTATTTGGACATGGGATATCAAGTGTACCTCTCTGTAAAAGCCCTAAGGAAATGTGTATCGGTAGTTTTAGACATGCGGAAGTGTGTGGAGGCTATGACGCACTGTTAAATGACGGACGGCTTTCTCTGTTTTCCGCTGCGCTGAGAAATAACTATTCTTCCGAAAGATCCGCTGCTCGGGACCCTTTTGGATACCGGGTGAAGATTATGATATGTTCGTTTGGGGACACACAGTCGGGATTAGGCTGCGCGAGAGCTGATAGTATCTTACATTTACTAAGGCTTTAGTAGCCATAATCATTTGACAGACACGTGTCTTGGACGATTCAGGTAACGCTCGTGAGAGTGTAAAGAGTGCAGTAACTGCAGTCCACTGTGGTATTTTGGACACAGTAATTTAATAATAATGATGCTTCAAAAAATATATACTGCACCATTTTACTGTTACACTGCAACATTACTGCAGTAAAAAAATGTTATTTTGGACGCAGTATTTGCGCTCTGACTACAATCTTTTTTCTTAAGGGGGACCATATAATAAATGCATTATTCTGCCACAGTGTCTTTGAAACGACGGCCATTGTCAGTGAAACATTATCTCTGAAGTGTCTTTGAAACGTCAGTGAAACATTATCTCTGAAGTGTCTTTGAAACGTCAGTGAAACATTATCTCTGAAGTGTCTTTGAAACGTCAGTGAAACATTATCTCTGAAGTGTCTTTGAAACGACGGCTATTGTCAGTGAAACATTATCTCTGAAGGACCCACTGTATTAAATATTTTGAAGCATCGCTTTCAGCTTTTACTATTGCAGCATCTAAGCATCCTAACGGTCTCCTTTAACCTCTATTCGATTATATTCTTATTCTATCACTCAACCACCTGACTGCAATCTAGTGCAAAATACAAATAGACAAAGGGAGGTGATGTTTTCAGGTTGCCAAGCAACTGGGTCCTCCTTGGCCATCAAGTGTGGGAAAGGTACCTTCTGTCAGTCATCAGACAGCAATATGAGACGCCACCCACGACTGCTATATTTTGGGCACATATCATAAGTCTATCGTCTATTATTGTATCATTGTCTGCCTAATATGATTCATGCATTGTGCTCATAATACCTGTGCACGTATCTACTCAATGTGGCCCGTGTAATGTGTGTGCACAACTATATTTTGTGTGTGCATCCTGAACCTTCAGACAGAAGAGGGGACAGTAACAACAATCCCCTCTCCTCCTGCTATGAATCACCTCTCCTCCTGCTGTGAATCACCTCTCCTCCTGCTGTCAATCCAATCTCCTCCTGCTGTGAATCTTAGAGAGGGCTGGGCGCCTGCAAGCTGTCCGCGGTCTCCAGTTGGCTTGTGTTTCCTCCGACACATTGGTGCAGCTGGCTTCCGGGTCAAGCAAGCAGTGCGGCGTGGCAGGGTCATGTTTTAGAGGACGCATGGCTTTCGAAACACGACCCTGCCAAGCTGCACTGCTTCTGGACACACTGCTGACTTGACACGGAAGCCAGCTGCACCAATGTGTCTAAGGAAACACAAGCCAACTGGCGATCGAAGTCAGCTTGCAGGCGCCCGGCCCGCCACAAGGAGTCGCTAGAGTGCGATGGGACAAGGAAATCCCGGCTGGCCAAACCCTCCCCTAACCTGGGAAAATTGTTCGCAGCCTCATGGGTCTCCCGGTCACGGCCGGCTGTAACACAGCCTGGGATCGAACCGCTGCGCCACTCGCGAGGCCCTAGCCTGCAGACATTCAAGCTAGTTTGTGTGTCTCCCTCAGTCAGTCCTTGGTCTGGTACACAGGGACTATTGGTAATGTTTCGAGCAACTCCTCCAACATGACACCTGTAGTAGGTAAACTACCTATAGCTCATTTAAAGATTGTAGAAAATAACAGTGACCACTAATCCCTCTGTTGTCTTGTCTCTCTCCCTGCTGTATGTGTGTGTGTGTGTGTGTGTTTGTTTGTGCGCTAGGCTGAGTGCTGTGTCGCTGGCAGTTGAACAGACCTCAGCCAGCAGGAAGCTGTTGTCAGCTCAGGGACGAGGATGCTACCTCCTCAGGCTAGCCCTCATCAAACACCTGCTACACACCCAAAGAGGCCTGTTCTCTGCCACTCATATTGGCTCTAATACATTGTTGCTACATTACAATTTAGATGTATTTTATGTTAGGTAATTTGACTACATTCTATCTTTGGATGGAATGTAATATAATTTACTTGTTTTACTGTTTTTTTTTTTCCAGTCATAAAACTTCATAGGAATTTGTGGGTGAGGCTTTTCTTCTCCCTGACTGTTTTCACTAAATGGTTGGTGTTGGCATTGTCGAGTGTCCAACAACAATCATGATAACGGAGTCAAATATCCTTCCTCTCAGAGCCTTTCATGGTCCTTTCAGAAATGGACTTCAAACTGGACATGGAGGTACAGACTGTTTCCTTCCCTCTTCTGTTTGCCTGATTATGTGGTGCATGTGTTTATTACATGATTGATGCACAGTGTGGGAAAGCACGAGTACAGTGTCTGCTTAGACTGTTGGCATAGAACAAAATGTTGCCATGTAAGATCGAAACATTACAAAGACAAAGAGTTCTCAAAACAAAACGTCACTCCTCACGTCAGCAAACACAGAACCTATTCATAGAAAAAAATAAGTATGCCTTTTCACATCAGAACTGCAGTTCTGGATGAGAGCTGGCTTCTACCGGCAACATTGTACATGAGCCCTGTACAATCTCCGAACTGTGTATGACTTTACTTCCTCATTGTTAGTCTCTGGGTCTTCCCGGTGTATGTGTTATGTTTGAGGCTGTACCCTGTTGTGAAATAGGGAAGGTACTTAGGTCAGTTTGTATCCAACAATGAGTGTACAAAACATTAGGAACACCTTCCTACTATTGAGTTGCACCCTATTTTGCACAGGCATCCTGGCCATGTTGACTCTAAAGCTTCCAACAGAGGGTGAATGGGCAAGGCAAAATATTTAAGTGCCTTTGAACAGGGTATGGTAGAAGGTTCCAGGCACACCGGTGTGTTCCTAATGTTTTGTAAACTGTGTATACAGTCACACCTTAGGTAGACCATACATTTGTATTAAATGCTCTTCTCTTTGAACACTCAATTGGAGCTTTGTGCCAGTGTGTGTGGTCATCGCCACCAACTGTACTGGCGTGAGGCCAGTCAGCCTACATACATTCAATTCTCTTCCTGAAAGGACATTGCACCACCCAGGTACTTCTCTGCAGCTGCCACCTACACTCATTTGGTTTTATTTTACCTTTAACTAGGCAAGTTAGTTAAGAACAAATACTTATTTACATTGACACCCTACCAAAAGGCCTGGGTCATTAAAAACCTGCTACCCTATTCCACTGTTGTCCTGCACCATGCCAATGGCCTGGGAGACCAGAACACCACCCCTCAACAGGTTCCATTTCTGCGGTACTGTTGACAAGCATGCCTATGAACACCAAGGCGGCAACCTTACTGAAGCATAAATCACTTGTTGCCCTATCCCTCTGTACTGGTACAAATCTACTCACTGATATCCCTCACCCTTGACCCATCCTTTCTTCACTGCTCTGACCACTTCCACCTGCCTCTCGCGCACCAACGCTCTAACAGGATAGATCCAACATGACTGTCTGGTACTGACAGTTAGGCATACCTAGTCTTCGCCACACCAAACAGCAGATGTCAAACACCAGAACTGTTCAACTTCAATTGCTCAATCTCCAGAAATCCCACCTTTCAATGGTGTCCTGTTCCTAAGAGCAAAGCAAGATAGCGCGACCCAGGTTGTGTGCAGAGCGCCTGCTCCCTCTGGTAAAAAAAGAAAAACCCAACTCAAGCTATTGAAGTCCCACATCTCCTTTCTCTGGAGAAAGCCCGTGATGACGAGCTCAAGCTGGCACAAACGTTGCCATTGGCTGGGAGCAGATTTCAGAGCGTGCAAGTGAATGTTTGAGACTCACCAGAAACACGACAAGATTCTGCCATGTGGTGCTCAGCCAATGCTAGCAACGAGTTCAACTACGTCAGGAGTATGACCATTTAATGGTTCTGGTATTATTCCGGTGCAGGGATAAGGTCATGAAAACAAAGGATGGGGTAGTCCTTTCAATACAAAATTAGTTGCACTTAATTTGCTATTTTTTTTTTATATATACTTTCTTACACTCAGCGGTATATATTATGAACCACTACATGCCAAATGTTAAGACATTTAATTCTGTCAAACATGTAACAGAATAAACGTGCTAAAAAACAAGTGGACTGTAAAAGCCCTTAGTGGATAGACATCCTCAAAACAAGAACCAAACAAGTATTTACTTGTAAAGACATTTAATAGAAAGACAATGTGACACTCATAAATATTAAATGTAGCTGCCAATGTTTGTTGTGTTGGAAAAATAACATTGTAAAAAACAGTCCAGAATATACAGGGAGTCTTGGTCATGCGCCTGGCCCTCCCAGACAGTGTCAGGAGGCTAAACTGTGCATAGACAATGCCCCTGACACCACTATGGAGTACTAGGAGTGAGCTGTTATGCAAGACATGCTGGCAGACTGCTGAGAGAAAGGGTGGAAAAGGACTGAAGACCCTGACACCCAAGAAGCTGACAGAACAAGTCAGCTCTTCACTTCACCCCCCACGAGCGCCAACCTCATAGCATGTAAAACCTACCTGGACCTCAAATGAGCCACATTTGAAGAGGCCATCTGACTGAAGTCAATATGGTGACAGTCATGTAACACTTTCTATACTCTACCAACTTAAAAACAAGCCTCACTTGCAATTGAAGCCAAGCCGATATTTCCATCTGCACACTAGTCATATCTGGAGTCAGGTTTGTTGTGGAATGACTGATCAATACCTCATTCGAAAAATACATTACAAAAAGGAAACAAAATCCCCCAAGAAATAAAAAATGCACAGAATGGTGATAAATAGGATTATGTGTCTGAAGCAGGCAGTAGTGCCCTCTAGGCCCGCTCTCCCCTTATTCTGCGGGCCAGCTGGATGTCTTTGGGCATGATGGTGACACGTTTGGCATGGATGGCACACAGGTTGGTGTCCTCAAACAGACCCACCAGGTATGCCTCGCTGGCCTCCTGATTGAGAGAAGGAATAGAAAAGTGGGGAGAAATTGATCAAACACGAGACGAAAACAGTTCATTGCCACCCCCATCAATTAGCCTTCAGACTATATGTAGCAGTAAGTGGGATCTTACCTGAAGAGCGCCAATGGCAGCACTCTGGAAACGCAGGTCCGTCTTGAAGTCCTGGGCGATTTCTCTCACCAGGCGCTGGAAGGGCAGCTTGCGGATCAGCAGCTCAGTAGACTTCTGGTAACGACGGATCTCCCTCAGGGCCACTGTTCCTGGCCTGGGGAACAAAACAGTACAACGTTGGGATACACGTATCCATTCTAAAACTACACCCGTTGGAGACCTACTTCCTTCAGGTTACAGCTACATGTAGAAAAACAAATGTTGGGAGAACAGGTTGAACTCCTTTAAGTACCTGTAACGATGGGGCTTCTTCACTCCTCCGGTGGATGGCGCGCTTTTCCTTGCTGCCTTTGTGGCGAGCTGCTTCCTTGGCGCCTTTCCTCCGGTGGACTTACGGGCGGTCTGCTTGGTACGAGCCATTTCTCACTAGGGAAAAACACATACAAGTCAATAAAGGCAGTCCTATAAGGATTTGCAATGATTTCACAATGGCTACATTCTCGGTCGAGGGGGTAAAGGCGGCAAAAAGAAATGCACTAAACTCAGTCTACAAACAAGTAACCACGATTAAATGTTCCAGACAAACGCTTTACGCAAATGTAACCAACTGGTTGTCGTCCCAGCAATTTTGATAGTGACAATAGTTGCAATGCCTGGAACAATTTAGCGCCATTGTAACAAGTGTTACCATTCCACCGTCCCCTCCCCCACCGTAAATGCACCGCTGGGAGGCGCCTCCTCGGTTCCAGCCGCGCTCGATTATGATCCACCCCGCCTTCCTTTCTTCAGCTCGCCGCCTCGGCCCAGTTGCCAACATTGCGTAAATTGCACTGCAGTCTTTGTTCGTTTGAGCGGGCACGAACGGAATAAATACAACTTCTCCCGAATGTTGTGTTTACATAGCTATAGTTTGTAACACGTGTGCCCGTCTTAAATCATTGTAGAGGACAAAAACGCAAAATCACTCTGTCGAAAGGAGAAATCCAAGTGATATTAACTACAACTTCTGACCGACGACTGACCTAGTGTTAGCACTGTGGCTAACGTTAGCCAGAAACAGCCATAGAAACCCCCACGCTGGTTGAACCGTTGCATTGAGTCACAGATACAACCTTCCAAGGTAGAGGGAAGAAGACCGCTAACGTATTAGTTAATTAACGGGACACTGAAACTAGACTAGAAATGTCTGATATGGGTAGAGGACTTTAGTTTGATAACGTTAGCCGGCAGCCATCTCACATCTCGTTTGGGATCTCTATTGTTCTAGATATATTTAACCGTCACAGACAAACTCATCTGGCAGGTCAACCGATTACTATTTCAACTCTATGTGAATGGAAATACCACTATGAAAAAAAAAAAATATGCTAAAAGTTACTCACCGTATGATAACTGTTATTATTCCAAAACTTTGACAGGTGGACCAGCAGACGGAAATCCTCTTCGTCGAGACACACAACGCGATTAATGAAAAACGGTGATGAATCAATTTTTATACTTTCCTATGACGTCAACTAACCGATTTCTAAAGCCGGTTGGTTGAGAACGAGAAACTCGTAAGACCATTGGTTAGAAATCTATCGATGTGGCTCACTCATTGGTTAACAAAATCAGACATCCCATTGGTTAGTTTATGTCCTCTGTAGCCAATCAGAGCAACCGAAATATTCTAGCAAACTACTTGGGTGAAAATATTGCTGAAAAATATTAACATTGTTGTTTTAACAAAATGCTATTCTGAAACATCTCATGCCACATCATCATTAGACTGCAATGATTGTTTTTCTATGGTATCATGATCTTATTGCTCGTGAATGACCAGGATCGCTTACTTTGTATTTATCAATTAGCTTATAAGACTAAATCTGCAAATCAGTTAGAATATACAGTATCAGAGAGTGAGTGTTGATATTGCCATGGGTGTCTTGAGTAGATCATGAATGCTGTCTGGCAGACATGACTGCAATACAATCTTCAATCAATCGACCTTCGAACGACATTTGTACGGTTTCATTTATCCCTAATATAATTTTTACTTGGATGTCTGTATGTTGTTCACAACATTGTGGTTTTCTGTTCTCAAATTCTCTGTTTAGACATTTTATTTTTGGCAATGTTTTGTAACAGTTTATGACAACACGCGGTAAAAGTCTGTAACGTTGTTATTTTTGCACAGGTTTTGGAGAAGTGCTTTGGTTTGCACAGAGCAGCACACATTTCGTATGTTTGGATCAAACGTCAATTACAATATGCTCCATAGAATAAAGGACATTTCTGACTTCTCCACACACTGCAGTTTCAAAGCAAAGGAGACAAGACTCTATTGAACTACATATCCCACGGCTCTTAGCAAACACCATAATTGTACTGTCGAAGATCTGTAGAACTAGCCCAAGATAGATCACAGCCGTTCGTTTCCAATGGGAACACATGAGTCATAGTCGGCGGAACAGGAAATCAGGAGCCAGATCCTATTGGGGCGTTCTAGTATGTATTTGCATATTTCCGTTAGGGAACGAACGCCTATTCTGAAGTGCGCGTGGGCAATAAATTAATTTTGCTCTTGCGCTCCTAAACAACGCTTTTTTTTTTTTTTTTTTTTACAAATTTACTAAACTTAGTTCACTCTGTTCATAACAGATTCTAGTTTTGGAAACAGAAAACTGTATTGACATCAAATGTGTCATCAATTAGAAAATGTGAATAATGTCAGACAAAATCCATCTCGCTCCATAGTCATGTCCCTGGAGCTTCGGCTAAACTGAGGGGGGTCATTTCTGGGGTTCCTCTATCTATGTCCATAGATGATATAAAATACAACGTAGATGGGGGCATAGTGGTTGAAGCCAAATGGCTGTTCAGTAGTAAAGAGGGGTAGAGAAGTGAAAGCCTGTCCGTACTATTCATGTTTGAGAAGGTTTTACCTAAGAATGTACAGATGGGCTTCCTGTCTTTCACTCTTAGAGCGTTTGTCGCACCTCCATTAAGATGTTTTAAATGCCAAAGAATGGGACATGTAGCAGCTCTGTGCAAAGGAAAGAAAATATGTGCCAAGTGTGGAGGGAACATGATTATGGTGAATGTGGGAACAATGTCAAGGTTAACTGTTGTAACAGTGCAGCATTTAATGGATGCCAGGTGTAGAAAGAGACACTAGAGAGGCCCAAATATATAACATCACTCATAATGTCTCTTATGCAGAGGCTGCAAGGCAGATTGGTGGAACCATTAGGCAGAATGATGGAGATAATATGGTTACAAGACACAGATAAAAGACCTGTTCAGAAATCTTGTTCTCAGAAATGTGTTGTGTCAAAGGACACTTTAATAAAACCAGATTGGCTTTATAGCCTTCATTGGAAAGGTTATCAACCTGACTGTGTTTGTGGAAAGAAGAACTGCCAAGTTGAACATCATTATGGAAGGAGCAACAGAGTTTTTAGGAGTAACAGATGTTACTGTCGCCATGATTGTTGAAATGTTGACTCCTAAAAATACTAGTGATGGATTGTCTCAGTATGATGGTAATTAGAGTTGTGGTTTTTGTAATCATTCAGAGGAATGCCAGAAGCCTTATTGCAAACAGTCAGGAGTTTAAGACATATGTAATTGATTTAGAGAGCAAACCTCATGTGATATGTGTTCAAGAAACATGGCTTGGACCACAACTTGATTTTTTTATTCCTGGTTATTGCTCAATCAGATCTGGTACTTTGGATCAATAATATAACTGTCCCATCTGAATATGAATGTGTGATGGTGGAAATCTACAGTGCAGGTAGTAATACAACATTTTTACAACCCTCGTTGTGAACTATCTGTAGCGATGTTTGATGAAATATCAGGAGGATTGGGTTCTAGAGAGATATGGTGCGGTGACTTTAATGCACATAATAGTTTATGAGGAAGCACACATACAGTTGCTAATGGTTCTATTGTGGAAGATATGATGGAAAAAAAGAGCATGAACTTTGATGTTACTATTCTAGATAGAGTGCCATTCAGAAAATGGTGCTTTCATAAAGCAGACATGGTGATCATTGCTTAAAGTCTGTTGGAGAGTTGATATATGTGCTGCCTCTGTAACCTCTCTGATTTGGAGTACTGCGAAAGTATATGCACCAGTGAGTGAATTGGGGGAGAAAAGGAAGGTGGTTCCTTGGTGGACTGAAGAGTGCACTGCCGCTATTCAAGAAAGATAGGGCTTACAGAGTGTTGGCAGGAATCTAGTTGGTTTCCAAAGGGCTTTAGTACTTAGGGTCATTAATTCTGTCGAGAGAAATGCATGGAGACAGTTCTGCTCTACAATAGGCAGGGGTACTGAGTTGGGGGATGTATGGTCTATGTTGAAGAAGATGGTCTATGTTGACTGGAAGAAGGAAGTCCACTCAAATTCCAGTTTTGGTTGTGGGTCAAAAAATGTCCGTAACTGATAAAGAAAAAGCTGACTTGTTGGGGAAGACATTTTCTAGGGTACATAGTGGGGTTACTTTGGATAAAGTATATAAGCAAAGCATTAGTAAAGGTAGTGGATGTTCCTCCATGGTTACTCTCAGATCCTGTTGATCTAGCCTTGATAGAGAAAAGGAAAGATTGGTCAGAAGTCAGTGATGTAGGGAAACTGGTTGACAGTTACATTGGTAGAAGTGTTTATGGTTTTTTACTGCTTTTCACAGATAGATCCAAGGACCCAGATAGTTGGGGCACAGGAGCAGGCGTTTAAGTTTCTGAATTTGATGTGCAGATATGTAGAAGAGTAACAGATTAATTGTCAGTATACTCAGTTGAACTGCTGGCGGTAGTAGTTGCCCTCCAGTTGGTGGAGGATGTACAACCTGTTAGAATTATATTATGCTCAGATTGTCTGTCTGTATTGAATAGTTTATCATCTGGTAAATCTAATAAGAGTGACCTTCTATTGGAGGTATTCATGTTATTACGGAGAATTGAGAGACTGGGTGTCGTAGTGAGATTCTGCTGGGTCCCAGGACATTGGGGCGTGGAAGGGAATGGAATTATAGACCAATTAGCCAAAAGAGCTTTTAAACGAGATATAATTTATATTAATGTTCCACTGGGTAGAGGTGAGGACCAAGATTCAAAGGTCAGATTAGGAAGGAAGATGTGGTGTTTGCTCGATTGCATTTAGGACATTATATATTGAACTCGTCATTACATCTGGTTGTCAAGCATGTGAGTGGTTAGTGTATGGTCGATGAAACGGTGGAGCATGTGCTGTTATATTGTTGTAAGTATGTTGGAGAGAGGGAAAGATTGAAGTGTAGGGTCATTGAGGTTGGACAGGGTTGGGGAGGTTTAGAGAGATTTGGGGGATGGTCTATTAGAAGTTAGTAGGGATCTTTTTTATTTTCTCAGAAGTACTGAGTTAAGTTGGAGGATTTAGAACTCCAGCACACTCCAGCACAGTAGGTGGCGGCATGCATCTTTAACGTTTTTTCGAGGACCGTCAATATATCATATAAGAAGAAGAAGAAGAAGAAGACGAAGAAGAAGAAGAAGAACTACTCGCTCGATCTTCTCCCACTGCCGGCCACTGGGGTTCCATATTTGGTAGTGACTGGAAACGCCAACCGAATGCTTCACATTTATACATCCGGTGAAATATCTGGTTCTATCTGTGGTACTGTCTTTGCTTACACTTCCTGGTACCAGGCGCAAGCGCACAACAGTAAAGAATGCTTACTTCGTCGCACACTGGATACAGAACGCTGGTAGAAAAGCTTTAAAGAGGAAAATGATGTCGAAAACACATACACAGCCCCCGTCCTCATTGGTGACTACGACCACCGGTGGACCTTCCTCCTCCTCTTCCTCCTCGCCCGCAGGAGGCACGACATCTCCCGCCAACGTCCTGCACGTACAGCCTGAGAAACCTCAACACTACACGTAGGTAGACCACATATATACACACACACACCTCACGTGTGTAAGTAAACATACCAAAACACCACTGACCTTAAGAGAATTAGGTCAGTTGCACATGTCGGAATATGAATTAAACT
This sequence comes from Thymallus thymallus, assembly GCA_023634145.1. Classification (NCBI taxonomy): domain Eukaryota; kingdom Metazoa; phylum Chordata; class Actinopteri; order Salmoniformes; family Salmonidae; genus Thymallus; species Thymallus thymallus. The sequence goes on from CM042386.1 coordinate 5,475,583, forward strand.
ATTCTCTATCAGTTATCTCAGGTTGGATTAGTGTGTACCCGTTCTAGAGGCCTACTGGTGACTGAGTTGGTGTGTTTTGGATAGGCAGAGGTGGACTGGTTGGTGAGCTGTCAGTGTTTACCTATTCAGAGTTGACCTGAGTTAACATTTTGTGTCTGGATATTATTTTTGACACCAAACGATAACTATAGCAAGCTGCAGGTGTTATCGCAACTAGATTGCAGATGTAAACATGTCCTTCTCTTACTCTCTCTCAAAAACACACAGACAAACAAAGATAATTTATGAACCGCTTATGGGCCATTAGACCAACCTTTAAATCAAATCGTATTAGTGTCTTACATTGTATTTGTATCGCATATTATGAGACATGCACTAACACACTACTCATTAATCACCACCATCTCCTCTGCGTCCCCCCCCCCCCCCTCAATGCAGGTATCTGAAGGAGTTCAGGACAGAGCAGTGTCCTCTGTTTGTGCAGCACAAGTGTACCCAGCACCGGCCCTTTTCGTGCTTCCACTGGCACTTCCTGAACCAGCGGCGCCGCAGACCCATCCGCAGGCGGGATGGAACCTTCAACTACAGCCCAGACGTCTATTGCACCAAATATGACGAGGGCATAGGCACCTGTCCTGATGGGGACGAGTGAGTGTATTTTATTTATTTAACCTTTATTTAACTAGGCAAGTCAGTAAGAACAAATTCTTATTTACAATGACGGCCTACCTACAGGGTCAGCCATAGTAGTGAAAATTAGGGTTAAGTGCCTTGCTCTAGGGCACATCAACAGGTTTTTCACCTTGTCAGCAAGGGTAAACGAACTAAAACAACAATTTATGCACGAACAACGGGAGCTGCTTAACAGGCGACCACTAGGGCGGCGCCAAATGGTGCAACCGAGACACTGGAAGAAAACCAATGTTTTTGTGGCAAAAGAGTGGTCAATTCCCCACATGAATATATACTGAACATGCTCTACATTGCATAATAAAGCACCTGGGATTGGGATTTATTTTCAGATTGAGGGTATTGTTTATCAATGAGGTGAGAGGATACGCCCACTAACGACTCTAGCAATTGTAACCATTCCGGTGAATAGCTGAAGTGATGGCGGTTGACTGCTGTGATTTGCAGCTGAAAGCAGCACCACTCTCCCCACCTCTGGGCCATAACTCAGTCAGATCACTCTTAGCCCATTAACACACACAAGGGGAATGCTAATGATGAAGACGGTGGCTCTGAGCCAATATCACGTCTCCCATCAAGATGTGTAAAGTTGTGTTCCCATGTATGTTTTTATCATTTCCAATACAATAATTGTGTCTCTCTCTATGATCTGATTTCTAGATGTTCGTTCCTGCATCGTACGGCGGGTGACACAGAGCGGAGGTACCATCTGAGGTACTATAAGACATGTTCCTGTATTCACGAGACGGATGGGAAGGGCCACTGCAGTAAGAACGGCTCCCACTGCGCCTTTGCACACGGATCACATGACCTACGATGTCCCGTCTACGACATCAGGTATGGGTCTCAATCTTGTAGTCTAGGCTCTTTGTCTGTTTCATTGTTCCACTTTCTAACTGGTCTCGTTGCCTTGTGCGCCCCTCTTCCTCTCCAGGGAGGTGCAGTTGATAGAGTCTCAGGGGGGCTCGGGGGCTGCTGAGGGAGGAGGAGGGGAGGGCCAGTCAGGGCTGGCGGCCAGTACCGTCCTCATTGAGAAAGTCCTGAATGAGGAACCCCGTTGGCAGGGTACGACTATACACACAAGACATACAGTTGAAGTCGGAAGTTTACATACACTTAGGTTGAAGTCATTAAAACTCATTTTTCAACCACTCCACAGATTTCATGTTAACAAACTATAGTTTTGGCTAGTCGGTTGGGACATTTACTTTGTGCATGACACAAGTAATTCTTCCAACAATTGTTTACAGACAGATTATTTCACTTAAAATTCACTATATCACAATTCCAGTGGGTCAGAAGTTTACATACACTAAGTTGACTGTGCCTTTAAACAGCTTGGAAAATTCCAGAAAATTATGTCATGGCTTTAGAAGCTTCTGATTGACATCATTTGAGTCAATTGGAGGTGTACCTGTGGATGTATTTCAAGGCCTACCTTCATACTCAGTGCCTCTTTGCTCGACATCATGGGAAAATCAAAAGAAATCAGCCAAGACCTCAGAAAATAAATTGAAGACCTCCACAAGTCTGGTTCATCATTGGGAGCATTTTCCAAACGCCTGAAGGTACCATGTTCATCTGTACAAACAATAGTATGCAAGTATAAACACCATGGGACCACGTAGCTATCATACCGCTCAGGAAGGAGACGGGTTCTGCCTCTTAGAGATTAATGTACTTTGGTGTGAAAAGTGCAAATCAATCCCAGAACAACAGCAAAGGACCTTGTGAAGATGCTGGAGGAAACGGGTACAAAAGTATCTATATCCACAGAAGAACGAGCCCTATATCGACATAACTTGAAATGCCACTCAGCAAGGAAGAAGCCACTGCTCCAAAACCGCCATAAAAAAGACAGACTACGATTTGCAACTGCACATGGGGACAAAGATCGTACTTTTTGGAGAAATGTCCTCTGGTCTGATGAAACAAAAATAGAACTGTTTGACCATAATGACCATTGTTATGTTTGGAGTAAAAAGGAGGACTCTTGCAAGCCGAAGAACACCATCCCAACCGTGAAGCACAGTGGTGGCAGCATCATGTTGTGGGGGTGCTTTGCTGCAGGAGGGCGTGGTGCACTTCACAAAATAGATGGCATCATGAGGAAGGAAAATTGTGTGGATATATTGAAGCAACATCTCAAGACATCAGTCAGGAAGTTAAAGCTTTGTCTTCCAAATGGACAATGACCCCAAGCATACTTCCAAAGTTGTGGCAAAATGGCTTAAGGACAACAAAGTCAAGGTATTGGAGTGGCCATCACAAAACCCTGACCTCAATCCTATAGAAAACTTGTGGGCAGAACTGAAAAAGCATGTGCGAGCAAAGACGCCTACAAATCTGACTCAGTTACACCAGTTCTGTCAGGAGGAATGGGCCAATATTCACACAACTTATTGTGGGAAGCTTGTGGAAGGCTACCTGAAACGTTTGACCCAAGTTAAACAATTTAAATGCAATGCTACCAAATACTAATTGAGTGTATGTAAACTTCTGACCCACTGGGAATGTGATGAAAGAAATAAAAACTTAAATAAATATTTCTCTCTACTATTATTCTGACATTCACATTCTTATGATAACATAAAGTGCTGACCCAAGACAGGGAATTTTTTACTAGGATTAAATGTCAGGAATTGTGAAAAACTGAGTTTAAATGCATGAAACTTCCGACTTCAACCGGTGATCCTTTAACTCATCTAGGATGATTCATATTAAGCCCATGATCCCAATGCTAATGCATTCCTCTCTCTCTCTCCTTTTTTTCTCTCTCTTCTCTTCTCTCTATCTCTGTAGATAACACATATGTGTTGTCCCACTACAAGACAGATCTGTGTAAAAAACCTCCTCGTCTGTGTCGCCAAGGTTACGCATGTCCCTACTACCACAACAGCAAAGACAGGCGGCGTAGTCCGCACACACACACATACAGGTACAAAACAGGTCATATGGCTTGATCCATCTGTTTTTGTTTAGTTGTTGTGTCCCAAAAACATTCTCTCTCTCTCTCTCTCTCTCTCTCCAGAGCGCTGCCATGCCCAGCAGTGAAGCACAGTGAGGAGTGGGGAGACCCCAGTAAATGTGAAGGTGAAGAGGGATGCCAGTACTGCCACACACGCAGCGAGCAGCAATTTCACCCTGAGGTACGTGGTGAGGTCCATCCTAACTTTAGAAACGTGCTCCTCGTCTCAAAACATGACTACGTCATACATTTGCTTAAAACAAGACAGAACTCTATGTTCAATGACTGTTTGTCCGATGTTCCCCTCCAGATCTATAAATCCACCAAGTGTAATGACATGCAGCAGTGTGGCAGCTGCCCCAGAGGCCCCTTCTGTGCCTTTGCACACCTAGACAACAGTAAGTGCCTTACAACAACCCCATAATCATGTGATTAAGCAATAAGGCCTAAGGAGGTGTGGTATATCTACTTTTTCTCCTTCTGTCCTCCAGAGTCACCTATCAGTGAAGAATCTTCGTTTCAGACCCCAAGCTCCCCACCTCTTCCCCCAGGACCCCTGGACCCTTACCCTGCCCAGGACAGATGCTCCAGCCCTGTGGGTCAAGGTGGGAGGTCTGGGTCTCTGTCTGGAGGTCCGTTCTCCCCGTTAGGGGGGTTGTGTGTGGCCGAGCAGGGCCTGTTAGGGAGGGTACTGTCGCTGTGTGAGGACGTGTGTGTTGGAAGCGAACCCCTCTCCACCTGGGCTAGAGAGGGGGGGTATGGTAGGGCACCGGGGTCCGAGAGGGAAGACCAGGCCAAACAGAGGAGTTTTACCATGGAGCAACGCAACAGAGAAATGGCATCTCATCACAGCAAACAGGTACCTTTCTATTGTTGTTAAAAATCAACAATATCAACGCAACATGCAAAGTGTTGCTCCCATGTTTCATGAACTGAAATAAAAGATCCCAGACATTTTCCATACGCACAAAAAGCTCATTTCTTTCAAATGTTGTGCACAAATGTGTTTACATCCCTGTTAGTGAGCATTTCTCATTTGCCAAGATAATCAATCCACCTGACAGGTGTGGCATATCAAGAAGCTGATTAAACAGTATGATCATTACACATGTGCACCTTGTGCTGGGGACAGTAAAAGGCCACTCTAAAATGTGCAGTTTTGTCACACAACACAATGCCACAGATGTCTCTTGTGCAATTGGCATGTTGACTGGAGGAATGTCCACCAGAGCTGTTGCCAGAGAATTGAATGTTCATTACTCTACCATAAGCCGCCTCCACCGTCGCTTTAGAGACAATTTTACCTTCGGGAACGTCTGAGACCAACCACCTGGACAGCTAATGAAACTGAGGAGTATTTCTGCCCTTTTGTGGGGAAAAACTAATTCTGATTGGCTGCTCCACCCATGGCTGCGCCCCTTGCCCAGTCATGTGAAATCCGTAGATTAGGGCCTAATACATTTATTTCAGTTGACTGATTTCCTTATATGAACTTTAACTCAATCAAATCTTTGAAATTGTTACATGTTGCGTTTATATTTTTGTTCAGTGTAGTATTCTCATTGTCCTGCTGTCTCATTGTCTTGCTGTTTCACGTTGTTGAATGCAGAAACGTTTAGGCTACATTGCTTATAACTATACCTAAAACTATACTATAACTATACTATACCTATAACTATACTATACCTATAACTATACTATACCTATAACTATACCTATAACTATACCTATAACTATACTATACCTATAACTATACCTATAACTATACTATACCTATAACTATACTATACCTATAACTATACTATACCTATAACTATACCTATAACTATACTATACCTATAACTATACTATAACTATACTATACCTATAGCTATAACTATACTATACCTATAACTATACTATACTATACTATAACTATAACTATACTAAACCTATAACTATACTAAACCTATAACTATACTAAACCTATAACTATACTATACCTATAACTATACTATAACTATACTATGCCTATACCTATAACTATACTATACCTATAACTATACTAAACCTATAACTATACTAAACCTATAACTATACCTATAACTATACTATACCTATAGCTATAACTATACTATACCTATAACTATACTATAACTATACTATACCTATAACTATACTATACCTATAACTATACCTATAACTATACTATACCTATTACTATACTATAACTATAACTATACTATAACTATACTATAACTATACTATAACTATACCTATAACTATACTATACCTAAAACTATAACTATACCTATAACTATACTATAACTATACCTATACTATACCTATACCTATAACTATACTATAACTATACTATAACTATACTATAACTATACTATAACTATACTATAACTATACTATAACTATACTATAACTATACCTATAATATAACTATAATATAACTAGCTAACTAAACCATTAACTATACTATAACTATAGTATACCTATAACTATACTATAACTATACTATAACTAACAAACTATACTATACTATAACTATAATATAACTAGCTAAATAAACCATTAACTATACTATAACTAACTTACTAACTATACTATAACTATACATATAACTATATTATAACTATATTATAACTATACTATAACTAACTATACTATGCCTATAACTAACTACCTATAACTATACTATAACTAACTAAAGCTATAACTAACTATAACTAACTAACTATTATACCTGTAACTAACTATACTATAGCTATACTATACCTATAACTATATTACAACTATACTATAACTAACTAAAGCTATAACTATACTATAACTAACTAACTATACTATAGCTATACTATAATTATAACTAACTATACCAATAACTAACTATAGCCGACCCACTTTAAGTCTGCATATTAGAGAGTATCACCACACTTTTCTGCTCTCTCTCTCTAGGACCTGTTGGTGTTCCTCCCAGTGGGTAGTCCTCTGAGTCTGTCCTCCAGTGTTCCCTCCAGCCAGGCAGCCACCCCTCCCAGCCCGGCCCCTCCAGGACCCTTCCACCAGGGCCACCTCCACCACGGAGTCCCAGCACCAGGCCTTTCCTCTGGCATGAATGCCAATGCACTGCCCTTCTACCCCACCAGCAACACCGTTGAGTCTGTAGTTGGTGAGTCAGTCACAGAAGAATCTTTAAACTCTTAAAGTCAGAGGAGCTGGCCACTGTACAAGTAGTTAACTAGTATAGTTTATTTCCTAACATTCCATTCAATTAAAACACTTTATTTATCCCTGAGGGGCAATTTACATAGGATATCTCTGAATAATATGGACTCTGGATCACTTGATTAACGTGGGACCAAGGCTCTAAATTAAATGTTTTAATAGGTAGCACTGGTGTTCCCAACTTAAAGTTAGGAGCACAAGAAGATATATTTTTCGGCATGGTTTTTGAACAGGGCCTACAAACAAACTATTTGGTCCACTGGCAGGTAGATGCAAAAATCTACCAGTCACTCAGAGTTTTATCAGCTAATACATTTATTTGCCATAACACCCCAAAAACTTTTTCCAGGTTTTGGATATCCCCGATTGTTTTCTGAATTGGATGTTCAAAGTCCACAACAAGGTTTAAACCACATCAAGAGACCACTTTGAGGTCTGGGGAAGAAAAATATATAAATATTTAGGAGGGTATAGTTGCCCTTTTAATTTGGCTGGCTGTGTTTCTGTACTGCATGTGCAATAGCAGGGTTTGCAAAATAAAAGAGCACCCAATTTGAAACAAATTATCATGATATCAGTCAGCTTACTTTGCAGTTAGCATTTAATTTGGAACGTTTTATGGGAAAGCCTTTAGAAATAACTGGCTGGCTACACAAAGTTGTAGACACAGGCATTTCCATGTCGTTATGTCTTCAGGAAGTTGCAAGAAATTATGCGTTCTTTAATATTCTTTACATTCTTTGGATTGATCGAATCTCAGAAACAACTGCCCAGTGAAGCCTATCATTATTATCATTACTATCACTCAGAATCAACTGCCCAGTGAAGCCTATCATTATCATCACTCAGAATCAACTGCCCAGTGAAGCCTATCATTATCATCACTCAGAAACAACAGCCCAGTGAAGCCTATCATTATCATCACTCAGAATCAACTGCCCAGTGAAGCCTATCATTATCATCACTCAGAAACAACTGCCCAGTGAAGCCTATCATTATCATCACTCAGAAACAACTGCCCAGTGAAGCCTATCATTATCATCACTCAGAAACAACTGCCCAGTGAAGCCTATCATTATCATCACTCAGAAACAACTGCCCAGTGAAGCCTATCATTATCATCACTCAGAAACAACTGCCCAGTGAAGCCTATCATTATCATCACTCAGAAACAACTGCCCAGTGAAGCCTATCATTATCATCACTCAGAAACAACTGCCCAGTGAAGCCTATCATTATCATCACTCAGAAACAACTGCCCAGTGAAGCCTATCATTATCATCACTCAGAAACAACTGCCCAGTGAAGCCTATCATTATCATCACTCAGAAACAACTGCCCAGTGAAGCCTATCATTATCATCACTCAGAAACAACTGCCCAGTGAAGCCTATCATTATCATCACTCAGAAACAACTGCCCAGTGAAGCCTATCATTATCATCACTCAGAAACAACTGCCCAGTGAAGCCTATCATTATCATCACTCAGAAACAACTGCCCAGTGAAGCCTATCATTATCATCACTCAGAAACAACTGCCCAGTGAAGCCTATCATTATCATCACTCAGAAACAACTGCCCAGTGAAGCCTATCATTATCATCACTCAGAAACAACTGCCCAGTGAAGCCTATCATTATCATCACTCAGAAACAACTGCCCAGTGAAGCCTATCATTATCATCACTCAGAAACAACTGCCCAGTGAAGCCTATCATTATCATCACTCAGAAACAACTGCCCAGTGAAGCCTATCATTATCATCACTCAGAAACAACTGCCCAGTGAAGCCTATCATTATCATCACTCAGAAACAACTGCCCAGTGAAGCCTATCATTATCATCACTCAGAAACAACTGCCCAGTGAAGCCTATCATTATTATCATTACTATCACTCAGAAACAACTGCCCAGTGAAGCCTATCATTATCATCACTCAGAAACAACTGCCCAGTGAAGCCTATCATTATTATCATTACTATCACTCAGAAACAACTGCCCAGTGAAGCCTATCATTATTATCACTCAGAAACAACTGCCCAGTGAAGCCTATCATTATCGTCACTCAGAAACAACTGCCCAGTGAAGCCTATCATTATCATTACTATCACTCAGAAACAACTGCCCAGTGAAGCCTATCATTATCATCACTCAGAAACAACTGCCCAGTGAAGCCTATCATTATCATCACTCAGAAACAACTGCCCAGTGAAGCCTATCATTATTATCATTACTATCACTCAGAAACAACTGCCCAGTGAAGCCTATCATTATTATCACTCAGAAACAACTGCCCAGTGAAGCCTATCATTATCATCACTCAGAAACAACTGCCCAGTGAAGCCTATCATTATTATCATTACTATCACTCAGAAACAACTGCCCAGTGAAGCCTATCATTATCATCACTCAGAAACAACAGCCCAGTGAAGCCTATCATTATTATCTGGGTGATTTTATTTTATTTTCTGGTCGCACTGAAGCATATATGACCAGAATGGACACCCTTTAGAGCCCTGTGTGGGACAGATCTGAGTAACTAACGTTTTGTTTTTGTTGATGTGTTAAATAGAGTCAGCTCTGGATGACCTGGACGTGAATGACTTAGGGATGTCTGCCCTGGAGAGAAGCCTGGACAGCAGCTTAGCTCTGCCCCGAGCCATGTTGGGTGGGTATGGAGCCTGGACACACACACCTACCTGAGTGGAATATCAAAATTGATTGATTAAATTATTGATTCTGCAGGAGGGAACCAGCTCCAGAGTTCGGCTCCAGTCAACATCCCAGGATCCCTCTGCAGCTCTGCCACTTTCAGCTCGCCCTCACCCTCTCCACCAATCGTAGCCCACCAGTCACCATTCTTCTCCTCCCATCTGTCGCAGCCCAGCCAATCAGAAAACAGCTTCCTGGGGCATAGCTCTCTAGGTTTGTGGACATCTTTTTAGATCATGTATTTTCCTGCTAGATCAGAGGAGATTTAAACATGTGCCCCAACATTCTCTTTTCTAGAGAAACCTCAACTCAATAAATATGTCTCCTGTATTGCAGGTCTGAATGGTATGAGTAGTAGTATCTGGGAGCACCCGTCAGGCCATGGTTCCCCAGGTACGCCGCCGGCCCTGCTACCCACCATGGGCCAGAGCATAGAGACAGCCCGGGTCCAACAGGAACTAGACGATGCTAACAAACTACTGAAAAACTGGGACCATACCTGGAGACGCACAGCACAGGTACGAGGTGTAGGTGTGTGTGTGTCAGTGTACACCAATAAACCATAAAAAGGGTCAGACTTTAGAAATGTCCCTCTTCCTCCCTGTTTTCTCATGTTTCTCCCATCACCCTCTCTCTCTCTCTCTCTCTCCCCCTCTCTCCATCACTCTCTCTCTCTCTCTCTCGCTCTCTCTCTCTCTCTCTCTTTCCATCACTCTCTCTCTCTCTCTCTCCCCCTCTCTCCATCACTCTCTCTCTCTCTCTTTCCATCACCCTCTCTCTCCATCACTCTCTCTCTCTCCATCACCCTCTCTCTCTCTCTCCATCACCTTCCCTCTCTCTCCATCCCTCTCTCACTCCAGTCGTGGGCGGCGTTGAAGTCGGATGCCGAGGAGTCTCGTGGCTTGGCCGGTCGGTTAGCTTTAGAAGCAGAGCGTGCCAGGCAGGCTGAGGAGGAGGCGCAGAGACAGACCTCCTTCCTCCAGGAAGCACTGGAGGGCATGAGGACAGGAGAAAACCCCCACCTGGCCCTGCACCAGCTACAGCTGATCCACAGACTGCCTCTGGAGTGTGTCGTCAGTCTGCAGGCCCAGCTCTGTACATGTCTACACATCGTGGAGCAGGTAGACAACAAACACACATATGTGAAGTATACGCTCACACACACACACACACACACACACACACCCAGAGCCATGCTTGTTGATGTGAAACATTCCCCAACTAACTAGCAGGCTTTTCTCTCTCTCTCTCTCTCTCTCTCTCTCTCTCTCTCTCTCTCTCTCTCTCTCTCTCACCCCCCGATCCAGGTGGTGTATAGAAAGCAGAGACAGTGTTGTGTGATGTGTGGAGGGCAGGGCTCAGTCTCTCAGCCCTGTGGACACGGTCTACAGTGTGACAGCTGCTCTACAGAGTGCCCCCTCTGTCCAGAACAGACCCTGGCTCAGTTATCCTGACCTAACTCCTCAACTAGCTACAGCCCAGCAGATCCCCCAACACTGATCTCAGACCAACCCTATTCACTTACTTAAACAGCCCAGTTAACCCTAACACTGAGCTGACTGACTTTTGACTAGATCCAGACTAGTTGTTCTAACGCTATGGAGTATAGATAGATACTCCGTTGTCTCTTACCTCTGATCCTAGATCAGATATCCTCACCCAGAGACCAGCCTGCTGTCCCTATATTCACTGATTCAAGATCAGAAATGTTTTACTCAAACACTGCCTGTGCATAAGAAATGATTCAGGATCAGCTCTCCTCACCACAGACCTGACTTTAACCATTATGAACTAAACCACACAACTGACTCAGAGTCAGTTAAGGGCACGCTTGACCGCTATCCTATGATGCTACAGCCTAACGCCTCGATCACACCGACAGCGCATTGCGTTTTTGTAGACCAGAAGTACATTCATTTCCAATGGAACTCTTTGTTTGCGTAGCAGAGGCTGTTGCAGTGCATACGTTAGATTTATCTTCCATTGCACACATATCCACATGATGCTGTGTGTCATTTTCCACAAGAACGCTGTTGGTGTGATCGAGGCGTTAGGGGCCACCGTTGAAGACTGCTGGGAGTACAATTTCTTAGTTTTTACCATTAAAATAAAAACATATTTTCTATTTTTCATAGAATTGTCATGCTTTTTCTAGAGAAGTGAATACAAAGTCAGTGATTATTGTTTTGCTAACGAGACTTCTAGTCAGAGGAGGAATCGGTATTCATCTCAATAGTCTAAAAAAGCTTTATCTCCTTCGCACTGTTCTGAAACTACAGGAAGGGAATATGGTGGAAGTCTATAAATAAATTGCAGATGAAGGAAGGGAAGCCCTCTTAAGACTATTTGGATGCAGCAGTCTGTTTCTTACAAATAGTTTCTGTACGTGACTGACTCAGGTTTGCTGTCTGTAATATTATTATTTGTTAACTGGAAAGATGGGGGGCATGTTAACAACACAATATTGAAACATATACTAGTCAATGTTGTAGTCTTTGAAATTATGTATATTTGTTCATTTAATAACAAGGCGATCCATGTTAACTCAAATGCCATTTAGTTTCTGTCGAACAGCCAGACTTTTATATATATATATATATATATATATATATATATATATATATATATATATATATATATATATATATATATATATAAAAATCAAGTTATAATTTTTGGGGGGCATAATTTACATTTCTAAGCATTTTGATATTTTACAGTATTTCAAACTGGTGTCAAATATACATAGTTCTTGTATGTCATAATTGCCCCGACTACACCAGCTATCAGGTACCACCTCTGCTTTGGACACAGCAGGGGTGTGTGTGAATTTGTGTGTGTGTGTGTGTGTGTGTGTGTGTGTGTGTGTGATGTGTCTGTGTGTGTTGATATCCGGTGAAAAGACATGATCACTGTGAAAAACACTTGTACTATACACTTGTACTATACACAGACACACCTGGTACACACACCTGGTACACATACATTTACACATACATTTAGTCTTTTGGTATAGAACAATAAAAATACATGTCTACTTTTGTTAGTATTCTCATTGTTTCTCCTGTGACTGTTTCTCTCTCTGTCTGCGTTTCTTCACAAACACCTGGGCCTCCCGCTCTCCTCTCCTCGACTCCAACAGCTTCAGGATACTGTCATCTGCTTAAAACGAGCACACTTCAGTATCATGCAAGTATGTGTTCCTTTTGAGATAACTGTTTTCCAAATCATACCGTTTGGTTTGGGGTGCATGAGCGGCAGGCGTATCTGGGCCGGGGAGGGGTCTGGCTGGTACCCTGGCCCCCCTCCGACCCCCGGCACAGCCTTCAGAGCCAGGAAGGCCTCCCCCTCGAAGTCGTCTGTTCTAAGGGTGTCATAGTCCAACACTGTCACCACCAGACACGCCCCCACAGCCTGGCACTGCTCCACCGACACCATACTGACAGGGAGAAGAGGGAGGGAGGAGAGATTGATTACTTGTATAGTTCCTGAGTGTAGGAACGAGTAGGACACAAGGTTGAAAAAGGTGGTTGTTTTAACACGTTTTCAACAAAGATCTGAGAGACTTGGGTTATCCGTCTGCCACTAATGTAACGACAGAGAAGTAGCAGTTGGAGCTAATGCTTACAACTCGAAGGCCTCGTCAAACAGGGGGTTGAGGTCACAGTTCTTGATCTGTGTGTTGCGAGGCTCCACCTCATGGAACACATGACGAGGCTCCAGACACAACTGGACAAACGGATCACTGGAACCTGGAGAGGAGGGAGAGAGACGGCAGAGATATCTGCTCTTTAAGAAGACCTGTCTAGTACTTTCACATCCATATAGATCAAGGGAAGGAGACAAGGAGAGGAAACCACTGACCGTTGGAGTCCATGGGTAAGAGATTAGCTGCATTCAACACTTCCACTCTGAGTCTAAGGTCAGACCTCCTGTAGGATGCTATGAGTGTGACTGCGCCATACTTCTCTCCACTGTAAACCTTCTGTTACACAAACGCAGATTCAGTCCAATGTATTCTGGCATGTTTTTACTGCTATACAACATGAAGAAAACCCTCTTACCTGCTCCCATACTTTTCTATCCAGGAATGTCTCTATGAGCTGCTGGCAGTTGAGAGAGTTGTGTGTCAGGTGAGATTTCAGAGTCTGAATGAATGAGAGAGAGGAAAGAGAGTTGGTTATTGTACAGTGTTCATAATACAAGGTCACCCATTGCATCTTGCTACATGCCCTTATAGAACCATATCAAGTTCTAACAATATACTGTGCAATGTAACCAGAATTAACTCACCTTGTAGTCATCTGTGTGCAGGGTATCCAGTGGTAGTCCATTCCCCTCAGCATAAAAACACTGCTCCAGACACTGCAACACAGTCAGAAATGTCCTGAAGTGTGTACTTAAGAAAAGTGTATTAACTTGGAGTGTGTACTCAGTACTGTATTAACCTGGAGTGTGTACTCAGTACTGTATTAACCTGGAGTGTGTACTCAGTACTGTATTAACCTGGAGTGTGAACTCAGTACTGTATTAACCTGGAGTGTGTACTCAGTACTATACTAATCTGGAGTGTGTATTCAGTACTGTACTTATCTGGTGTGTGTACTCAGTACTATACTAACCTGGAGTGTGTACTCAGTACTGTACTAATCTGGAGTGGGCACTCAGTACTATACTAACCTGGAGTGTGTACTGCAGTACTGTACCAACCTGGAGTGGGTACTCAGTACTGTACCAACCTGGAGTGTGTACTCAGTACTATACTAATCTGGAGTGTGTACTCAGTACTGTATTAACCTGGAGTGTGTACTGCAGTCGTTGACAGAACACCATGAGTCCTCCCTCTTGTTTCTGCTGTGCAGCCACCTGGTATAAGGTCCTTATGGAGTTAGTCCACAACGGAGTCAACAGACTACACAAGGAAGGAAGAGGTAGAGGTATGCTGGAAAACACTGCTTTAAGATATTCATAGAGGTATGCTGGAAAACACTGCTTTAAGATATTCATAGAGGTATGCTGGAAAACACTGCTTTAAGATATTCATAGAGGTATGCTGGAAAACACTGCTTTAAGATATTCATAGAGGTATGCTGGAAAACACTGCTTTAAGATATTCATAGAGGTATGTTGGAAACCACTGCTTTAAGATATTCATAGAGGTATGTTGGAAACCACTGCTCTAAGATATTCATACAGTTATGCTGGAACACAGAGGGTAATACATCCTCAGTACTGATTGAATCACAGGTGAGTGTGTGTTGGGTACTACAGGTGTGTGTGAGTGTGTACCTGTACCTGTTAAAATTCTCCTGGACTAGGTTCTCATTCATGTACTGTAGTTCTTTCTCCAGATATTTCATCAGAGGAACCACAGCCTGAGATGGTGGACACATGGAACAGTAACATGCTTTTCATCAGTCATCATAAACTAGGGCCCTATTTTTTGGACAATCATGTCACATGACCAGGATTTTAACCTTTATTTAAAGCTTTTTCAACAAACTGTCCCCTTTTCTTTTTATGTCAGATGGTCCAGCACCATCAGACAATAGAGCCTCACAGTGGAAGTGTCATAATACCCATAAAACCTAGCGGTCAAACAGGGAAATGGTTCCAATCATTTTTACACCATACATTTTTCCCATAAGAGATTTTAGAAACACTTAAAATAAGGTCTGTGTTTCATGTAGGCTTTCCCTGGCGTGACACTTTGATAACCATGTAAATATCTCTCGGACAAGGTGACTTTTAATAATATATTCGGCTCTACTTACACTCGGTTTTGAAAAAATGCTAATTAGCATCAAAGTAGACATCATGCAAGACTACAAATCCCTGCAAGCTCCTGCACATCATCTCGAGCTGACCTTTTCTAATAGTTATTGTGTACATTTAAAACTTGCCCAAGACAGTTCACAGAATTGTCAATTGTCAATCAAAAGAAATGTAGCCAATTTATTAATTACTAAATGTAGCTAACATTAGATAGTTAATCCAGAGATTCTCACCTTTGCCTCGATTCGGCACTCTCATTCAGAGCATCATGGATGAGTGTAGTTCTGTATGATAGCCACATTAGAAGCTAATTAGCATTCAATTTGGGGGGAGTAAATCCAGCCGAAAGTATTGTTAAAATTCACCTTGTCCTATAGAGATTTACACAGTTATCAAAACGTCACAGCAGGGTAAGCCTACACAAAACACAGCCCTTATTTTAAGTGTTTCTTTAAAATCCCCTATGGGGGAAAATAAATAGTGGAAAATGATTGGAACCATTTCCCTGCTTGACCGCTAGGTTTTATGGGTATTATGACTCATACTGTGGTACTCTATTACTTTCATTCTAATTTCTGGAGATAAAGGTTAAAATCAAGGCCATGTGCCATGATAGCCCAAAGCACAGAGCACTAATCATAACACAAAAGGAAATGGCTGTCTATAAATCCAGTATTGCTGAATTGGAAATGGCTAATGATGACAGTTTCTTACATCTTCAGTGGACTTAGATGGGAATCTGCGTCGAGTAGACATGCTGCGGACGTATGTCTCAATGTCTGAATTCAGCTAGAGAGAGAGAGAGAGAGACAGAGAGACTTCAAATTCTATATTGAAGAAGGGGACTATAGGCCAATCTCTTTAGACTCTCCTCCATCTAACCCCTCCCCAGCCCTCTCTCCTCCTACCTTCCGTCCAACGGTCTCTAAGGCGGAGCGTATCTCTCTGTCGAGGACCCCCTGTGCATGCTGCAGCTGTGAGGGGAGCACGTTGTGGAACTGAGGGTCCCCTATCACGTGACAGGTGCGTTCTCGAAGCCCGTCCCAGTTGAGCTGCTGGGGCAGGCGGGTCAGCACCGACCTCAGGTGTTCCAGATCATTCACTACAACACACAGCTGGAAGAGGAGAGGAGGGGGTAGAAGGAGAGACTCAGAGAGGTGGTAATTAATTCACTTGAAAGTAGTTGAGAGAAAAGGATATAGCTGTGATTAGACAAAAAAGAAAACTGATTGAGATGGACACCAGTAGAAAGAGAGAGCAGAGGTGAATGAAAGAGGAAGAGATATAGGGAGGAGTGTTCTTTCCTTCACCTTGTTGACAGCGCTGCTGTGGTCGGAGTTCTCAGACAGCTCTCTGACCCGCTCTTTCAGGATACGACAGTAGTTCACTACGATCTTACACACGTCCTGAACACACACACACACACACACACACACACACACACACACACATTGAAATGAGTTAAAACTTGTATGCCAACGATATTAAATGTGTGTATGATAATGTAGAGTATGTTCTTGTCTAATTATGATGAGATACTATGTGTACTTGCATGATAATGCATTTTTATGATGCACTACCTCAGTGAGTTTGACCATTAGCATGAAGGCCTCCTCAGGGTCTGGCCAGGAGAGCTGCTCCCACAGCTGACAGATGGGCTGGACACAGGCCACCAGGTCTACGGCTGACGAGCTGTGTTTGATGGGCACCATCCCCGACTGCAGCGGCTGCAGCTGGGGTAGGAGAGGGAGGATGGGATGAGGATCAAACCTGGCTTTAAGGTGTACAGTAAATATGACCTGCTATCTATTTGATTCTAGGTGTAGTGTTATAACAGTACACTACCTGGTCCACCTGTACAGCTCTCTCCACTCTGTCCTGAGTGGTGCTGAAGGCCTTGTTCAACCAATAGGGAAGCGCCTCACGGAAGCCCTCATGGAAGTTAGTCAGCTCCAACAGTTTAACCCTGAGACAACACAACAGCCTTAGCTCTACACTGAGTGTACAAAACAATAGGAATACCTTCCTAATATTGAGTTTCACACCTCCCCTCTTTTGCCCTCAGAACAGCCTCAATTCGTTGAGGAATGGACTCTACAAGGTGTGGAAAGCGTTCCACAGGGATGCTGGCCCATGTTGACTCCAATGCTTCCCACAGTTGTGTCAAGTTATTGATACACATGGGAAACTGTTGAGTGTGAAAAACCCAGCAGTGTTGCAGTTCTTGACACAAACCGGTGCGCCTGGCACCTACTACCATACCCCGTTCAAAGGCACTTACATTTTTTGTCTAGGATTTAAAAGACAATTGAGACATGGATTGTGTATGTGTGCCATTCATTGTGTGAATGGGCAAGACAAAAGATTTAAGTGCCTTTGAACTGAGGCTGTTCTAAGGGGAGGGAGGATGCAACTCAATATTGGGGAGGTGTTCTTAATGTTTTCTACACAGTGTATATAGTGTAGTGGAAAGGGAAAGAGAAAGGAGGATACACTCTGCCTATTGGCTACTCAGTGTATTCAAGACCGTCTCAAAATACAACACTGCCCCTTTAAGACATAAAAAAATATGTCTTAAAATGTACACATTTTGTCCTCTTGTTGGAAGCAACTACTCCCCCATTGTTGACTAGAAATTAGCTATAACGGGCTAATAACTCACTAACTAGCAAAGGATATGAACAAATGTGTACACGTGGCTACATGCAGCTCTCACTTTGATCTCAAAACAAGCGCAAGCTTCTGTGTGCAGGCTCATATTTCTTCTGCATGGCAATCGAGGGGAGTGCTACTGGGTATGTAGTATAAGGGAGTAACCTCTGACCTTTTCTGTAGGAAGGCCTTGTCTTTATGGATGGCCTGTAGACTCAGGTAGAGAGGGAACAGGCCATTGGCTAGACGCTGCTCCATCTTACCCTCCACTAGGTTTAGGGTGTCCCTCACCTCCCCCGCCAACTGAGAGAGAGAGAGAGAGAGAGGCAGTGAGTTATACAGCAGAGAGAGAGAATAAGAGAAGTAGAGAGTAATCCATCTTTCACAGCCGCTTACCAGGGAGTCCAGCTTTTGGTAGACTACAGTGAACACATCAACCTGCACAGCACTACAGAGAGAAACCCATTCAAGTCCATTAATGTGATTAACAGTCAGACCTTCTTCGTATTCTTGACAGATAATGTGACCTCCCTCCATACAGACGTTCTGTATGGTCACCTGTCTCCTACCTGACAAACACTCTATTCCAGCTGTCCTTGTTGTGCTTGATATCCTCCTGCACTTCACCTATCAGCCTAGAGAGGGCAGTCACGGTCTCTGTCAGGTCCTGGGAGGAGGGGGAGGGGGAGGCGGAGGAAGGGGATGGGGGGATGGAACAAGAAATAAAGGTAAAGTAATGCTTGATGTGCTTTGAAAGTGATATGTGGGCGGAGTCTTTTCCTTTGTCTGTAGCCTACCTTGGTCATTGGCTGGTGCAACCCCTTCTTTATGATGAACCACTCCTGTGTACCAGACTGAGGCAAACCAAGACTTTCAGCGGAACAGAGTAACATGGTTCTGTGGATCCTTTAACAGATAGTTAATACAATATTAACTATAGTCTTTCTATATGTACTCACATGTACCGCTTCGTTGACCTCGTCGTGCAGGTCAAACTGAGCCGGGTTCAGCTTCTGAAACGCCCGCGTCTTACATATCTGGGACAGGATCCTACAACACACAGTTTGTTACTTTGATCTGTTTTAAACACATCATATATGACACACACACACACACACACACACACACACACACACACACACACACACACATACTTGCAGCAGGGTACCTGAGCAGTGTGTGTAGGCGAGGGTTCGCGTCCTGCGTTGGGGGAAATATGTCTCTGTATTTGGCCACAAGACACAGTCCATACTGCAGGAAACCATGGAGAGAGTCCCCTAGCTCCTGTTTCTGTACATATGTTAATGTGTTTATTTAATTAGTAAATAATATACCGTGTATAATTAATCCATAATTATATATTTCTTTAATTGAACCTTTACTGTATTTAACTAGGCAAGTCAGTTAAGAACAAAGTAAGTGCCTTGCTCAAGGACACATCGAGATGTTTTTTCACCTTGTCGGCTCAAGTATTCAAACTAGCAGCCTTTCGGTTACTGGCCCAAAGCTCTAACCGCTGGGCTACCTGCCGCTACTATAATAAGGACCTTAGCCATGGCATATTGGCCATATACCACAAACCCTTGAGGTGCCTCATTGCTATTATAAACTGTTTACCAACATAATTAGAGCAGTAAAAATAAATGTTTTGTCATACCGGTGGTATACGTTCTGATATCACTCATATCATACGCACTTTTAGCTATTGAAGTATTTCTCTGCCATCAACCTGTATAGTATAGTTAACCATGCACCATCCACCAATGTATAGTGTACATATTCAGCCATCCACCCATACTATGCAATGTCTTTTTATAGCTTTTTTGCACTCCAGACTTCTTGTATTTCTATAGCTTTTCATATGACCTGGCATCTATCTATCTATCTATCTATCTATCTATCTATCTATCTATCTATCTATCTATCTATCTATCTATCTATCTATCTATCTATCTATCTATCTATCTATCTATCTATCTATCTATCTATCTATCTATCTATCTATCTATCTATCTATCTATCTATCTATCTATCTATCTATCTATCTATCTATCTATCTATCTATCTATCTATCTATCTATCTACCACGGCTGTCAGCCAATCAGCATTCAGTGCTTGAACCACCCAGTTTATAATATGTAATATAAGCAAAGGAAGGCCTGTGTTACCTGTTGGTAGGGCAGCTCCTGCTGGTGCCAGTGGTATTCTATACTGGTCAGCTGCTGCAGCAGCACTGAGGAGTCCACCTCTAAACTCTGGTAAAGTTTACTGTAGGCCACCCACTTCCTATAAGACATATGTCAATGTGTACATGTGTGTAAGTGTAGAGTGTGTGTGTGTGTGTTTTGAGTGTGTGGTACTTACGCCAGATCCTGCAGGAAAGGTGAGAGGTCATTCTGGGTGGCGTATAGTTCCAACAGGGTCTCTCCTTCCCCACACAAGCCTCCTTTCCATGGACCACTACCCTGGGGGAGAGAGAGGAGTATTGCCTTCACAGATGAACCACTAGATGTACAGGTGTATGACTATCAGATGTTGGAACTGAACTGTTTATTACCTGCTGCTTAAAGATGTGTGACTGGACAAACTTACCTGTTGCTTAGGGATGTGTGACTGGACAAACTTACCTGTTGCTTGGAGATGTGTGACTGGACAAACTTACCTGTTGCTTGGAGATGTGTGACTGGACAAACTGCTGTAGGATCCCACAGTAGTTGACGTAGGCACTACGACCTGCACTCAACGTCCCGTCTCTCTGTCACAGACAAACACATTGATCTGTTTCTTCTTTCACCACACTGTCATACGGTAGATCACCAACTACACATGAGAACCTTGATGTAGACCACCAACTACACATGAGAACCTTAAAGTAGATCACCAACTACACATGAGAACCTTGATGTAGACCACCAACTACATGTGAGAACCTTGATGTAGACCACCAACTACACATGAGAACCTTGATGTAGACCACCAACTACACATGAGAACCTTGATATAGATCACCAACTACACATGAGAACCTTGATGTAGACCACCAACTACATGTGAGAACCTTGATGTAGACCACCAACTACACATGAGAACCTTGATGTAGACCACCAACTACACATGAGAACCTTGATATAGATCACCAACTACACGTGAGAACCTTGATGTAGACTACCAACTACACATGAGAACCTTGATGTAGATCACCAACTACACGTGAGAACCTTGATGTAGACCACCAACTACACATGAGAACCTTGATGTAGATCACCAACTACACGTGAGAACCTTAAAGTAGATCACCAACTACACGTGAGAACCTTAAAGTAGATCAACTATCACTTACTGTTAAAGGTACACGTTTTTTCCCACATATCTCACAGTTACTGTTAGAGAAAATACATTCTGCTCTCTGGGCGTTTCTCTCATCAGTCTGACCATATGTTTAAATTGACAACGTTGGTTTTATGTATTCATTACATTATGTTAATGACCTCTGCTTTATTAAACATCATGTGCTACTAGAGAGTTGTAGCGATGGACTTCAGTTCCATACCTCTTTATGGGTGAACTTGAGCTGCAGATGACACTGGCCCCGATCTGGATACGTTTCTGTCCTCGGCTCCAGAACATACCAGTTATCCTCTGTACAATGCAGATCCTTCATACACACACACACACACACACACACACACACACACACACACACACACACACACACACACACACACACACACACACACACACACACACACACACACACACCCAAACACATTACTTGATGAGCATCATGGTGGGTGAGCATGTGTGCATGCATGTGCGTGTGTAGAAACTGCTCTACCTTCAGTCTCAGAACAAGGCTTCCCAAGAAATCATCCTGGCCTTTTAATTTCTTAGCATCCTTGATCATCCTGAATGGGAACATGAACAATTAACATTGGAATATTGTGTGTGTGCGTGTGTGCGTGCACGTGCGTGTGCGTGCGTGCGCGTGCGTGTGAGTAAGCTCTACCTCCTCAGTCCATGGAAGTTGGTTCTGATCTCCTCTAGCTTCTGTGCCAGAGACACCTCCTCATCCTTGTCCCTATGAGAGAGAGATTGATCAGACAGTAATATGGAAAAAGATTTTCTGTTGGTTTCTTTTCCTTAAACCTTACAAACAAACAGTAGATTACTGGTCACTCACCACATCTCCATGTGGAAGCTTGCCCCGGCGGTTTCTTCAAACTCCCTACCAGCTCAGGGGAAGAAAGAGGTTTACAATCTTCAGACTCAAAATATATTTGAAATAATATATATATTTACAAAAAATTACATTTATAGAAGCCACAATCTATCTGCAATATTAAAGCTGATCTACCCCCTAAAAAAAAAGAAGACTACATAGTAGCTTCAGTGTTTACTTTATCAGGATGTTCAAGGCTGTACAAACTGATCTGGGACCAGGCTATTTCAAGGCACCCTAAACTCATAGGTATGTTCTATGTATGTAACAGATAAAGCAACACCTGACGGCATAACGCCTCTCCCTTTTTTGAGCTGTTCTTGTCTATTAATATTCTGTATTATGTCATGTTTCGTGTTTTGTGTGGAACCCAGGAAGAGTAGCTGCTGCTTTTGCAACAGCTAATGGGGATCCTAATAAAATACTAAATACCAAATAGGTTCTAGGTTATATGTAAATGTTCCTGCACGCACAGTACGAAGGTCTGATTCCAGATGGGGTTGAGGGTCTGTTTCTTGGTGTCTGTTGTGTAAACCTCCTCGTCTGAGACGGCGTCCTTCACCACGGCTTTACGGGGTTTAGATCTGGACCGCCGCGTCTTGCTCTCCTTCTCATCCTCCAGGATGGTCAGCAAGCAGTATGGGTCACTGAAACCTGGGGACAACACAACACACTGGGGGATTCACAGACCACAACTGCTAGATCTGTGGTTTCTAAATAGACCAACCTAAATCCAGAACTCTCTTGCCACCTCCAGATAATCAAATTATTTGAAGTACATTTGACTGTGTTAACATATCTGAGGTGAGGGTGACGTACCACTGATGTCTTTTCCCAGGATGCCCTTTGCTTCCTTCACAGTGGCCATCAGACAGTAGACTGGAGGCTGTGGACAAGACTCAGACTCAGGAGCTCCGAAAAAGAAATTGGTGGACTCTTGCATATGACAGAACCAGTGGAGGCTGCTGAGGGGAGGACGACTCATAATAATGTCTGGAACGGAGCCAATGGAATGGCATCAAACACCTGGAAACCATGTGTTTGACGTATTTGATACCATTCCGCTCCAGTCATTACCACAGGCCCGTTCTCCCCAATTAAGGTGCCACCAACCTCCTGTGGACAGAACCCCCTTAGATACTGTATATGTGAATACTGATGAGTCAAATGGTATGAAGTATGAAACCCCTCTGCTTACTCACCTCTGTGTTTTGGACCCTTTCTGTCAAACTCTGGTGTTCATCCTCTGCCATAGAGAAAGCCTAAAGAGGGAGGGAGGGGTAGTTTGATAACAACAAGGTACTCTATTAGTATTTGGACAATAAAATAATCAGAACACAGCATTTGGTCTGTGAGAGGGTTAGAATATAGTTAGTTGAGAATGTTTGGTTAGATGTCATGTCTGTGAGAGGGTTAGAATATAGTTAGTTGAGAGTGTTTGGTTAGATGTCATGTCTGTGAGAGGGTTAGAATATATTTAGTTGAGAGTGTTTGGTAAGGTTGTCACCTCTCTGATGTATTGGTGGAGCTGATTGTCAGTGAAGACCTCTGCTGTGGCTGGCTTCCCCAGCTTGTGGATGATGGTGTACAGCAGCTCCTTATACAGTGGCTTGAGCTGGGGGGGCAAAAGCTTATGTAAACAAGCAGCATTGGTAGTTATAGAGATGATACCTCATGCCAGGCAGCATTGGTAGTTATAGCGATGATACCTCATGCCAGGCAGCATTGGTAGTTATAGCGATGATACCTCATGCCAGGCAGCATTGGTAGTTATAGAGATGATACCTCATGCCAGGCAGCATTGGTAGTTATAGCGATGATACCTCATGCCAGGCAGCATTGTTAGTAATAGAGATGATACCTCATGCCAGGCAGCATTGTTAGTTATAGAGATGATACCTCATGCCAGGCAGCATTGTTAGTTATAGAGATGATACCTCTTGCTCCTTATGTCTTATATCTCTCTCTTCTGGGTTCTCATTCTCTTTAAAGTCCTGAAAGTACATCGATCCTGTTATCTACTGTGGCGCTTTACTCAGGAAGTGCTGAGGTCACAAAGGCACAGTTCGTAAAGTTATTGTGTACAATGACAGATACAATCAAGACATGACAACATTGCTTATGATATTCATTGCAGCAGGCTTTTGGCTCATACTGCTTAACAACACTTGTCCCTATAAGGAGAAAAAGGGAGGTGGGCCTACCCTCCTGTCCTTCTGTTTCCTGGTCATCCCCAGTTTACGGGCAGGGGAACTCTGGGAGAGAGAGGGAGTTACACATAATACCTTTATACAGTAACCCTTGGTTGTGGGAAGCAGGTATAGCATTCAAATATTTAAAATATGCAGTTGAAGTGGAGAGGTTCTTCTCACTCTACCTGTCTCGTTCTGTTCCTGGTTGAGCCACGAGTCTGTTTATGGAAGAGAAATAACCCAGTTTAGCCACTGGTGGTCAGGAAAGCCCTGGCCCTATACTTATCATAGAAATATACGCTAGAGATAGGCCAACTATACTTGCTGTGACATATCAATTACGCAACAGCGGAGAGCTGAGCTTGAGAAATGTCTGTGTTTTTAATGTGGAACGATCCCATGCAAATAGCAGGGTGACACTAGTTAGATAAGTGTGCACTGTGACAGGCACTTCCTCATTGAAGGCGAATAGGAAACTACCCGTCTCCAGTTTCAGGATAAGAAAGAACGAAAGGAAAAAGATAAAACAGGAATTGATACCCATGTATATACACATATATACACACATATATACACATATACACATATATACACACATATATACACATATACACACATATATACACATATATACACACATATATACACATATACACACATATATACACATATATACACACATATATACACATATACACACATATATACACATATATACACACACATATATACACACATATACACACATATACACACATATACACACATATAAACACACATACACACATATATACACACATATATACACACGAGTGTATCAAAACTATGGATGTCTTGTCTGTGGTTCTTCTATGAGAAGTGAAAACGCCTCCCCTGGTGTCATCTGATTTCAGAAACACTGATCATGGGGAAGTATGATTCATGATCACATCCCACTGGGCACAGACGTCATTTCAACGCCTAGTTTGCTAATATAAGGAATTTGAAATGTTTTATCATTTTAATTTAACTTTTGATACTTAAGTACATTTTAGCAAGCACATTTAATTTTGATACTTAAGTATATTTTAAACCAAATACTTTTAGACTTTTATCAAGTAGAATTTTACTGGGTGACTTTGACTTGAGTCATTTTCTGACAGTTGGGAACTTTTTCCACCACTGGAAATTCCCTTATGTTGATGACTTTTTGCAAATCCAATGAGTTTTCCATGTTGATTCAACGTCATCATATAAAATGTTTTTGTTGACGTGGAAACAACGTTGATTGAACCAGTTTTTGCCCAGTGGGATCTTATCTAAAAATACCAAATGGACTGCATGTAAAGCTCCCGAGTGGCGCAGCAGTCTAAGGCACTGCATCTCAGTGCTAGAGGTGTCATTGCAGACACTGGTTCAATACCGGGCTGTATCACAACCGGCCGTGATCGCGAGTCCCATAGGGCGGCACACAATTGGCTCTAGCACTTTGAATATGAAATTATACAATGACTATGAGGTTAAAGTGCAAGACAGTCAGCTTTAATTTGAGGGTACTTTCATCCATATTGGCTGAACCGTTAAAATGACAGCACTTTTTGTACATAGTCCCCCATTTAAGGGACCCATAGGTATTTGGACAAATTGTATTAAAGTAGTCAAAAGTTTAGTATTAGTAGAATTTGTCCAAATATTTTTGGTTCTCTAAAATGGGGGGACTATGTACAAAAACTGCTGTAATTTGTAAACGGTTAATCCGATATGGAATCCAAATGTAGAATGAATGCAGAGCCAAAACAACAATAAAATTGTCACTGTATTAAATTAACTTTACTGTACGTCACTGTCCCAGTACTGTTGGATCTCACTGTATTAAATTAACTTTACTGTATGTCACTGTCCCAGTACTGTTGGATCTCACTGTATTAAATTAACTTTACTGTATGTCACTGTCCCAGTACTGTTGGATCTCACTGTATTAAATTAACTTTAATACAGTGAACTATAATACATGACAAAGTTTGGTACTTGCCTGATCGGGAGGTTGCAGTAAATTGTCTCCGGTTGTGGAGAACCCATCCTGACTTGGCATCATGGCTGAGGTGGATGAACAGTCAGACACCCGTCTCTAGTGAGGATGTGTGGCTGATGGTTGTCTGCTGTGTTTAAAGGATGGGAGGCAGTGAGAGGTTTATATGAGAGAGCAGTGCAGATCGGCGCCAAGCAATCGCTTAGCAGGAAGTCATAATTTCCTGTTGAAGGTGGTTGCTGTGACTTTCTGTTTCTTCATCTGTGTCCAAATGCCATCTCTCTCTTCCTCTCTCGCATGCACACACACAAACACACAACACACACACACACACACACACACACACACACACACACACACACACACACACACACACACACACACACACACACACACACACACAAACAAGCATAAATAGACAAACAAACCCAAAAACCCAAATGATTATGTCCTGTTATGTGCGGATTAGGCAAGACAATTACATGTAAATACTGTAATATGTCCACAGTATTAATCCTTTACATACAAACACATCACAAGATATAACAAAATATTCAACTTGGAAGTTGGGAGGTCAACCCCTGCACAGTAAACCAGCACATCACTTGCAGTCAGGAGAAGACCTTCTCAGAACAACACCGCTTAAGAAGGTGGGCAGCAACATGAGCTTTTGCAGCCTACACTGACCACAAAAAGTACCTATCGCTCCTGGTAGGCTGAACATGCAAGCTCAATCTGAATGTGGCAAACACATACACACGTATAACTGTAGAACTGTAAAAGAAAGATTGAGATCATTTGAGCTTTAGAAACACATGCTTTCATAAATGCATGACGGGCCTCGTTTTGCTGGAACAGTGTAAAAGAAGCGTTATGTCGATGACCCAGCCTTAACACATTTTGTTTATTTACATATTGAGTTTGATTGTCCAACATCAGTTTCAGCATTTATTTATTTTTTCTGCACCTAGTGGCCTCTTTCCTCCGCTGTTGTGCTGCATTGCAGTCAGCGATGTTTTCTCTCTGTAGCTGTTCATGGTCCTGAAATCAAATCATCTGAGAGAGACCGAGCGAGATAGAGAGAGGTAAAACAACTCGTGCTCAATTGATATGGTGGCAAGTCCATCGAGTCTCTCTTGATTCATAGCAGAGCGCAGGTGTTTTTGATGAGTTTGAGCCATGGTCTCCACCCTCTCCCCGTTAGCCATCCTCCTATTGTAGTGGGCCACTGACTCGCAGAGGAAAAACATAAAGATCCCGGTGAGTGGCCAAATCAATAATGGAAATGCAAAGGCTTACAACTATTAATTACAAAAGGGGATGGGAAAGGAAAAGCATTTTAATTGACTTTTACAAGCAGGGCTAACGTTGGCTAACCAGACTAGCTAAGATGTCAATAAAATGTAGGCCTATGCCTGGTTTCTTGAGGCAGACAGTGGATGGTTCCTGCAGAACACCTGAAAGAAAAAGTGTATTTCTCAAAATTATGTTATAGGTTAGGTTATTCCCCAAACACCTGAATAGTCTTTCCAACATTCCCTAATGAATTTAAGGTAAAAGTAACTGACATTAACTCTAGCTAGCTATTTAAATTAGTGAACATTACATGTATCATCCAAAGTAAACTAGCTAGTAGTAGGCTGGACACATGACATTTTTTACAATCCTTTTTTTCTCATAAAAACTAGTTAATTGCATCCGCCGTGGAGCCCAGTTTCATAATATGACCATATTTCCCAGCTGCTTGCCATAGTTTTGAAGTAATCACGAAAAAACACCAGGCCTTGTTTTAGGGCATTTTTCACCCTGCCAGCTCCTATTAGTTTTATTGAGCACCGTGGCACCAACTCACCTTCCAAACATTCTATTCCCTGTTTATAGTTCTACATCACAATGCCTGCGTCGCTATTATTAGCAATGAGACCTGTCCACGTTGTTTGTAGTTTAAAAAAAAACTATAGGGAAATATAACTATGTCAGTCTATTTCGACCAAATATCTCACAATGTGTATATTTAGATTTTTTCAAGTCAGGAACCATTTTAATCAGGAGAATCTCCTCTTTGGCAGCGAGCTCGGTTATCATTGATCACTAGACCAGAAATAGTCAGAAGTTTTAATTTCTTCACTACTTTCTCATTATGCAGACATAAGCACAGTTGACACCATTGAGGTGCGGATGCTTACTTTCTACACAAGTAGAAATAAAAATGGATACATTTTTTGGTGCCATTTTGGCTAAATGTAATTCTAAGCACCACTCCAGTCAAAATAGCCTCTGCGAACATTCGATTCCATTAATTTGCTATGGGCTCACGCTAGTGTTCCAGCTTAGCCAACGTTCTTTTGCTGTTTTTCAGCCTTGGGTATAAGCTATGTAGTTATGTTTTTTGTAATATTTCGAACTAATAGTATTAAAATAGTATTAGTAAATAAAGAAAGAAAGAAAGAAAGAAAGAAAAATCTTCACTCATTTGGGCACCCCTATGGATGGATGGCGCCCCTAGCATTTGCCTATTCCGCCTATGCCAAGGGCCGGCCCTGCGTATACCCACACAGTCAAATACTGACTCAGTCTGAGAGGGTAATAGAGCAGACTAGCTGTTTTTGACTATAATGAATCCCCTGCAGAGAAAATAAACATCATTTGATGTTCCACTTCATCTTTGTTGAGTTGTGCTTTTTCCTGACATACAGGGGTGAGTAGCCTACACACAAGGTTGTGTCCTCGTCAACCAATTTATGGTGTCAACAAAATTAAGAGATCATGAGCACTTTCACCCTAATGTTTCAATAAGTGCCCTACATTTTGGGGAGAGCTCTTTCAAAATCATCTGCTAATATTGACATTTTAGTCACGAAAGCTGACGCTCTTATCCAGAGTGATTTACAGGAGCAATTAGGGTTGAGTGCCTTGCTCAAGGGCACATTGACAGATTTGTTCACCTAGTCGGCTTGGGGATTCGAACCAGCAAGCTTTCTGTTACTGGACAACACTCAAACACTGTATTAACATAAACCAGTATGGCAAAGCACTTCACTGAGGTAAGTACCTTTATGACATATTTCTAATGTCGTCCACTCTCTCTGCAGGCAAGCATTAAGACATTATAGAGATATTCCTTATCTAACCTTAACTCTTACCTTAAGCCTTTTACATTTCAACTTCAATGGGGGGTAGGGACGTCCCAAGGATCCCAGATAGCACGGACCATTATAGAAATGGCCAACAACAGCCACTTCTCAGAGATGACATCATCGTGTGGGCGTATCCATTGCCGGAAGTGCAGGTGCATCAGCATCACAACAAAAGTGGAGCAGGCTGGCTGTTGAAACGGGGAAGCTACGAAACGATTTGATCCAGTTCACATTTCAGACAGCACCTGTCGTTATTTTACTTTGTTCATTCAAAACTTGGTTATCCCGAGGCGACATCGCAATGGCTTTGAACAAGAACAATTCTGAATCCGGAGGCGTCATTATCACCAACAGTGAAAGGTAACGTTAGCTAGCGCTAGCTAGTTTATTCGTATTATCAGTAGCGTTGGTTTAGTGCTTTTCAGGCAACGTGAGCAAGTTAGCCGTAGACGTTACGTTAGCTAAGTATGTCTATGTAACTAGCTAGATAGTCTGTAGCTTAGGTTTTCGTTTAGTTCAATGTTGTGTAGCTACTGTAGCGTTGACATTGCGTATTCTTTCTGGCGCCAAGCTAGCTAACAGATCTCTTACATTGCGTCTTGTCAACACTTGGTCGGGACTCAGAATCTAACTCGTTTGCCATAATGATGGTCATCGTGTGTTGACTGCCGATCACGTCAGCTCATCGGGTGAGGTTGAACTAATTTAGCCCCTACAAAGATGCAAAAGAGAACTAAATAACTAACGTTAGTGTTAGCTATCTAGGAATGTGTGGCTGTACAAATAGCCTGCTCTGGCAAATATTGTAGTTATTTTCCCGAACATAGCTACGTGTTATGTACAGTTGAAGTCGGAAATTTACATACACCTTAGCCAAATACATTTTAAACACAGTTTTTCACAATTCCTGACATTTAATCCTAGTAAAAATTGTGAAAAGTCAGAATAATAGTAGAGTGATTTATTTATTTCATCACATTCCCAGTGGGTCAGAAGTTTACATGCACTCAATTATTATTTGTTATCATTGCTTTTAAATAGTTTAACCTGGGTCAAACGTTTCAGGTAGCCTTCCACAAGCTTCCCACAATAAGTTGGGTGAATTTTGGCCCATTCCTTCAGGCAGAACTGGTGTAACTGAGTCAGGTTTGTAGGCCTCCTTAGTCGCACACACTTTTTCAGTTCTGCCCACAAATTTTCTATAGGATTGAGGTCAGGGCTTTGTGATGGCCACTCCAATACCTTGACATTGTTGTCCTTAAGCCATTCCAACTTTGGAAGTATACTTGGGGTCATTGTCCATTTGGAAGACCCAATTGCGACCAAGATTGAACTTCCTGACTGATGTCTTGAGATGTTGCTTCAATATATCCACATAATTTTCCTTCCTCATGATGCCATCTATTTTGTGAAGTGCACCAGTCCCTCCTGCAGCAAAGCACCCCCACAACATGATGCTGCCACCCCCATGCTTCACGGTTGGGATGGTGTTCTTCAGCTTGCAAGCCCCCCCCTTTTTCCTCCAATCATAATGATGGTCATTATGGCCAAACAGTTCTATTTTTGTTTCATCAGACCAGAGGGCATTTCTCCAAAAAGTATGATCTTTGTCCCCAGTTACAAACCGTATTCTGGCTTTTTTATGGTGGTTTTGGAGCAGTGGCTTCTTCCTTGCTGAGCAGCCTTTCAGGTTATGTCGATATATGACTAATTTACTGTGGATATAGATACTTTTGTACCAGTTTCCTCCAGCATCTTCACAAGGTCCTTTGCTGTTGTTCTGGGATTGATTTGCACTTTTCGCACCAAAGTACGATCATTTTCTGGAATTTTCCAAGCTGTTTAAAGGCACAGTCAACGTAGTGTATGTAAACTTCTGACCCACTGGAATTGTGATATAGTTAATTGTAAGTGAAATAATCTGTCTGTAAACAATTGTTGGAAGTGTTGGTCCCATGTTTCATGAGCTGAAATAAAATATCCCACTATTTTTCCGTATGCACAAAAAGCTTATTTCTCTCAAATGTTGTGCACAAATTTGTTTACATCCCTGTTAGTGAACATTTCTCCTTTGACATGATAATCCATCCACCTGATGGGTGGCATATCAAGAAGCTGATTAAATAGCATGATCATTACACATGTGAATCTTGTGCCGGGGACAATGAAAAGCCACTCTAAAATGTGCAGTTTTCTCACAAAACACAATGCCACAGATGTCTGCATTTGGCATGTTAATTTCTCTACCATAAGCCGCCTCAACATCTTTTAAGAGAATTTGGCAGTACGTCCAACCGGCCTCACAACCGCAGACAAGAGTGTTTCTGTCTGTAATAAAGCCCTTTTGTGGGAAAATGTTTTCTGGTTGTATTCTGATTGGCTGATTAGCGAAGTGGGCCGATTTTTTTAAAAAATTTATTTCAATTGGCTGATTTCCTTATATGAACTGTAACTCAGTGAAATTGTTGCATGTTGTGTTTTTTATTTTTGTTTTATTATAGAAAATGACTCAAGTAAGAGAGTCACCTAGTGAAATAATATATGTGCTAAAGTATTTTTTTTTCAATATACTTAAGTATCAAAAGTAAAACTATAAATGTTTGTTTACTGTGTAACTCTGTGTTGTTTTTGTCGCACTGCTTTGCTTTGTCTTGGCCAGGTCGCAGTTGCAAATGAGAACTTGTTCTCAACTGACCTACCTGGTTAAATAAACCTGGTTAAATAAAGGTGAAATAAAAAAATTAAATAATTCCAAATTCTTTATATTAAGCAAACAAGGCGGCACCATTTTATTTTTTTTCATCTTTGAAATGCAAGAGAAAGGCCATCATATTACTTAGGAGTTCAGGAACAATTCAGAGTTTGGCCACTAGATGGCAGCAGTGCACGTGCAAAATTTGACTGATCCAATGAACCATTGCATTACTGTTCAAAATGTTGAATCAAGTTTGCCCAAATGTGCCTAATTGGTTTAATGATACATTTTCAAGTACATAACTGTGCACTCTCCTAAAACAATAGCATGGCATTCTTTCACTTTAATAGCTACTGTAAATTGGACAGTGCAGTTAGATTAACAATAATTTAAGCTTTCTGCCCATATAAGATATGTCTATGTCCTGGGAAAGGTTCTTGTTACTTACAACGTCATGCTAATCACATTAGCTCAAGTTAGCTCAACCGTCCCGAGGGCGGGACACGATCCTGTAGAGGTTTTAAGTAGTACTTTTACATAAGTGCTTTACACCACTGTCAGCCACTAGTGTCACCAGGCCCAAGACTATTATACCTTACTAGCTCTTTACTGCAGAGAAACAATGGACCCCTTTTGGTAATTGAGCAATGGACCTCTTTTGGTAACTGCAATGGACCTCTTTTGGTAACTGAGCAATTTGGAGAGTTACACGATGTCCCTTAATCTCATAATCTAGCTCCTTACTGCAGAGAAGCAATGGACCACTTTTGGTATTTTACCAACTTGGACAGTTACACAATGCCTCCTAATCTCATAATCTAGCTCCTTACTGGGGATAAGCAATGGACCACTTTTGGTATCTGACCAATTTGAACAGTTACACAATGCCTCCTAATCTCATAATCTAGCTCCTTACTGCAGAGAAGCAATGGTCCCCTTTTGGTAACTGACCAATGGTCCCCTTTTGGTAACTGACCAATGGTCCCCTTTTGGTAACTGACTAATGGTCCCCTTTTGGTAACTGACCAATGGTCCCCTTTTGGTAACTGACCAATGGTCCCCTTTCGGTAACTGACCAATGGTCCCCTTTCGGTAACTGACCAACTTGTACCCCTTTCGGTAACTGACCAACTTGGACCCCTTTCGGTAACTGACCAACTTGGACCCCTTTCGGTAACTGACCAACTTGGACCCCTTTCGGTAACTGACCAACTTGGACCCCTTTCGGTAACTGACCAACTTGGACCCCTTTCGGTAACTGACCAACTTGGACCCCTTTCGGTAACTGACCAACTTGGACCCCTTTTATTTTTTTATTATTATTATTTTTTAGCTCTGTGTGTGGTTATGAAAAAGGATGATTGTCATGTTGATTCAGATAAAGGAACAATGAATTGGCTTGCAGCGTCAACCTAATATGTTGTTGTGTGTCATCAGTGTGTTGATGAGCTATGAGAACGTGGAGCTGGTGTTCTGTGAAGCAGAGTGCCTGCCTGATGCCTTCAGGAAGAGTAAGAAGGGGAGTGTCTTCCTGACCCCCTACAGGGTAAGAGGAGACACTTTGTTACCATACAAACATTTTATACACCTTAGCCACTAACATGTACAGTTGAAAGGATGTGTGTAACCCAGGATGATTGTCCTCAGGTGATATTTGTGGCGAAAGGGGGTCGTGATGCTCTGCAGTCCTTCATGATGCCTTTCTACCTGATGAAGGGCTGTGAGGTCAAACAGCCTGTCCTGGGGGCCAACTACATCAAAGGCACTGTCAGCGCAGAGGCTGGAGGTGTGTTTGTGTGAGGGAGAGAGGGAGTCTAACTGTGTCTCCCACAAGCCCTCAAAGAATTTCACACTGTCGGTACCAGAGAAATATAATAAGTACATTTATGAGACATATCTAGCCAAGGACCACTGCTGTGCAAAAAATGTACTTATATTTGATCATCTTTTAGTTTTTGAAAGTTGGAACTGTACTTCTGTCACTATCCAGGAGGCTGGGAGGGCTGTGCCACCTTTAAGCTGGTGTTTGCTGCAGGAGGAGCCATAGAGTTTGGACAGTACATGTTACAGGTCGCTGCACAAGGTAAAGGACGTTCTGTGACTAATTTACCCAATGACTATGGAGCTGATTCTGTGACTAATTTACCCAATGACTATGGCCTTTTTAAATGATGTCTTTCCTCATTTGTGCAGCGTCCAGAGGGCAGCCTGTGAGTGGTGGCTTTGGGGGCTGTCCCTACATGGCCAACGGGGCCTATGCCTACCCTCCTCCCCCAGCCAATGGGTACCCGGCGGGACCCCCACCCGGGTACTCCTACCCCAACCCCCCTCCACCAGGTACGGACCAGACAAAGACTACTGTCTTCTTTTTAATGTTTTCTACTTGTCTAATTGAAAATGGAAAACTAGTTTAATCATAAAAATCAGTCCATGTAATATTGCATCTAATATGTGTTTCTCTGCAGGTGTATTCTATCCTAACACCCCAGCGTTTGACGGTCCTGCGGCCTACATGCCCCCTCCTCCCTACTCCGCCCCCATGGGGCAGCAGGCCCCCCACGACCCTGCCCTGCCCTCCACACCTGCAGGTCAGAATACATGGGTTCTCTCTTTCTTTCCTTTTCTCTCTCTTGCAGAGTTTCTTCAGTAGTTTTATGTTTGTGATCCCATGCTGCTAACGCATTGAGGACAATGAATTCACTTGTTTCTCTCTCTCTCCTTCCATCAGCGGAGGCAAAGGCAGCAGAGGCAGCAACCAGTGGCAGCTGTTCCACAGTCCCTCCTACCTACCTGCCACAGGTGCGCCTGTTTACCACCTTTTTACTGCTCTAAATCTGAGTGTAGGAAGCCATTTTAATCTAATATACATAAGTTTTGGTTCTCTTCATTTTATATTTAAATAGTTTTTGCACTTTGGCCCAGTAGCAGTTAGGAGAGGCAGGAAGGTCCATGCAGACAGCTGCCCAACCAATAAACCAAGAGCAGGTCAGAGTACAGCCGATGAATGCTATGCAGGAAGCAGCACAGGACCAATGAGAGCGCACTGTAGTACTTTTATAAAACGCTTTTAACTCAGTTTATGTTGTCCTCCATACTGTGTATATCTGTAATATGTAATCATATGTTTTTCTCCTCTTCTCCAGGACAACCCCCCCCCCCTACTCCCCTAGTGAAGACAAGAAGACCCAGTAGAGCGCCTGTATCTCAGCTCCCACCCCTCATTCACACGGCCTGTACCCCCCCCCCCCCCCCCTCTATGATGTCATTGTTCCTCCTCTCTCTCCATCCCTCCTTTTGGTCTCTCCTCTCTGTCTACCTTGGTCCCTTTAATTCCTCCCCTCCTCTGGCCAGTGTCTTAACTCACATTCCTCTTAATGATAATTGCAGCAACCAGCTAGCTATGTTAGCTCCACTCTCCCCAGCTCGTGTATAGGCAGTTCCCTTCTGAGTTCCACTAAACAGTTCTCTCATACCCGCCTGACTTTAACTTAACAGTGTTACTTACAGCTCTTCTAGAGCGGTTGATGATATGATTGTAGCTTGTTTGAGCCAAAGATGTCAGAAAACAGGGGAATATTAGGTTAAGACAGAGGTGTTTTTGACTGCGGTTTAGTAGTTTTCTTGGGTACCTGCCTTTCTCTGCGTTGCCAAACACTACATTTTCTTGCCAGATCAGACAACGGCAAGTTGGCTAAAGCAGAAACGGACAGACATGCAGGCTCAAGGTTTAGCAGGTTGCTTTGGTGAGAAGCTGATTTATTTCATAAGACTGTTGATGACTAATCGAACTGGACTGCTATCCAGGGGCTAGCGAAAGGCTGTATTGTTGATTTTATTTATTATTTGTACAGGCTTTTAATGTGAAGACTTGACTATGAGAGGATAGCAGTAGAACAGGTCTCTGTAGAAAAATTTACATATCTGAAAGGGAATATAGTGTAATTTGAGACTTTCCTGTTGTCAATAGGAACCGTAATGTCCGGTATAGTGGACAGCTAGCTAGAATACTAGGAATTCCTGATCCTAGTTGAATTAACTAAATACATGGAAAGATTATCTTAGCTATCTGCTACTTCCTGTGTGTGTGTGTGTGTGTGTGTGTGTGTGTATAGAGCAGTTGCCCATGTCCTGTGTCACTCTTCAAAACATTCTAGAACTCACTCACCACATCATATCAAGGAATTAAACAAATCAAATAATTCCTTGCTTCACATCAATTCTGCTGTGTTCTGGACGAACCGATTAGACCAATAGTCAGTTCTTTCTCATCTAACAACACTAATGGCTATGTACTTTACTGATATGTTTGAATTTAGTCTCCTGAATCTGATCTGAGCACTTTTAATATTTTGGCATCTCTCTTTCTATCTGTGGCACAATACAGCCAGCAGATTCTTTGCACTTTCAGAATGCTATGCACCGGGCATCTTCGCTCCTGCCATGGCTATGTGTATAGTAAAAAAAGGCAGATATGGCTATATATTTATTTCAAGCTCCCACTGATTTGAGTAATTCATTCGAAATTGTCAAATATATTATTGAAAAGACAAAAGCAAAGCATTGGCTCAATTGTAACTAATACGCATTGTATTGGATTTTTATTAAACTGATCTTGTGATGTGAAGTGTGTCCATTTGATTAATTTGACAGTAGTTTATCTTTCTGTCCACATTGTGATGCTAGCAATATGCTACATCATTGCTTGTTACTTGTCTAAATCAAACAGGCTGGTAACAAGTCTACATCAATACCATGTTTATGTCCAGTTCCAACACAAAATAGTGCAGCTCCAGTACAATTCTAACAGGAACTTTTGTGAAATGTCTTCAGCCTCTAGAAACCTTAGAGATGGGCTTTTACCTTCTCTTATGGAAAACCGTTTTCCCGTACAGTAGTCATTTCCAGTTCCTAACTGCTTCTGGTTCGGAGAACTTGCAAATCCACATCAGTATCCCAAAGACTAGTCCACTGTCCCAAGTCTGATCCCATATTTCAGAATGTTAACAGTCCAGAACAGAAGAGTCCCGTGTCACATCTGTGCTCACTAATCACTCCCGTTCAAGTCAGTGTCCCACAACAGGACTGTAAAATCATCTGTACAGTAAGGTGACATCAGCTTTGACATTGTTAGGTCACGGTCATTCCTTTTCGTGTTGTCATGGCGAACAGAGCGTGATGCTGACGCCCTCCCCTATCCAACAGGCGGGGAACAACTCCTGAGTGAAGGCACAGTAGAAGGAATGCAACCGCGTCGGCCCATCTCCGTAGTACGTCAGCATTCCTGCCTCGTAGTCCAGCAGCATTCCGATGTGGGAGTGGTGGTAGTAGCCAGCCACTGTCTCCCGGCGCCCGTTGTGCCAGGCGCTCAGCTCGTGCTCATCCAGCTGGAGGCTCCAGGACAGATCGTTCATTCCCACCATGCAACTCTTTCCCTTTTCTTTCCTGGGGATGCCCTTGTAGGTCACCTACGACGCAGGGGTCAAAGGTTATGGCCGGAATTCTCAAAAGACAGGCACAACTATAGCCCCCAAACTCAACTCTGGACCTCGAAAAGGCTTCGGACCACGTAGGGTAAGAGTTGAATACCCCTGCTCTAGAGTATATATAAATATTGATATGACATTGGGCTACCAAGGCCTTCACACTTACCCCCAGGTAGGCCCATGGCTTAGACACCTCCAGCTCCCAGTAGTGCTTTCCGTGTTTGAAGCCCTGGAAGCAGAGCACCTGCCAGGTGTGGTCAAAGCGAGCCTCGTGGGCGGGGACAAGGCACGGCGCAGAGGTCAGGTGTTCTGCTCGTCGGTTCTCCTGGGAGAGTAGCAGGTGACTGTAGGCCGTACGAGGGTCAAAGGTCAGGGTGCAGCGGTCTGATGAGGAGGGAGGGAGGGAGCATGTGAGAAGAGGCTTGGCTCTACAACAACAGATACATCACGGTTCTGTTGGCAAACCTTTTAACATTCAGGTCACTAATTATAGAGTCCAGAATAAATTGCTATGCTATTATTTACAGTTACTGATAGTTGGAAGTATTATAATAAATAAGGTAGAACCACATACAGTCACTGAGGCCTTTCTTCCCAGCTGGGTGACAAGAGGCAGCAGGGCTGGGAACCACAGCCAGGACGGGGCGCTTATCCTGGGGAGAACCTGGGCAAGAGGGGTTTGAACAGCTCTATCTAAATATAGAGAATTTACCTTTTATTCTCCTCATACAATAACCTTTACCTTAGGACAGTAAGACTATATTCTCCTCATACAAAAAGGCTACCTTGCTTGTCCTGTCCCACAGCTGTAGACACAGCCTTTTCCAGGTCCTCAGACACTAGTTTGGAGATCCGCGACAGGACGTCTGTCATCCCACTGAGCCTCTCCTGCAGGTTAACGGTCACATCCACTGGAATGTCCTTCATACGAGGGACCTCCACAAGCCGAGACTCCTACAGAGGATAGGAAGAAAATATATAATTTGATTTATGTTAATAATACAATATGGGGATTCTATCCCAAAGCTAGTTACATCTATACATACACTACATGACCAAAAGTATGTGGACACCTGCTTGTCGAACATCTCATTGCAAAATCATGGGCATTAATATGGAGTTGGCCCATATTAACAGCCTCCACTCTTCTGGGAAGGCTTTGCAGTGGGGACTTGCTTCCATTCAGCCACAAGAGCATTAGTGAGGTCAGGCACTGATGTTGGGCGATTAGGCCTGGTTCGCAGTCGACGTTCCAATTCATCCCAATGGGGTTGAGGTCAGGCCTCTGTGCAGGCCAGTCAAGTTCTTCCACACCAATCTCGACAAACCATTTCTGAATGGACCTGTCATGCTGAAACAGGAAAGGGCCTTCCCCAAACTGTTGCCACAAAGATGGAAGCACAGAATCATCTAGAATGTAATTGTATGCTGTAGTGTTAAGATTTCCCGTCACTGGAACTAAGGGGCCTAGCTCGAACCATGAAAAACAGCCCCAGACCATTATTCCTCCGCCACCAAACTTTACAGTTGGCCCTATGCATTGGGGCAGGTAGTGTTCTCCTGGCATTCGTCAAACTCAGATTTGATGGTGAAGTGTGATACATCACTCCAGAGAATGCGTTTCCACTGCTCCAGAGTCCAATGGCGGCGAGCTTTACACCACTCCAGCCTACGCTTGGCATTGCACATGGTCATCTTAGGCTTGTGTGCAGCTGTTCGCCCATGGAAACCCATTTCATGAAGCTCCCGATGAACAGACGTTGCTTCCAGAGGCAGTTTGGTACTTGGTAGTGAGTGTTGCAACCGAGGACAGACGATTTCAACACGCTTCAGCACTCGGCGGTCGCGTTCTTTGAGCCTGTGTGGCCTACCACTTGCTTCTAGACATTTCCACATCTCAATAACAGCACTTACAGTTGACAGAGGCGGCTCTAGCAGGGCAGAAATTTGACGAACTGACTTGTTGCCACGTTGAAAGTCACTGAGCTCTTCAGTAAGGCCATTCTACTGGCAATGTTTATGTATGGAGATTGCATGGCTGTGTGCTCAATTTTATACACCTGTCAGCAACAGGTGTGGCTGAAATAGCCGAATCCACTAATTTGAAGAGGTGTCCACATACATTTGTATATATAGTGTAAGTTTTATGTATGTGATCTATGTAAATACAGCGGGTGAAATAAGTATTGAACACGTCACCATTTTTCTCAGTAAATATATTTCCAAAGGTGCTATTGACATGACATTTTCACCAGATGTTGGTAACAACCCAAGTAATCCATACATACAAAGAAACCAAAACAAAATGTTCAGAAATTAAGTTGTGTAATAATGTGAAATGACACAGGGAAAAAGTATTGAACACATGAAGAAAGGGAGGTGCAAAAAGGCATGGAAAGCCAAGACAACAGCTGAAAACTATCAGTAATTAAAAAGCAATCCAGCCCCCTGTCAGTGCAAATTAATATCAGCTGGTTCAGTCCCAACTGATGGCCTACAAAAAGGTCTCATTGCCAAGGTGTCACACAAGACACATCTCATGATGGGTAAAAGCAAAGAGCTGTCTCAAGACATTCGCAACCTAATTGTTGCAAAACATAATGATGGCATTGGTTATAGGCGCATTTCTAAGCTTCTGAATGTTCCAGTGAGCACTGTTGGGGCCATAATACGGAAGTGGAAAGACAATCATTTCACCATAAATTTGCCTTGACCAGGTGCTCCTCGCAAGATTTCTGACAGAGGAGTGAAAAGAATAATCAGAAGAGTTGTCCAAGAGCCAAGGACCACTTGTGGAGAGCTTCAAAAAGACCTGCAATTAGCAGGTACTGTTGTCTCAATGAAAACATTAAGTAATGCACTCCACCGCCATGGCCTGTATGCACGCTCACCACGCAAGACTCCATTGCTGAAAAAAAAGCATGTTGAAGCTCGTTTAAAGTTTGCTGCACAACATTTGGAAAAGCCAGTGAAATACTGGGAGAATATAGTGTGGTCAGATGAGAGCAAAATTGAACTGTTTGGATGTCATAATACACACCATGTTTGGAGGAGAAATGGCACTGCACATCACCCTAAAAACACCATACCAACAGTGAAGTTTGGAGGTGTGAACATCATGGTGTGGGGCTGTTTTTCAGCAAATGGTACTGGCAAACTTCACATAATTGAAGGAAGGATAAATGGGCAAATTTACGAGGAGCACCTGGTCGAGGCAAATTTATGGTGAAATGATTGTCTTTCCACTTCCGTATTATGGCCCCAACAGTGCTCACTTTCATGTCAATAGCACCTTTGGAAATATATTTACTGAGAAAAATGGTGACGTGTTCAATACTTATTTCACCCGCTGTAAATGAATATAAAACAGCTGTAAAACTGAAGGACTAAATGGTGGAGACCTAACCATTTCCCAGGAGTATAATACTACTTCATCAGCCATCTCCCTGACCACCTTCCTCTGATCAAGCCATGTACTGTCCCTCTCCATCAAAGACTTGGCCCCTATTGGTTGACCTAACTATAGCTAGGCTACCCATGATGATTTATTGCTTGTTTGTTTTTTAGCTTTTGAAATGCTTTGAGATTCTTATGAAAAGCGCTATAGACATTTTATTAATTATCATTATAATAAATGTTGACTTGGGTATTTCCCCCTAATATCTTTGAAGATCATACAATATAATATAAAATAATTAAGTCTATTTTTTTTCGACTGTTGATCTGAAACCAGAAGGGTAAAACATTGCAGATAGACGGTGTTAGTGCTAAATATCTTTACATGTTGTATTAATCTACAGTGTAGACTAGGCTTGAGTGTTCTAATCTACAATTAGTGTTCTAGAATGCTTACATGCAAAACCAGCTCTGAGCTGATTAGCATACTGTATTTTCAAACCTGTATTAGCTGGGTGTCGGACAGGTTACTAAGGGCTGCGATCTGGCCCTGGCTTTCCCTGAGTTGCTGGGCCCTCTCCTGTAGCTCCTCTAGCCTCGCCTCTGCCTGGGAGAGAGAAGCCTCCTCCTGCTCAATGAAGTTCCCTGTAGACGCCTGTTTCTCTGCTAGGACCTTCAACAGCATGGAGAACTTGGCATTCACCCAGTGGGAGGTCTGCTGCAGGGTCACCTACAGAGGGAGAGATGTCAGGGATGAGAACAGTAAGGGGGGGGGATTTACCATAAGGATAGTATTTTGGATTGTAGTTTAGACTGCAGTGAGCGAGGTGCCAACTAGAGGTCTTCACGGGACTCGTTCAGGATTTGGATCCGTGAGCTTTCCCACCCGACCAATATGCATAAATACATTTTAAATTACTTTGTTTTAAAGGTCCTGAACAGTCATTCTGATTCCCATGTAAAATATACTTTTGAGTGACAGGTGTGGTATATCAAGAAGCTGATTAAACAGCATGATCATTACACAGGTGCACCTTGTGCCGGGGACAAAGGGGCACTCTAAAATGTGCAGTTTTAGACCACGTGTAACCATGCCAGCCCAGGACCTCCACATCCGGCTTCTTCACCTGCAGGATTGTCTGAGACCATCCACCCGTCTGTGCATATATGTGTTTTTTTCTTTGTATTGAAAACAGGGCTCTACTGCAGATGAGACCTTGGCACACATTTGTTTACATCCCTGTTAGTCAGCATTTCACCGTTGCCAAGATAATCCATCCACCTGACAGGTGTGGCATATCAAGAAGCCGATTAAACCACATGATCATTACACAGGTGCACCTCGTGCTGGGGACAATAAAAGGCCACTAAAATTTGTCACACAACACAATACCACAGATGTCTCAAGTTTTGACCGAGTGTGCAATTGGCATGCTGACTGAATGAATGTCCACCAGAGCTGTTGCCAGAGAATCTAATGTTCATTTCTCTACCATAAGCCGCCTCCAACGTAGTTTTAGAAAATTTGTCAGTATGTCCAACTGGCCTCACAACCACAGACTACGTGTATGGCATCATGTGGGCGAGCAGTTTGCTGATGTCAACGTTGTGAGCATAAGCTACGGACAACGAACACAATTGAATTTTATTGATGGCAATTTGAATGCACAGAGATACTGCGACGAGATCCTGAGGCCCATTGTCGTGCCATTCATCCGCCACCATCAACTCTTGTTTCAGCATGATAATGCACGGTCCCAAGGATCTGCACACAATTCCTGGAAGCTGAAAATGTCCCAGTTCTTCCATGACCTGCATACTCACCAGACATGTCACCCATTGAGCATGTTCTAGATGCTCTGGATCTACGTGTACGACAGCGTGTTCCAGTTCCCGCCAATTTCCAGCAACTTTGCACAGCCATTGAAGAGTGGGACAACATTCCACAGGCTACAATCAACAACCTGATCAACTCTGTGTGAAGGAGATGTTGCGCTGCATGAGGCAAATGGTGGTCACACCAGATACTGACTGGAAATTGTTGCATGTTTTTTGTTCAGTATATATTGAGGCCACACACTCACACTTTTACACACTACTGCTACTCTGTTTATTATATCTCCTGATTGCCTAGTCACTTTAACCCTTACCCACATGTACATACTGTATTAAGTAAATAACCTTAACTACCTCGTACCCCTGCACATTGACACTGGTACTCCTTGAATATAGCCTCCTTATTGTTTTCATTGTGATACTATTTCATTTAGCAAATATTTGTCTTACTTTTTAACTCTGGTTGGTTAAGGGCTTGTAAGTAAGCGTTTCACTGTAAAGTCTACACCTGCTGTATTTTAGTACAATGAAAAAGGCCTTAATCTTTGCAATCAACAGTAAACCTAGGCCAAGGCTCCTTTAACTCTCTCTCTCTCTCTCTCTCTCTCTCCCCTCATCAGCACGTGAGGTGAACAGCTGGAACCAGTTTCAGCTGGACCTAAGCTATACTTTTTTAAAACATACAATTGGCTGACAGATAACAAGCTTCTCATCACCTTACACACAGAGTGGATGGGTCCAGTCGGTAAATCAATTTTAATTGCCAATACCCAAGACTTGTGGCAATTATATCAGACCCAACTCGGAACCCAGACAAAAGTCAGAATTTAGGACCCGAACCCACTTGATTTGGGGTCTGTTAGACCAATGAAGAACTCTAGTGCCAACTTTCCAATAAACCAATATTGAAACTAGGCACGGAATATAATCGTGTAACCGCCGATTATGGATGAAGACCGTCATGAAAATAAAATACAATATAAGCGTTTATATTGAGGGGGTTGGGGAGCGAACAGCTGACTGAAGACAGTACACCCAGGCATTTATGTGGTTAAGTCCATTTCATAGACTCTTTACAACGTGATGAAACTTTGTTGTTCTTTGCTGAAACAAGCAAAGTGTTGTAGCAA
This sequence comes from Thymallus thymallus, assembly GCA_023634145.1. Lineage (NCBI taxonomy): Eukaryota > Metazoa > Chordata > Actinopteri > Salmoniformes > Salmonidae > Thymallus > Thymallus thymallus. The sequence goes on from CM042386.1 coordinate 5,519,690, forward strand.
ACTCCCTGCAGCTGTTGTAGCCCACCCTCCCTGCAGCTGTTGTAGCCCACCCTCCCTGCAGCTGTTGTAGCCCACCCTCCCTGCAGCTGTTGTAGCCCACCCTCCCTGCAGCTGTTGTAGCCCACCCTCCCTACAGCTGTTGTAGCCCACCCTCCCTACAGCTGTTGTAGCCCACCCTCCCTGCAGCTGTTGTAGCCCACCCTCCCTACAGCTGTTGTAGCCCACCCTCCCTACAGCTGTTGTAGCCCACCCTCCCTGCAGCTGTTGTAGCCCACCCTCCCTGCAGCTGTTGTAGCCCACCCTCCCTGCAGCTGTTGTAGCCCACCCTCCCTACAGCTGTTGTAGCCCACCCTCCCTGCAGCTGTTGTAGCCCACCCTCCCTACAGCTGTTGTAGCCCACCCTCCCTACAGCTGTTGTAGCCCACCCTCCCTGCAGCTGTTGTAGCCCACCCTCCCTGCAGCTGTTGTAGCCCACCCTCCCTGCAGCTGTTGTAGCCCACCCTCCCTACAGCTGTTGTAGCCCACCCTCCCTACAGCTGTTGTAGCCCACCCTCCCTACAGCTGTTGTAGCCCACCCTCCCTACAGCTGTTGTAGCCCACCCTCCCTGCAGCAGCAGCACATGCAGTCAGGAGTGGAGGAGAGCAGAAAATGTGGGTCTTTACAAAATACTATTATAATGGTGACTGCAGACATTTGGCTGACAAATAACCAACTACAATTATCAGACAAATCTACTTTGCAAGGAAAGGGAACCTTTTTTCAATGAACCAATGTAGGCTTATCCATTGACTATTTTGATACTTTCAACAGTGTATTGACTGTCAGTATAAAAAACTATTTTACCTTGGCTTTGGCAATATTCTCTGTCAGCCCAGAGATGCTCCTCTCAGTCTCCTCCATACATATCCCCACCTCCACACTCTTCCCCCTCAGCAGTAACTGTTGAAACAGATGGATAATACCACATTGAGTGTGTAGGATATGCAGTGTTGTGTTGGTTCACAGGTAGCCAATGAGGCTGGGGCAGATCTTTTTTTTTTGTTGATGTGTTCATCTCATTGACATCCACAAAAACATAGGAGTCACAAAGTCTGTCTATCACTCACCTCTCGGTTCTCCCTCTCACGCTCCACCAGCACCTGCTCGTGGTTCTTACACTCGGAGATGGCACACTCGCAGCACACACACATGTTGTCTGTCCGGCAGTAGTACACCAGGGGCTTCTTGTGTCGGTCACACAGAATCAAGGTCATGGCTCTGGCCATGTCGCCCCTCATAACTGGTACAGTGTCTCTACAGGATGCACCGGTACTGTTCACTGTGGCCTCAGCCAGAAAGGACAGGGACACATTGCGATTCAGGACAGGCCTGGTGGTGAATTTCTCATTGCAGATAGGGCAATGCGGCCCTATGTTGGACTTGGACTTCATGTCCCAGTGCGCCGTGATGCAGTCTCGACAGAAGGTGTGACCGCATGGGATGGTGACTGGGAACATGAAGGGGTCCAAGCAAATGATACAGGACAAATGGTGGCCCTCCATCCCTCCAGTCGATCTGTGTACAGAACACACACCTTCAGTTCTGTGGAGAAAAATTAATGGGAGAAGTATTACATGTAGGTTGCTGATTCAGTAGCTACAGTTGAAGTCGGAAGTTTACATACACTTACATTGAAGTAATTAAAACTAATTTTTCAGCCACTCCACAGATTTCATGTTAAAATACTATAGTTTTGGCAAGTCGGTTAGGACATCTACTTTGTGCATGACACAAGTAATTCTTCCAACAATTGTTTACAGACAGATTATTTCATTTATAATTCACTATATCACAATTCCAGTGGGTCAGAAGTTTACATACACTAAGTTGACTGTGCCTTTAAACAGCTTGTAAAATTCCAGAAATGTATTTCATGGCTTTAGAAACATGCTCGAAATCATGGGAAAATCAAAAGAAACCAGCCAAGACCTCAGAAAAAATTGTAGACCTCCACAAGCTGGATTCATCTTTGAGAGAAATTTCCAAACGCCTGAACGTACCATGTTCATCTGTACAAACAATAGTACGCAAGTATAAACACCATGGGACCACACAGCCATAATACCGCTCAGTAAGGCGTTCTGTCTCCTAGAGATGAACATACTTTGGTGTGAAAAGTGCAAATCAATCCCAGAACAACAGCAAAGGACCTTGTGAAGATGCTGGAGGAAACCGGTACAAAAGTATCTATATCCACAGTAAAACTAGTCCTATATTGACATAACCTGAAAGGCCGCTCAGCAAGGAAGAAGCCACTGCTCCAAAACCGCCATAAAAAAGCCAGAATACGGTTTGCAACTGCACATGGGGACAAAGATCATACTTTTTGGAGAAATGTCCTCTGGTCTGATGAAACAAAAATAGAACTGTTTGGCCACAATGACCATCGTTATGTTTGGAGGAAAAAGGGGGAGGCTTGCAAGCCGAAGAACACCGTCCCAACTGTGAAGCATGGGGGTGGCAGCATCATGTTGTTGGGGTGCTTTGCTGCAGGAGGGACTGGTGCACTTTGCAAAATAGATGGCATCATGAGGAAGGAAAATTATGTGGATATATTGAAGCAACATCTCAAGACATCAGTCAGGAAGTTAAAGCTTGGTCGCAAATGGGTCTTCCAAATGGACAATGACCCCAAGCATACTTCCAAAGTTGTGGCAAAATAGCTTAAGGACAACAAAGTCAAGGTATTGGAGTGGCCATAACAAAGCCCTGAACTCAATCCTATAGAAAATTTGTGGGCAGAACTGAAAAAGCGTGTGCGAGCAAGGAGGCCTACAAACCTGACTCAGTTACACCAGTTCTGTCAGGAGGAATGGGCGAAAATTCACTCAACTTATTGTGGGAAGCTTGTGGAAGGCTACCTGAAGCGTTTGACCCAAGTTAAACAATTTAAAGGCAATGATACCAAATACTAATTGAGTGTATGTAAACTTCTGACCCACTGGGAATGTGATGAAAGAAATAAAAGCTGAAATAAATAATTCTCTCTACAATTATTCTGACATTTCACATTCTTAAAATAAAGTGGTTTTATTTATTTATTTTTATTTTTTTATTTCACCTTTATTTAACCAGGTAGGTCAGTTGAGAACAAGTTCTCATTTGCAACTGCGACCTGGCCAAGACAAAGCAAAGCAGTGCGACAAAAACAACATAGAGTTACACAGTAAACAAACATGGTAAAAACACAATAGAAAATCTAAATACAGAGTGCAAAATGTAGTGCAAAATGCAGTAAGGTTAGGTGGTGATCCTAACTGACCTAAAACAGGGAATTTTTACTAGGATTAAATGCCAGGAATTGTAAAAAACTGAGTTTAAATGTATTTGGCTAAGGTGTATGTAAACTTCCGACTTCAACTGTACATTACATGGATATTGCTTTCAATATTGATTCTAATATTGCTTCATGCATACTGTAGTCATCATAAGGTCACTTGAAACCCTTCACATTACTGTACACTGTCCTACTGTAACATTTAGGAGAATGACCATGGTGACAGCTGGACCTTATCAGCAACTCGACCTTCCATTATGGGATGTCATTGCATGAGTCACACGATGCTACACAGGGCTCTACAGGGCGACCATTTTACTTGCATATGTGCCTACCAGTAAATAGAATGGTTTCAAAAATGTGGTTTCCATATGTTTTATACCATTCCATTCTACTCCATTCCAGACATTATTATTAGCCGTCCTCCCCTCAGCAGCCTCCACTGGCGCCTACGTATTTTGCTGTGTGACCTGTAATTTTATTTCAGGAGTACCAGTGAGCCTAGAAAAATAAAGCATTCTTGCTTTACAATCTCAAATATTTTTAATTGTTCTCCTAAATTTCTTTGTGGGCGCCTACATTTTCCAACTAAGCATAGAGCCCTGATATAGCAAAGCCAGCAATTTGTAGCTAGCAAGCCTATATCAAATTAATGGAAATCATAGTAGCTACTACCACAGATAGAACAATGACAGATATTTCACTGGATGTATAAATATGAAGCATCCGCGTTGCGGTTTCCACTAACTACCAAATATGGTAGTGAGAGGAAGCCCACTGCCGGCATGAACGAGATGGATTTTGGCCTACATTCTGCAAATTGTATCATATATGAAACATTTGATCTCAATACAATCCTCTTTTCCCAAAACTAGAATATGTTATCAACAAGAGTGGACTACGTTTTGTAGACTTTAGCTTTTGACAAAGTTTTTTTTTTTTTTTTAATTGCGTTGTTTATGAGTGCAACGTCGAATTGAGTAGCGGAAATATGCAGATATACGCTAGAACGGGTTAATAGGATGTCGCTAGTTCGTGCTTGGCTCTGCCCACCTCCTTGTTTGTTCTGCCCACTATGACTCATCTGTTTCCATTGTAAACGACAAGCTGTGGTCTATCTTGGTTTAGTTATAAAACTCTTGTTTTAGTTATATAAAAATCGTTGCTACTACTTAGCCAGCTAGCTAGATAGCTACTAGCTAGCTGGCTAAGTAGTAAAAAGACAGCTATCGAGTCGAAATATGAGTACAGTTCTATGAATCAAAGGTAAAACACGTAACCTTGTCATTCTAAAGTTCCATTTAAAAGTAAATGTAGCTCACCACCAGTGCAATAAATTAATGTAGAGGATCTCAGCAATTTAAATACAGTTGCCGGGAATCCGCCTCGCCAAAAATAAATATCTGGCGCCATATGATGACGAAGTACGCATAAATATCTTACGTAACTATACCCCACATGCCGGATGTTACAGTTTGCGTTTTTCGTCATTTCTCAGTTCACCACCAAAATGGCGTTGCGCATGGTTTGCTCCTCTGTGCTGCGAACGGGCACAGATATAGGGGTCAGCAATGCCAGGACATTTGGAACCGCAGGTACGATGTTATTGATGACAGAATGATGCTTCCAAATTCAGGAATTATTAGAATGGCGAGCCTGTCGCAAGCGAATGCCGAAAGCAAGGTTGCATAGCTAGCTAACCTAGCTGGCTAGTGGCTACTCCCTGCTTATGCCTTATTCAATCAATAAAGCACGAGGGGGTGTGGTATATGGCCAGTATACCACGGCTAAGGGCTGTTCTTATGCACGACGCATCGCGGAGTGCCTGGATACAACCATTAGCCGTGGTATATTGGCCATATACCACAACCCCCTGAGGTGCCTTATTGCTATTATAGATAGATACTTTATTGATCCCCGAGGGGAAATTTTTTTGTCAAGCAGCTACAACAAAAACATAGGGCAGGTGCAAAATGCCAGAACGAAAATACACAATAGACAGATACATGATACATAGAACTGCAGTATGGAAAGGTATAGAAATACAAGTCTGGAGTGCAAAAAAAAAAAGCTATAAAAAGACATTGCATAGTATGGGTGGATGGCTGAATATGTACACTATACATTGGTGGATGTTGGATGGTTAACTATACTATACAGGTCGATGGCAGAGAAATACTTCAAAAGCTAAAAGTGCGTATGATATGAGCAAGGGTAATAATAGTTTACTTAATATACAGACTGGTTAAATGAACAGGTAAGTGAATATTTTGCATGGTTAAATTAACTGTACAGGTAAATGACAGGAAGAGATACTTTAATAGCTAAATGTGTGTATAATATAATTTAGGGTAATAATAGTAATGACCTTAAAATGCAGTCCTTAGTGCGTAGGGTTTAATTACAGATAATGCATGTATTGCACATTCAAAATACTAAAAGCAATGAAAAAGATACAACTGACAGGATACTAATATGCATTCCTGAGTGAATGACTACGTAAGTTAAGTCCAAGAATTACTTACAATATTGCATGTGATATGATATAACAACTGTACATGAATATGTATATACAGACCTGAATGAATAAATATGTCCTGAGTGAATGAGTGATTACAGACCAGAGTTAATCACGGATGGATGCATAAATGTTGAACTAGGTCCTGACACCCCAACAGTTCCAGGTCTATGTTGCCGACGGCAACTGGTTACCAAGTAATTAGAGAAGAAAAAATAAATGTTTTGTCATACCCATGTCAGCCAATCAGCATTCAAGGCTGGAACCACCCAGTTTAAACTTGCATATTGTATTTATTCTGGTCATATGTGTTTGTGAATTTCAGCAATTTTATGCCGACGGTCTGTTCCATTGGGACCAATGCCAAATGAGGATATAGACTACAAAAACTTGGAATCACTCGAAAAGTATCGCAGCTACACACGCTACCTCAAGAAAGCTGAGGAGGCAAAGAACACACCAGCCTGGTGGAAGACCTACAGACGGTATCAGGAGCAAGAGGACCCTGGCCATGGTGCGTCGTATTTTCTTTTCTGATACACTGACTCAATAACGTTACCTAATGTGCACTCCTTCTACAGTATGTTTACTTGGGACTCTGCCAAGAGGTCTGGACCTTTCTTTATGCCACTGGAGGTAGTGACCTTGTCCTGCATCTGCAGCTGAGTTACTGGTTCAAGTAGTGTTATCAGCCCAGTTTTAGAAGATATAAATATAAAGATGAATGTCAACCTACACAGAATACATTTTAACCCGTTATTGTCTGGAATGCTCAGTCTTCTCTCCTGTGTGTCATTCTGGTCTAGATGAGGAGCGAGCCAACATCGGGCTGCCACATTGTCGGCCCTCCAGGGTGAAGGAAGCGAGGGAGCGGAAGATGGTGGTGAAGGAGAACAGACAAAGTATAGAGCTGGAGAGAGCCATGCGTCTGCGCACCTGTAAGTTCCCCCAGCTAGGCCTTCTATTACTGAATACCAGGCCCCTTACATACAGGAGTGGCCTGGTGAACCAGACATATTATCTTAATTTCAAAGACCGTAACAGTTAATCTTGATTAATATGGACGTTGGTCTTTGTTGTTTTTCCAGTTAAGGTCTCCCTGGATCGGGTGCAGGCAGGCTGGGAGGAGACGAGCAGCCCGTACCACGTCCAGAGGCTAGCGGATCACTATGGGATCTTCAAGGATCTGTTCCCCATGGCCTACTTCTACCCCCGCACCACACTGTGTGTCAGCTATGGCCAACACAGGCCAGCAAAAGTTCATTATGGGAACCACTTGACCCCCACAGAGGTAAGAAAATAAAATGGATGCAGTAGTTTTCAGAACCGATTTAGCGACAGATGGTATCTTTGTTTAGACACTTTTTTTTTTGCCCTCAGAATCCTGCATATGTCTTTGTGTTCTCCTATTTCACCTCCCTGCCTCTGTGTTTACCAGGCTGCTGTGGCACCTCAGGTCAGTTTTGAGGCAGAGGAGGGCTCCATATGGACACTGCTGCTCACAAGCCCAGGTCAGACACACGCACATACCATACACTCGCCAATACCAAGCATTTTGTAATCCAGTTCTTAACATGTCCACTTGGTGGCACTGTTTGACTAAAGAGACATTTACTGCATGTATTGTGTGTAAACCATGTGATTTCTTTGTTTCAGACGAGCATCTGCTGGACAGTGAAGGGGAGTATGTGCACTGGCTGGTGTGAGTATTGCAATGATAATGATAATTATTTTGTGTTTTTGTCAAACTTGTAAGTGGTTTAAATAGTCAGGCGGTTGCCTACTCCTTCAACCACCAATGTGATGATGATTGATTGGTAAAGATGATTACCCTTTTTTAGATCATCTGTTTTAATTTATGATGATGAGCTGTTACCATCAGAAAATTATTACACCTGAAATTTCAAATGACAACAATCACAAATTGGTTGCCCAAAAAAAGCGAGCTATTTAACGTCCTCCCCTTGTTTCCAGTGGGAACATCCCAGGTGGGGCTGTGACGTCAGGAGAGGAGCTGTGTCGATACCTGGCCCCGATCCCCGCCAAGGGTACTGGCTTTCACCGCTATGTCTACATCCTGTTCAGACAGGAAGGAACCATCGACTTCCATGAAGACATCCGACCGCAGCCATGGTGAGGAACAGGACATCAATCTGTTCATTCCATGGGGTACCCAGACAGACGAACACACAGTAACTAGCCCCTCCCCCTCTATTCCCCCAGTGTGTCTCTGTCAGAGCGGAGCTTTAAGACATTAGAGTTCTACAAGAAGCACCAGGACAGCATGACTCCAGCAGGCCTCTCCTTCTTCCAGAGTCAGTGGGACCAGTCTGTTACCAACACCTTCCATAACACACTCGGTAAGTACACACACACATTTTATTAGTGTGGCTGAACCTTTGGGAATGTTGCCGGTAATTTGATATGTGCAAATGCATACTAAACCAAAATATAAATGCAACAATTTTACTGTGTTAAAAGTTCATATGAGGAAATTAAATTCATTTGAAATAAATAAATTAGGCTCTAATCTATGGATTTCACATGACTGGTCAGCAGCGAAGTCACTGGGGAGCCAAGCCCAGCAATTCAGAATTCGTTTTTCCCCACAAAAGGGCTTTAATACTGATAGAAAAACTCCTCAGTTTCATCAGCTGTCCAGGTGGCTGTTCTCAGAGGAAGTCAGCTGCAATGTCGAACACGGCCATCGTCTTTTCTCTTAGGTCGTCAGGGGGGACTGACACGAAATTCACCAATCCTGTCTCTCTTCGTCCCACAGACATGAAAGAGCCTGTGTTTGAGTTTGAGCGGCCTCCTGTGTACCACCCTCCTCAGGTGAAGTACCCTCATGGACAGCCCCTACGGTACCTGGACAGGTACAGAGACGGACAGGAACACACCTACGGAATCTACTGATGTGTACAATCTGGATTGAAGTACACACAGTCCAATTATAGTGATGGATGGTGTTAATATAATAAAGCTTTTTTTTTTCTATGAAATGTATTTCTCTGGATGTTCTCTTGTGCACTACTTTTGACTTGCTTCTATTTCTGTCTGAATTCTCCCATTTTTTTAAAGGTGAAAGTAGCTCTTTTTAAACCATGACATCGTCTGTCGCCAGTGTGGTGATACTGGTGATTTGTCGGTCCAGATGGTTTGTTTACATAGCATGTTAGGATCATTAACATGGCAGGTTAGGTTAATTAATGTGGCAGGTTAAGAGGTTGTTAGGAAAAGTGTGTACGCTAGCAAGCACACGACTTCCTATTCATGTTCAATGAAAGGCACGAGGTGAGAAGCGGAGTGGGCGGGCGAACGTGGTGTGGGAGGCGGCGAAAAAAATCAAACGCTGGGCGACGATGACCAATTACCTAACATTAGTTGGCTACTACATCAAACTTACCAGTATGTTAACTTGTAACAGCTAGACTACCTACCGCCCTGGACATTCCTTGCGAACGCCTTTTTTCCAGCACCTGGGCTTTTAGTGCATGTGATGCAACATCAGAACAGGTGTTCATCACTTGACTGTCATTCAGTAAATTCTGGATCAGATGATGTGTGAAAATATCATGCTGTAATTAAACAGCTCAACACCAAATGCGCATCCAACAAGTATTATGCATAATTAATGAATAACCCTGTTAATGACAGTATCAATTTAGGTTTTAAGTATCATGGTAAGGTGACTCTCTTTAGGTTATAAGCATTTGATTTTGCAATTGCATACATTTTGGGGGATTTGTGTGCCCATAAACTGTTTTGTAGTTACACTGAAGTCATGGGATCTCTATACAAAAAAACTGTGAGCTAGATCCAGGACTCTTACAACGTTCGAGGTCAATGTCTAATTTGACTAATTCATGCTTAATATATGACGGCAACTTACACTGCCATGAATGCAAGCACAGAAAAGTAATGTTTTATGTCACACGATTTTGGACAAATCCGTCAAGACACCAACCATGAGAAATGTAAAACATCAATTTTAAATTAACTTGTGAATTTTGAATATATAGCTATGTTCCACATTATATATTAATGTAATTAGATGAGAAAAATTGGCAGATTATTATCAATGATTTATGAAAAGCTGTAACAAGTTGTCCAGCATAGGAAATCCTCACTGGTACCCTAGTTTATAGAAAAACCCTTATACAGTACATTGTGTGTGACTTAAATTGTATTTTTGTTTACAAGATTTGCTAACATATAACCCATGGTATACAAGGACCTTTATTCTCAGGTTCTCAATCCCGGCTCTCGGGACCCAAAGGGAGGCACATAGTTTTAGTTTTTTTGCCTTAGCACCACAAATCTGATTTAAAATCATCAAAGCTTGATAATGAGTTGATCATTTGAATCAGCTGTGTAGTGCTAAGGCAAAAACAAAAACGTGCACCACTTTGAGAACCACTGTAATCTCGAGACATTTCACAGATTGAAGGAGCGATAGGAGATTGATAACACACCAAAGATGGCGTTAATAATAAGTAATACATTAAAGACTACACTTCTAAAAGCCTATTTAACACCATAGCCTGCTGAGTTTGCAAGATAACTTTTTTTTTTTTTCATTTGTGCTCGTGGTAACGACTCGCCCATGGACGAGGGGAGGAGAGTGGGGCATTGAGGGAAGAGGGTTGCGGTGGCTGGCTCCAACACGGGACAGGTTGGTTGGAAATCCAGGCCAGTTACTGTCTAGTCCAGGGTTCATGGCTGGGTCCATTAGTTCCTTGCATCATGGCGTCAGTGCTCGAAGTGATCCCTTAAGGGAAAGTATGGAATGAAAAATTTGGTATTTTCAGGATGTTCAGCATTAACATATTGAACATGTAGAATCTTCAAAACATAATCTCCAGTTTGTGTCACTTTAAACCACACAGCCAGACGCATAGAATACAGTTCAGTTGGGATGGGTCTCTAGATGACCTTCTCTCTGTCCTGGTAGACTCGGCGACAGCATGCTTCAGTTCGGTTGAACAAGAAAAAAACGGTACTGTTTGTCCATTTTAAGACGCCGTAGCCAGTATATACACTTCCTTTAAATAGTCAGAATTAATCTAAACGAACTAAATAAATATGTAATTAATTGACGTTTTTCCTGAGGAGATCTTAGTCGCGCAATTTTACATCTAACTAATATTTTTGGCGCAGTATTTCGAAATGAAAAAATCTATAGTTGAATGACAACAAAACTACTGAATAATCCCTACCTGACCAATCACCGACGAAGGTGCGTAGATTTAGATAGATAGATAGATAGGTAGATGGGTAGATACTTTATTGATCCCCGAGGGGGAAATTTCTTCGGCTACCGACTTCGGTTTGCCTCAAGAAAAAAATCTACTGTGCTCTAACAACCAAAAAAAAAAAACTTACCGAAGTCCAAAACGAACCGAAACGGCTCTAAACGTCGTCGTAATATATGTAGGACTGTAATTTTGGATCTAGGTCTGGGAAAGAGGGGTGGAGCCCTATGCTACAGTTGTCAACAACTCTTGTCCCCGACGCGACCACTAGATGGAGATGTAGGACAGATCATCAGTATCCTAAGACCCTGCAGCTGTTTTGATTTTTTTTTTAAACTTGATTTAACTAGTTAAGAACAAATTCTTATTTACAATGACATCCTACCCCGGCCTCCCTAACCCGGACGACGCTGGGCCAATTGTGAGCCGCCATATGGGACTCCCGATCACGGCTGGTTGTGATACAGGGATCGAACCATGGTCTGCAGTGACGCCTCTAGCACTGAGAGTGCCTTAGACAGTGCCTTGGCCACGGACCAATGCCGAGCATCAATGGGTGTATCAACTAAATGTTATATCAGAAAATAATCTTCAATTACGCCCTTCTAGAAAATGCAGATATTTGTCTGTTCTCTCCCATCAATCTAATTAGTGGTAAAAACCATTTATCTTGGGGCGAGGTGTATACGTTTTTCAAAAGTAGACGGATTTAGCTCACTGCAGTAAAAGGTTAAAGCCTAAAATGTTGCCTACAATTCAGTCAGATCGTGAAATGCAGTAGCAGAGGGTTGGTCAAATCACCGGGGAAGCCAATTCTAAAAATAAAAGCCATATTACAACCTACAGTGCATTCGGAAAGTATTCAGACCCCTTGAATTTTTCCACAGTTTGTTACGTTACAGCCTTATTCTAAAATGTAATAAATTAAATGTTTTCCTCATCAATCTACACACAAAACCCCATAATGGCAAAACGAAAACAGGTATTTAGACATTTGTGACATTTTTGGACTACTAAACAACTATTGGTTTAGAACCACAGAGATTTACCGCAAGTCGCATAGAAGACAGGAGCTGCCTCCACTATTCCAGCACCATTTCAACGTAATCTAATCACCTATGCTTAGGGTAATACCGTGACAACTAAAAACATCCCAAAACAATTGAGTACAATCATCGTAAATGGAGTATGATGCGGCTGTCCATGGTTCTGATTTCTGTGTGAATGTGTGCTTGCAAGTAGAAAAACATGTTGACTCACCCTACTTGTAGAGAAACACCAATGCCATACTCTTTTTTTGTTGCCTAAACTGTATGACTCTTTCATACATACACACTTTTAGTTTTTGTTGTCTAGGCTACCTGCCTAAAATGCATTCTCACTAGCCTAACTTCCTTTCATGGGCAACGATTAGCCAGCTAGTTAACATTAGCCTACTACATCTAGCTACATATTGTACTTACATCCTCTCAGGCCAGAGGCACAATGTATGAATTTATGGTTGGATCAGAATCACCATTGGCCAGTACGGAGAATGAAGTCCAAATCTCTATCTCCATCCATGGCTAACTTAGGAAAGGGTAGATTTTAGCTATCTTGCCACTGGAGGCCAACAACACAATGAGATGCAACATTTCAAGTTTTCTTCTGTCAATAATGACGTTTGACTGGCATGTGATGTGATTGGTCTGAAGCCAAATGCAAGCTGGCTTCCCTTGACACTTTTTTTTTGGTGCACCAGGTCCATTCACAGCTGAGCGCACTCAGTTTAGCTCAATGCTGATTGGCTATTATATATTTGTAAATTTTTATTTAACCTTTATTTAACTAGGCAAGTCAGTTAAGAACAAATTCTTATTTACAATGACGGCCTATCCCGGCCTCCCCTAGTGTGCACATAACCTGTCTTCTCTTGAGAGCCAGGTCTGCCTACGGCAACCTTTCTCAATAGCAAGGCTATGCTCACTGAGTCTGTAGATAGTCAAAGCTTTCCTTAAGTTTGGGTCAGTCGGAGTGGCCAGGTATTCTGCCACTATGTACTCTCTGTTTAGGACCAAATAGCATTCGTTTGCTCAATTGTTCCCAATGTGTCAAGTAATTATCTTTTTGTTTTCTCATGATTTGGTTTGGTCTAATTGTGTTGCTGTCCTGGGGCTCTGTGGGGTCTGTTTGTGTTTGTGAACAAAGCCCCAGGTCCAGCTTGCTTAGGGGACTCTTCTCCAGGTTAATCTCTCTGTAGGTGATGGCCTTGTTATGGAAGGTTTGGGAATCACTTCCTTTTAGGTGGTTGTAGAATTTAAATGGCTCTTTTCTGGATTTTGATAATTAGCGGGTATCAGCCTAATTCGGCTCTGCATGCATTATTTTGTGTTTTTTGTTGTACATGGATGATATTTTAGCCGAATTCTGCGTGCAGTCTCAATTTGGTGTTTGTGAGCGGGCCCCAGACCTCACAACCATAAAGGGCAATGGGTTCTATAACTGATTCAAGTATTTTTAGCCAGATCCTAATTGGTATGTCGAATTTATGTTTCTTTTGATGACATAGGCCATTCTTGCCTTGTCTCTCAGATCGTTCACAGCTTTGTGGAAGTTACCTGTGGCGCTGATGTTTAGGCCGAGGTATGTATAGTTTTTTGTGTGCTCTAGAGCAACGGTGTCTAGATGGAGTTTGTATTTGTTGTCCTGGCAACTGGACCTTTTATGGAACACCATTATTTTTGTCTTACTGAGATTTACTGTCAGGGCCCAGGTCTGACATAATCTGTGCAGAAGATCTAGGTGCTGCTGTAGATCCTCCTTGGTTGGAGACAGAAGCACCAGATCATCAGCAAACAGTAGACATTTGACTTCAGATTCTAGTAGGTTGAGGCCGTTTGCTGCAGACTGTTCTAGTGTCCTCGCCAATTCGTTGATATATATGTTGAAGAGGGTGGGGCTTAAACTGCATCCCTGTCTCACCCCTCGGCCCTGTGGAATGAAATGTGTTTTTTGCCAATTTTAACCACACACACACACATAGTTTGGTCAAGTTAAAGCTTAATCCTTTACTCAGGTGTTACATGTTACAGGTCACAACATCCTAATTAGACACTCATAATGCACCTGTTTATATATCCTAGATAGGAGCCCCACTAGCACCATCTCTGGGTTGGCATTATGCCCATTATCTTAACAGGTTGCGAGCTACTGGTAGCCCGCGATCGACCAGTTGGATACCCCTGCCCTAGACACTGTCGTGCGTGAAAATCCCAGGAGGGCTGCCGTTTCGGAGATACTGGATTCAGCGTGCCTGGCACCAGCGATCGTACCACGCACAAAGACGCCTTGGTCACTCGTTTGGCTCATTCTAACATTCAATCAAACAGTAACTGAAAGCCCTCGATGCTTGTCTGCCTGCTTTATATAGCAAGCCAAGGCCACATGACTCTGTCTGTAGAAGTGGGTGTACCATCATAGAGCCAAGACAGTGCTTATGACATGGATAAAGACATGTATTGCAAATGGCAGCCACAACAGCACTACCAGCATTATTAGAGAGAAGATCTAGAATTTTCAATCGATTGATTGATTTAGCATTTTGGAATCACAGGAGACAAAACAACGTGTACATCTCACAGTTGAAACAAGTACAACTGGTTTTATTTGAAAAGTTTGGATCGTTCTCCCCCTCTGTAATGCAACACTACTAAGACTGCTTCTAGTCCAAGTTACAGGCTTGACATTCAGTACATGTTAACAGGGCACAGATTGTTTGATAGTTTTCCTGCTTCATCCCCATGGATCGAATGTTATTCCTTTCAGGGTTATTGCCGGCAGATAAATTGTTTTCCCATTCCACAAATGTGTCTGTCACATAATGAATTCCTTCTGGAACACGTGTCTGTCACATAATGAATTCCTTCTGGAACATGGCACACATATTTGGCACTGCTGTTTCCTCTCCATGGTGAAAGCACAGTGGACCAGCCTCCACAGCAGTATAGAGCATTAAATGTGATGGAATAACAGCACCACCTTCTGGTTGATTGAAAGAAGTTCAGAATCATGTCTCTGGGATATATGGATATTTCCCAGAGATGATTCTTTAGACAGGGTGCAAAGGAATACAAACCCAACATCCAGGCCTTCTGTCCCTCCCAGTCTATAAAATGGTACCTATGGGAACCACTGCAGTGGTCCTTAGAAGAAAGAGGGTCAGTGATACCCCCAAGGTCCAGATACCCCTTACATTGATTGGGATTTTGGATGTTGAGGTGTGTTTGAGTTTCTGTGTGTGTGCCTGTGTACGAGAGGTGTGTGTGTGTGTGTCTCACCACTGTATGTGTGTCTGTGTCTGGCTGGGGGTCTGCTGTGTGTACTGTGTGTGTAGGAGTGTGTTGGCGTGCGTTGAGTCCTGTCCCTCCAGCCAGTCCTGGTAGAGTGTGTGTAGGCCAGGGTTGGTGTCAGGTAGCCTAACTGGTAGACTGCTGTAAGCCTCTTCCATCTGCTGAACCAAGGCCTTGTCCACCCGACCCCCTGTCTCTCCCTCTGCCTGCCCACGACCACTCACACAGCCTGGGGAGAGAGAACATACAAGATCACACAATCACTTTTCTAGTTTCTACATCCAGTTCTGTGGATTTACATTCACTGACAGCCTCAAGCATTTCTAACACAAACAGGTTCACAGTTGCCTCGTCACATTTACCCAAAACCCAACCACGACCAGGAAGTAGATGTGACTTACCTCCGGGGCATGAGAGCACCTCCACCAGTTGGTAGGGGATGCGCCCTGTCCTCATGCGGTGGACCAGGGTCTGGATGTTCCTGAAGCCATAGACTGATGCAAACTGCAGCAGCACCTTCCCATCCCGCTCCAGACACACTTCCTGGAAGTCACGGTTCCTAGATGAGGGAGATGGGTTATTTAAATAATTCACGCCATTTTACAGCCTGCTTCCTCTAACCTCTTTTCTACCCCTCTCTGCTCTCATCCTCTCTGCTCTCATCCTCTGCTCTCATCCTCTGCTCTCATCCTCTGCTCTCATCCTCTGCTCTCATCCTCTGCTCTCATCCTCTGCTCTCATCCTCTGCTCTCATCCTCTGCTCTCATCCTCTGCTCTCATCCGATCTCCTGAATTCAAATACTATTTAGGTTATTTCAAATACTTTCAAAGACATTTGGAAATAAGTATTCTGATATATTTGATCACACAAGTAGTTGGCATGTATTTGAAAATACTAAAATAAACAGTATTTATACAAATATTTATATACTCCCATGCATTTGTACCAGGGCCCGTATCCACAAAGCATCTCAGAAAAGGTCCTAGGACCAGGGCCCGTATCCACAAAGCATCTCAGAAAAGGTCCTAGGACCAGGGCCCGTATACACAAAGCATCTCAGAAAAGGTCCTAGGAATCCTCTTAAAACCGGTTTTAGGACAAAGAAAAAAACCCAAACTGAGCCAGAAGTAAAATGGACTCATTAAAGTTTATCTCAGCTGGTAATCACAACAGCTTGAGGTACCGCAAAGGAAAGATAGTGATGACGTGCATTGACATTGTGATTATCACTAATGATGGGGAATAACCAATGAGGCATTGCCAGCTGTGAACTCTATATAGAACGCTCCAGACAACCACAGTGAATTTGACTGTACATCAAAACGTTTGATATCATTTTCACCTGACACGATCATTTTGCCTACTCTTAATTATTGCTTTATATGTTGGCATGCATAAAACGTTTTATAATTAAATGTTTTAATATTGTTAAGAGGACATTTCACAGTATTACCATTATCAACACACTCATTACTCCCGTTTAACAAGTTGTAGAAACATCAAGGATGATCAGTGCATGGCAAAGTGTCTGAATTCTTATATATGTTTTTACTTAGACAATTTCTAAAAATGTGTTTTTGATTTGCCATTATGGGGTTTTGTGTGTAGATTGATGAGAAAAGGTCTAGGTCTGAATACTTTCCGAATGCACCGTCATTTTCCTCTCACTATCCAAGTTAACACTATAGATGCCTTCAATTGGGCTCCTGAGTGGCGCAGAGGTCTAAGACACTGCATCTCAGTGCTAGAGGCGTCACTACAGACAACCTGGTTCGAATCCAGGCTGTATCACAACCGGCACTGATTGGGAGTCCTATAGAGCGGCACACATTTTGCCCAGCGTCGTCCGAGTTTGGCCCGGTGTGAAATAACAGGTCATTAAATAATCAAAAAGAAAAACATGTTTGTTTATTTATTACCCTAGTGGTATTTAGGCGTATCGTGAAATTGTCAAAAGTGCAAGATGTAGGTCTAGATTATTTATGGGTTGATGAAATATAATTTTAACAACAAAAGCAATTACATGTGACGCATGAATCACTGACTCGCTGCAATTTTCTATTATCAAGACAACTGCTGGTAACTTAACTGGGCAGCTCATGAGGTGTCCTAAATATCTGTCGACTAGGTGTGACTCTTAAAGGGACTTCATGCATAGCTTTTATTTTTACCCATAAGAGTAGGAGTGAAATGTCTCTATTCTCAGCACTTAGGACCAATTTCCTACTCTGAGACGCTTTGTGGATACGGGCCCAGGTCTGTTTTGGTATTTTAAATAATGTATCTGGAAATATTTTCAAATACTTCCAATAGAAGTAGTTGACTAGGGCCACATTATCAACAAAAAAAAAATACTAAAATATACAGAAAATAAGTATTTAAATAATCATATATTTGAACCAAGGTCTGCGCTCATCCCTCTCTCTCCAACTTTCTAATTTCAAGGTCTTCTATCTTTCTCTCTCTCTCCCTGTCATCCCTCACTCTCCAACTTTCTCATTTCAAGGTCTTCTATCTTTCTCTCTCTCTCTCTCCCTCCCTGTCATCCCTCGCTCTTGGGTGGCAGGTAGATTGAATCCCTACGCTGACAAGGTAAAAGTCGTTCTGTCCCTGAACAAGGCAGTTAACCCACTGTTCCTAGGCCGTCGTTGTAAATAAGAATGTGTTCTTAACTGACTTGCCTAGTTAAATACAGGTTAAACTAAATAAAACAATCTCACCTGAGAGTCTTGTACGTGATCTCATCTATATCCAGACCAAACAGTTCAGTAGCAGCGTATTTAAAGATGTGTTCCAGGAAGCCCTCCGATCCTCTGCCCTCATGTCTCACCAAGGCTGGGTCCCCTGCCTCACCCAGCCTAACATGATGACAAAGAGAAGAACATTACTCACTGAGTAGCTGAACCTAACAGACATACAAAGATCACCACTTCAATGAGCAATGAGCCCAGTAAACAGCGAAACACTCACACGTGGTCGAGAGGGACAGAGTCCAGGTCTGCTGCTGACACCTTCATCTGTTCCATCATGAGGAACACCTCCCCTGGAACACACGGATTCAGGCTCACATGAAACAGACAACTTATACGGAATGCAGCGTTTGGTTTTCGTAGGACATAAATGGGACCCATCTCATCCAAAAAGTTGACTCATATTTGCCTGGAAGCACCTGGATGATCAAGACTCCGGGAAGAATGTTCTATGGACAGATGAGTCAAAAGTATAACTTGAGTTTTTGGATGAAATGGGTCCCATTATGCCTGGTGGAAACCAAACACTGCATTCTACAGTAAAAACCTCATACCAACGGTAAAGCAGGGTGGTGGTAGTGTGATGGTTTGGGGATGTTTTGCTGCCTCAGGACCTGGACAACTTGCCTTAAAAGAAGGAATTATGTATCAGAGAAATCTACAGGAGAATGTCAGGCCATCCGTCTGTGAGCTGAAGCTGAGGTGCAGGAAGGTAATGATCCAAAAGAAACAATCAAGTCTACATGAAAATGGCAAAAAATATAATTTTTTTTACAAGTTTTGGAATGGCCTAGTCAAAGTCCAGACCTAATCCCAATTGAGATGACAGGGCTTGAAACAAGCAGTTCAGGCTTGAAAACACACAAATGTCGCTGAGTTAAAGCAGTTCTGCATGGAAGAGTGGGCCAAAATTCCTTCCACAGTGACGTGAGAGACTGATCAACAACTACAGGAAGTGTTTGGTTGGAGTCATTGCAGTTAAAGGTGGCACAACCAGTTATTGAGTGTAAGGGGGGATTACTTTTTCACACAGGGACTTTATGAAATAAGTGTGTCATTGTTGTGTTATTATTCACTCACTCAGGTTTCCTTTATCTAATTAGGTTTTGGTTGAAGAACTGATAACATTCAGTATTAAAAATATGCAAAAATAAAAATATGCAAAAATAGAGAAAATCAGAAAGGGGGCTAATACTTTTTTCACAGCACTTAATTAATATGAGCTGGTTCAGTCCCAACTGATGGCCTACAAAAAAGGTCTCATTGCCAAGGTGTCACACAGACACATCTCATGATGGGTAAAAGCAAAGAGCTGTCTCAAGACCTTCGCAACCTAATTGTTGCAAAACATAATGATGGCATTGGTTATAGGCGCATTTCTAAGCTTCTGAATGTTCCAGTGAGCACTGTTGGGGCCATAATACGGAAATGGAAAGAATCATTTCATCATAAATTTGCCTCGACCAGGTGCTCCTCGCAAGATTTCTGACAGAGGAGTGAAAAGAATAATCAGAAGAGTTGTCCAAGAGCCAAGGACCACTTGTGGAGAGCTTCAAAAAGACCTGCAATTAGCAGCTACTGTTGTCTCAAAGATAACAGTAAGTAATGCACTCCACCGCCATGGCCTGTATGCACGCTCACCACGCAAGACTCCATTGCTGAAAAAAAAGCATGTTGAAGCTCGTTTAAAGTTTGCTGCACAACATTTGGAAAAGCCAGTGAAATACTGGGAGAATATAGTGTGGTCAGATGAGAGCAAAATTGTTTGGATGTCATAATACACACCATGTTTGGAGGAGAAATGGCACTGCACATCCCATTGAAAATCTATTGAAAGAACTGAAGATCAAGATTCATAGAAGAGGCCCACGGAACCTTCAAGATTTGAAGACTGTTTGTGTGGAAGAATGGGCCAAAATCACACCAGTGCAATGCATGCGACTAGTTTCTCCATACAGGAGGCGTCTTGAAGCTGTCATTACCAACAAAGGCTTTTGTACAAAGTATTAAAATAATATCAGTAAGTGTGTTCAATACTTTTTCCCTGTGTCATTTCACATAACTTAATTTCTGAACTTATTTGTTTTGGTTTCTTTGTATGTATGGATTACTTGGGTTGTCATGTCAATAGCACCTTTGGAAATATATTTACTGAGAAAAATGGTGACGTGTTCAATACTTATTTCACCCGCTGTATATAGATATAGTGAGGATAGATAGAGATAGAGGATAGACATAGATAGAGGATAGATATAGAGCTAGAGAGGATAGATATAGAGCTAGAGAGGATAGATATAGAGCTAGAGGATAGATATAGAGCCAGAGGATAGATATAGAGGTAGAAGGATAGATATAGAGCTAGAGAGGATATAGAGCTAGAGGGAATAGATACAGAGCTAGAGAGGATAGATACAGAGCTAGAGGATAGATATAGAGCTAGAGAGGATAGATATGGAGCTAGAGAGGATAGATACGGAGCTAGAGAGGATAGATACGGAGCTAGAGAGGATAGATACAGAGCTAGAGAGGATAGATACAGAGCTAGAGAGGATAGATACAGAGCTAGAGAGGATAGATAGAGGTAGAGAGGATGGAGTAGTACCTGATGTGAGGACACAGTCCACATCTCTGCTGTCCAGTAGACTGTTGTGGAACTCCTCTCGGACTGCCTCCAGTTTCTTATCGAAGCACGGGGCCACCATGATATGGTACAGCTTGTCTGGGCTCATCTTCTACAGGCACACAAATAAAACACTTTTCACCTGTTGTGTGAGTTGATATAACATCGTTATAACACATGAGTAGTCACATGTTGTCATGAGTTTCATTGAATCGTATGGGATGGGTTGTTATAACACATAAAAGTGTTGACCTGTTGTTTAGTGAAGTAGTCTTTAACCAGACAACCCATGATCTGTTGAGGAGACCTGGCCGTACAGATGTGAGGAGTGACCAGACTACCCAGAACACGCTCAGCGTACCGGATCCACCCTGGAAGAAATAAAATGTTAAAGCCTTCTGAAATTCATTTGAGACATAAGCTCATGGTTTTATAAAGGGTTAGGATCAGAGAGAAATATAGAGGAAGACTGAAACAGAAAAAATGTGAACATGAGAATGAGTGAGCGAATGAGAGCAGAAAAGGAGGAGCGACTCCCTTCCAGCAGGTCCTATCTCCAAGGAAGGGAGCAGTGTCAGGCTGTCTCCCTCTCTCTCCCCCTCCCAGCCCTGTCTCTCTCTCTCTCCCCCTCCCAGCCCTGTCTCTCTCTCCCTCCCTCCCAGCCCTGTCTCTCTCTCTCCCTCCCAAATCTGTTTCCCTCTCCCAGCTCTGTCTCCCTCCCAGCTCTCTCCCTCCCTCCCTCCCAACCCTGTCTGTCTCTCTCTCTCTCTCTCTCCCTCCCAGCCCTCTCCCTCCCTCCCTCCCAGCTCTGTCTCCCTCTCCCAGCTCTGTCTCTCCCTCCCTCCCAGCTCTGTCTCTCTCTCCCTCCCAGCTCTGTCTCTCTCTCCCTCCCAGCTCTGTCTCTCCCTCCCTCCCAGCTCTCTCTCCCAGCTCTCTCCCTCCCAGCTCTGTCTCTCCCTCCCTCCCAGCTCTCTCTCCCAGCTCTCTCCCTCCCAGCTCTGTCTCTCTCTTCCTCCCTCCCTCCCAGCTCTGTCTCTCTCTCTCTCTCTCTCTCCCTCCCAGCTCAAGGAGGCCTACAAACCTGACTCAGTTACACCAGTTCTGCCTTGAAATACATCCACAGGTACACCTCCAATTCGCCTATCAGAAGCTTCTTTCTGGAATTTTCCTCTTGGTGATGTCATTCGGAAACACAATGTCAACTTTCACTGCAATGCGGATGACACACAGCTGAACATTTCGATGAAACATGGTGAAGCCCCAAAATTGCCTGTCCTGGAAGCCTGTGTTGCAGACATAAGGATGTGGACAGCGGCAAATGTTTTACCTTTACAGAGATGCTAATTCTAGGTCCCAAGAAACAAAGAGATCTGCTGTTGGATCTGACAATTAATATTGATGGTTGTACAGTCGTCTCAAATAAAACTGAAGGAACTCGGTGTTACTCTGGACCCTGTGATCATAGAACTCCAATGCTAGCCTCTATACTGGCTTCCTGTTAAGGCTAGGGCTGAGTTCAAGGTTTTACTGCTAACCTACAAAGCATTACATGGGCTTGCTCCTACTTATCTCTCAGATTTGGTCCTGCCATACATACCTACACGTACGCTCCGGTCACAAGACACAGGCCTCCTTATCGTACCTTGAATTTCTAAGCAAACAGCTAAAAGCAGGGCTTTCTCTTATAGAGATGCAGACCTGGTCTCAACCTTTAAGTTTTTACTGAAGACTCATCTCTTCAGTAGGTCCTATGATTGAGTGTAGTCTGGCCCAACGGAGCGAAGGTGTACAGCAAGGTATTGGAGCGACGAACCGCCCTTGCTGTCTCTGCCTGGCTGGTTCCCGTCTCTCCATTGGGATTCTCTGCCTTCCTGTTCACCGGAAGTGCTACCTTGACCCGGACCTGCAATTTTCGACTCGCTCTCTCTCCCTCTACCACACCTGCTCTCTCGACCTCTGAATCTCGGCTATGAAAAGCCAACTGACATTTACTCCTGAGGTACTGACCTGTTGCACCCTCTACAACCACTGTGATTATTATTTGACTATGCTGGTCATCTATGAGTGTTTGAACATCTTGAAGAATAATCTGGCCTTAATGGCCATGTACTCTTATAGGACTGGACACCCCTTCAGAGCCTGGTTCCCCTAGGTTTCTTCCTAGGTTCCTGCCTTTCTAGGGAGCTTCTACACCTGCAGTGCTTGCTGTTTTGCTGTTTGGGGTTTTAGACTGGGTTTCTGTATAGCACTTTGTGACATCTGCTGCTGTAAAAAGGGCTTTATAAATACATTTGATTTGATTACTACCCGTAGCTTAAAGCTGCAATGTGTAACTTTTTGGGCGACCTGACCAAATTCACATAGAAATGTGTTATAGATCTGTCATTTTCATTGAAAGCAAGTCTAAGAAGCAGTAGATATGTTCTATGTGCGCTATTTCTATGCCTCCAGCTCTTAATTCCGTGGAACAGATATTTCACAGCGGTTTAGATGGTACAATGATTCTGTACACTATACTTGCTGGTTTTGTCACAAACTGAAATAGAATTATAGAACTATTAGAATTTTAGCAACCAGGAAATGGCGGAGCGATTTCTGCATAGTGCATGTTTAATACTATCACACTTACCTCGAACAGAACACGTTACACTGACACAACAAAGCTGTTTAACATTTTATACTCAGGTAATGGTGTGTGTGCAGTGGGAGGAGGGGGAGGAAGAGGAAGGGGGGAGAGGAAAAGGGGGAGGAAGAAGAAGAGGAGAAGGGATAATGTGTAAATATTACCTGGACAGGAGGAGGTAAACATGGGTAGGGCGTGGTTATCATGGTTCCTCCTATGGTACCTCTGGACAAAGTCTCTCTGGCTCTCCAGAATACTGAACCCTGCTGCTAGAGTAGTATCAAACACATACTGCACTCCTACAGAGGGAAGAAGAGTGGGATGGGGGGGGCGAGGGAGAGGAAGACAATGATTCATCTGGTATGGAAGACAATGATTCATTTGGTATGGAAGACAATGATTCACTTGGTATGGAAGACAATGATTCACTTGGTATGGAAGACAATGATTCACTTGGTATGGAAGACAATGATTCAAAGGGCTATTTGACCAAGAAGGTGGCATGACCCTCCTGACAATGGATCGGAGACCAATCAGGTCGAATTCGTTACAATTTTGTGATGTCATGAAAGACTGTAGAACCACATAACTGTATCTCTGTTTGTCTACACTCCCCAGTTATGAGGTTTGCATCTGAATGTTGTATAAAATGAATGATTAAGTATAAGAATACTTTTGAAAAGATAATGTAATTTTTGTCTTCTAAATGAGAATTGTTTTTCATAGTAACTTATGCTCAGTATGCTTGTGGCCACGCTCCAAGTGAGCACAGACACTGGGTTGGAATGATGAAACGCCCCTTTTCTACCCCAAGTATAAAAAACCCCATGACGAAATTCAAACCAGACCAAGCAGGCGGACGGTGTTGAGCCAGACGTCACAAATGGTTAGAAGCTGGTCCCCACGTTGAAATGGTAAATTTCTACTAGACCAGTCTACATACGGCGAGCCGGATGTTACGAAATGGTTTAAAACTACAACTCTATTAGCAAAGGACAAGACCAGACAGCGTGGAGCGTTGGCTAAGCGGCTGGAAATGGTATAAACCTTTAAACTATCGATCACTACAGAAGAAGCAAATACTAGACAGCGCTTTATCAGTCTGCAGCTGAAAATGTGCTTAAGTCTAGGACGAGAACACCAACAACCTCTGAAGCAGATCAACTCTAAGAACTACAGGGTACGTTGAAGTATCCACTCTCACTACCACGACCCCAGAAACTCTACAAAGAACAATGGCGATCTCTACTGGGCAAACCAGAGACTTACCTCCTCAACTAAACTTTCGAAGCTAGCTACACGTAAATACATTGCATTCCTTTTTCTGAATGAGCAGTTATTAGTGTGCTGGGTATATGTATTTCCGTGAGCGTAGCTTACCAATGTCCGATAGACCCATTCCTTTGTCTCTCCCCCCCCCCCCCTCTCTCTGAATTTGCCATTGTGTTATAACCAAACTGTCCTGTTTCATTAGTTCTCCATTTACTGTATAATGTTAGTATGTTTTATGTATTCTGTAATTGTTTAATTATAGTAGTAAATAAATAACTAAGCCAATTTGTGTATTGCTGATTCATCAATAAGTTAGGGTTCGTGCAGACTACAAGAAAATACGACATTCACAATGAGACTAACCGAGGTAATAATACATTAATAAGTTGAAAAGATATGAAAATATCTGAAGAGAGTTAAATTAATATCTACCAAGCTATATGGATTGTTTTAAGAAGGTCATACCAAGGATAATTTAGCTATTAGGATTTGAATTTTAAGACCCATTGAAGTATAAAATATTAAAAAGATATTGATGAAAATGTATTAAAACGCAGATTCACTCACTTCATGGAACAAAAGATATTCCCCAAAAAAATATCAAAAGGAAGTTTGTTCTGAAGTCTCTGTCCTATATCTGAGCGATATAACAAAGATCAGGAAACATGTTTGTTTTTTTGACAAGTATTTAACCCCATATTTTTGGCATTAAACAGTCTCCATATACTGTATACTTCTGTACATTTCTTTCAACTGGTACCGGGGGACCTTCAGACGAGTTTTTACTAAAAGAACAACCTCTAACCCTTATTCTAACCCCTAAGCTTACAATTTCTGTTTTCCTTGTGAGGCACGACAAAATGTCCTCAACACAAAGCCTTCTCCTTGGTTTACTATTCTGATAGTAAAACGGGTACACACACACACACACACACACACACACACACACACACTCCAACGCAACTACTGGGCTTTTCCCTCGAATTGCCGGTTCAAATCAACCAGAGACATAGATATACACTCACTTACCTAGGCTCTTGAGGAAGCCACAGAGTTTGTGTGTGGCCTCAGGAATGTCCAGACCGAACTTGACGGCGAAGAAAGGCAGAGACTGGGGACACACTGACACCACCAGGACCTTGTGTTTGGACACATCACACTTCTGCCATAATAAATAGAGGGAGAGAGACATGTCACACTTTGTCCAGGAAGGGAGAGAACATTTGCCTGGCATTTGCCTGGCACACTCTAGGTGCTCAGATGCAATAATTTAATAACCTAATACCAACGTTTTGACAGACAAGCTGTCTTCGTCAGGGTATACATCCACATTGAATGCCCCATACATTTCAGTGAAGTGAAACAAAGTTTAACCAAACAATCAGTCCGCTTGACAGGCAAAAAGACCAGTAATAACAACACACATCAAAACCAACCTGACATGATCTGGAAAGTACAGAAAAGATAACCCAAGCATTCCTCTTTCCTCTCAGACAGTAAGCCATTGTCTCTTAGCTACCATTGAAGCATTGACATCACAAAGCCTCTCAGATCTCCACAAGCACTTGACTTCCACTAGATTGCAACAGCCACAATGCCTTTCTCATTGAAAGCAAGTCTACAAAGCGGTAGATCTGTTCTATATGTGCTATTTCTATGCTTCCAGTTCTTAAGTTTCATTTTTACATCTTTTACTTTCGGTTTTGTACACCAGCTTCAAACAGCTGAAAATATAATACTTTGGGGTTTTGAACATATATTTCACAGCAGTTTAGATGGTACAAAGATTCTCTACAAAAACTGAAATTACCCAAACTATTAGAATTTTAGCAACCAGGAAATGGCGGACTGATTTTTGCATATTGCAACTTTAAGGTTAATCATGTGAGTTGTCCAGGGCCGTATTCATTACGGACCACCTCAGCATCACAAAGTAAAAAGAATAGGAAAAAAAGTGGTTCTTATTGGATAAGTCCAGGTAGTCCCGCCATGTTTCAACCTGTTCTTATTGGATAAGTCCAGGTAGTCCTGCCCTGTTTCAACCTGTTCTTATTGGATAAGTCCAAGAAGTCCCGCCCTGTTTCAGCCTGTTTTATTCCGTTTGGCGCCTAGTTAATATGACCCAGGTAGCCTGGTCAGTGGCCCAGTAGTACCTTGTTTTGGTCCAGGACGCGGGCCACCTCTTCCAGGTTCTGTTGGGAGATCTTTAGGCTCTCCTCCTCAGACACACAGCCCTCACAGGACAGACAGGCACTCAGCAACACCTGCTGCTGGAGGGAAGGCAAGGAGACGGGGACCTCTCCGTTGGCTAAATCTTTCTCCGGAAGGGCGCTAATGTCTTCATCACTCTGCTTCTTGTTGCACTGGAAATGACCAATCAATTCCAATCAAGGTTAGAATTGGACACGATATAAAATGTTTGACTATCATATGCAAAAAGTAACGCACTCAAACAACTGTGACAGATACAATCGGATGGACAATTTCAGTGTCAAAGAGCCACTTCCACACTGCACAGTGAAAGCACAAACATTCCATAGGCTTGCCTGTTTAGTGCAATTCTCACACTTCTCCTTGCGTCTTCCCATGTTCACTTCTGACATTTTTCTGTGAAACGGCTGTTGGATTTCACACAAACAAGAGCAAGGTCAATGAGCCATCCAACTCAACAGTAGACCTGAAATCTTCACAACACATTCTTCTTGGACAACTATCATGCAAACTACTAAAATCCAAACTAAATTGCTAGTATTTGTGTGTATGTGACTCAACTCCACCCAACTTCTACATCGTTAACCCTGTCCTAACCAATCAGGATCATTCTTCTTATCTCAACTGCATATTATAATGGTGACAAAACAGCGTCTTGTCATCACAAAATAGCACAAATAATTGCACCAAGTGTGTGAATTGGCAAGCCTTATTTG
This sequence comes from Thymallus thymallus, assembly GCA_023634145.1. Lineage (NCBI taxonomy): Eukaryota > Metazoa > Chordata > Actinopteri > Salmoniformes > Salmonidae > Thymallus > Thymallus thymallus. Next base: position 5,547,301 of record CM042386.1, read on the forward strand.
TATATGCTAGTAGGTTATTATATCATCATCATGATGATAATTGTCTAATATATGTAATAAATGCTAAATAAGGCCTGAAGCCTCGGTGAGAACATATAGGCAGGCCTTTTATTAGGACCAAATATAAACAGCAATTATGGTGGAAATTGCTATTTCAATCATGCTAATATGGTTAAATTATCTATTATTATGGTACTGGTAGTTGTATAACTAAACAGTAATTGGAGGCAGGAGAAAAAATATTCATTTCTTGCCATTAAATGTGCAATTTCTTGCTTGCCTCAGACAACCTTGCTCTCCAGAACCCTATGAACGGAGCATTGGCTACACATATGACGTGTATACCAGAGTCCATCGTCAACTACGTATTATTCCAATTAAATATTTCAATAAATACGTGTATATTATATCAGTGCACTCACCGGTTGGACGTTTTCTACTGTTCTGCCTTTAAACAAAAATACTTAAAAACACATTTCAAGAAGAAAGGGGGAGTTTGAGCAGGGGTACTATGCAATGTTCAGGATAGCAGGTGATCTCATACAGCTTGCTCAGCAATATCTGGAGATTACGATAGAGCAGAAAGGCAACAATGGTCAATATGCGATTCGGCGACGGTTTCGGTCACAAGACCAGCAAATGTTGAAATTAGTCAGGGGTTCCAGAGAAGTTTTGACGACGACTTGACTTCAGAATACGTGACTCCATTGTGTTCACCGGCCATTGAAGGACGCATGCGTAAAACCCTCCCCGCCTCGACAGACATCGTCATTGCGTCTTTGGCACACCAGAAGCACACTCATTTCCAACGGAACGCTGCGGTTTCCTTGCAGCATTGCGTTGCAGAGGCATTTGCAGCGCGTTCTGTGTGTTGCATTTATGCATTCAATTGTATGCGTACACTTTACAGAAATAGAAGCAAAGTCAAATGTGATTAAATGAACAGAAAATAAAATAGACTATGCGTATTTACTTCTAAGTGTTTGTCTTATTATTATATATATCAGAAAATATTGGGCGGATTGGATTATGCTGAGCCGCGGTGCAGCAGACTATGGCCGGTGACGTGACGGTCAAAAGTGATGAGGGAGGAGCGCCACCGTTTCAAACCCAGAGGCGCAACATTGCAAAACCTCCGGGAACACTTGTGAAACAACCCAAACAGACCAGGCAGTGGTTTGGCGTTTGAGAAGTCCATGAGAGTCAACAATTATTATTATTTTTTCTCGAAATCTAAAGGCACGACCTAGATTCGAGCCAAGATCTTAAGTCAGTTAAAAGGTTATTACTCGAGTCTCGTGAAAGTGATAAACTGACACGTTTTCATTTTTTGTCAAAAACAACTTTTTATTCAGGCGTGCCATTGAGTTGAAAGCATGCACATGCGCAGTCTATATCTTCACACTGTATTGTCTTTGGGAGCGCCATTCTCAAATCGAACAGGGCAGCATGGGCCATTGTTCAGGAAAATACAATGTACTAATCTCTTTTCCATAAAATGTATGTTAGAATTTTCAAACTAGTTTTCACTGGGAAGGTAGTTAAAGCGTTTTTATCAAAAGCAATAGATTTTGCACCTGAAAACACATAATCCTACTCATTACTCCACGTGCGTTAATTACTTCACTTTTGTTTAGAGCCAACTGAGTCCTTCACATTGAGCGGAGCACCTGGCTCATGCCCGGGAGGCAGCACGGTTCCAAAACGAATGTAATCAACTTTCACCCGGTGCAAGACACGCCTTTATGGGCACCCCGGGCCATACTAATCGAATCCCCTGATTGCAACTATGTTCAACCCCAGCTAGACGAACTGCTCACGTCACCATCCAATCAGTGAAGACTTACCCCGGAAAGAATCAACACCCTTCCCACTGTTGCTGTAAAATTAAATGAATTGAAACTTCTCTAAAAATTGTAAATGTAAGTTTCACTATCATCAAACCGAGTTGACACATTGTTTCCGCCGTGTATCATTTGGGGGAATTTCGTTGAAGAGTGTAAGGTAAGATAGAAATGAATAGGTATGGAAACACATGATTTCATTCAAAGTATTGTAGAGGCGAGATTATGAGTGATCGTAAATAGTATACCATGCAGGTAACGGTACTGGGATGCTCTGGGGTTGGGTTGTCTCTTAGGGTCTTTGGCAAAAAAACAAAGACATTAGACGCTGGGGAAGTAGGTTCAATAATAATAATAATAAGGTATGGTCACAGATGAACGCAAAGACGGATGTTTGAACCGGGAAATAGTTAGAAATGAGGGAATGAGGAAGCAGATCTGTTTCCTTGAAGTAACCACTGGCCTACCATAGATTTACAAGTGTAAGCAACGGTTCTTCTATATTACATAGCTTTTGCCTATCCATCTTGTATACAACATTAATGTCTGACTGACTGTCTGTCTGTCAGATGGGTTATATGCAGGTAGAGGAGAACAATTCCAACGTGTTACACCTGAAAAGATCACCTGGCATCCGCTCCTGGTCGCTGCTTGTAGGTAGGATCATTGTGTTTGAGAGTGTGTGTGTGTGTGTGTGTGTGTGTATATTTACATTCTGTTTGAATAATTATTTATTTGAATGCAATGTTATAAAATAAATTTACCCAGCATTTGGTCCTTTTTCTGATTACAGGTATTGCGTCCATTGGCCTGGCTGCTGCATACTACAGCTCAGGTATAACCCAATTTACAGGCTTCAGCATACTACAGCTCAGGTATAACCCAATTTACAGGCTTCACCATACTACAGCTCAGGTATAACCCAATTTACAGGCTTCAGCATACTACAGTTCAGGTATAACCCAATTTACAGGCTTCAGCATACTACAGCTCAGGTATAACCCAATTTACAGGCTTCACCATACTACAGCTCAGGTATAACCCAATTTACAGGCTTCACCATACTACAGCTCAGGTATAACCCAATTTACAGGCTTCACCATACTACAGCTCAGGTATAACCCAATTTACAGGCTTCAGCATACTACAGCTCAGGTATAACCCAATTTACAGGCTTCACCATACTACAGCTCAGGTATAACCCAATTTACAGGCTTCACCATACTACAGCTCATGTATAACCCAATTTACAGCCTTCACCATACTACAGCTCAGGTATAACCCAATTTACAGACTTCACCATACTACAGCTCAGGTATAACCCAATTTACAGACTTCACCATACTACAGCTCAGGTATAACCCAATTTACAGGCATCAGCCTGTCACTGCCTCCTTAGTTGAATACAGAAACAGGCTAGTCATCATTGACATAATTAAGACAGAAAAATACAATCCAAAACATTTTCTGCCTGTCTCTCATCCCTCTGTTTTCTTGTCTCTCCAGACAGCATCCTGTGGAAGCTGTTCTATGTGACGGGCTGTCTGTTCGTGGCCATGCAGAACATGGAGGAGTGGGAGGAGGCAGTGTTTGATAAAACCAAGAATGTGATAGAGCTGAAGACCTTCAGTCTGTACTCCCTGATTCTCACCATGTGGAGGAGAGGCCAGGAGAAAGGTGAGGAACATCACCTAATGTGTCCTGTACTTTCACATGGACTCTCCTTTAATAATAAGGGTAGATCAGATGGACTCTCCTTTAATAATAAGGGTAGATCAGATGGACTCTCCTTTTAACAATAAGGGTAGATCAGATGGACTCTCCTTTAACAATAAGGGTAGATCAGATGGACTCTCCTTTAATAATAAGGGTAGATCAGATGGACTCTCCTTTAACAATAAGGGTAGATCAGATGGACTCTCCTTTAACAATAAGGGTAGATCAGATGGACTCTCCTTTAACAATAAGGGTAGATCAGATGGACTCTCCTTTAACAATAAGGGTAGATCAGATGGACTCTCCTTTAACAATAAGGGTAGATCAGATGGACTCTCCTTTAACAATAAGGGTAGATCAGATGGGATGAGTTTTCAAATCCAGTAAACAAAGAGGTCTTGAACCATGGTCTTGGAGAGCTACAGGAACTTTGCTCCACAAACTCACCCTCTCTCCTCCCATCTCCATCCCTCCCCTCCCTCCTCTTGTCTCCCTCCCATCCCCTCCCTCCTCCCATCTCTCTCCTATCTCCTCTCTCCTCCCATCTCCCTCCCATCCCCTCTCTCCTCCCATCCCCTCTCTCCTCCCATCCCCTCCCTCCTCCCATCTCTCTCCCATCCCCTCTCTCCTCCCATCTCTCTCCCATCCCCTCTCTCCTCCCATCTCTCTCCCATCCCCTCTCTCCTCCCATCTCTCTCCCATCCCCTCCCTCCTCCTGTCTTCTCCCATCCCCTCCCTCCTCTTGTTTTTCTCCCATCCCCTCCCTCCTCTTGTTTTCCTCCCATCCCCTCCCTCGTCTTGTCTTCCCCTCCCTCCTCCCGTCTCCCTCCCATCCCCTCCCTTTCCCTCCCATCCTTTCCCCCTCCTCTCGTTTCCATCCCATCCCCTGCCTCTCTCTCCCTCACATCCCCTCCTCCTGTCTCTGTCTCTCAGTGGTGCTGGATATGAGGCACCTGCGTGACGTGTGTGTTCAGGAGGAGAAGGTGCGCTACCTGGGGAAGGGCTACCTGCTGGTTCTGCGGCTGACAACAGGTTTTTCCTACCCCCTCACACAGAACGCCACCATGGGGGGCCGCAGGTACGACTGGGGTCTGGAGGGGGAAGAGATAGGATCTTATAATAGACCTAACATGGAAGATGTTGTGTTAAAGGATTTGAACATGGTTTCCCAGGATAGGAGAATATTGTAGAATATTTAGTAGAATATTCCAAGTATGAATGGACCAGAAGTAAAATCAGCCTTGCTGTCTAGTCTTGATCAAGACTAGTTGTTTGATCATTTTCTTTCCCCCTCTCTGTCAGTGATGTGGAGGCGGTGGCTTTGTTGATCAAGCGTTTCCTGGGTCTGGAGGAGCTCCAGTGTCGCTGGGAACAGGAGGAAGAGGAGGAAGAGGAGGACGATACCATGGACCCCAGCACTGACTCAGAAGAAGAGGGGGACTTTGAACCCTCAGTGCAGTTGAGATGAGGAGAGGAAGCCACTGTAGACTTTTACAGCATTTCGTATTATTATCCCTGAAACAATAGATGGTCTTAAATACTCTCTAGAATGGTAGTTTTCCACAGAAGATTTAAATTAAATCATAGTTTGGTTCGTGGCCTGTTCTTAAAAACCAATTATCATTACTGTATAATAACTGCATTACAGACCAATCCTTATAATTACAGTGCCTTTCTATTTAAATGTAATCAGTATTTGTGTGAAAAACTCATTCAAACATGCCCACGGGATAGGGAACATATTAGTGTGTTTGAGACCACCCAAGTGAGAATCTTTTATGCATGACTCTACTCACTACAACCATCCATCTGAATGCATGTGACTGTAAACTATAATCAACTATGAAGGATTTCCAGGGATCAATGTTTGTCTGTTTTTATGTAAAAGTTCATACTTGCATGTTCATGTGTCTGTCAGCATTCATAGGTCTAATTGCTATGGCAGAATCTGGGATGGCAAAACATCTCAAAACCTCTTGAAAGGACTTAATCTATCATGGTTTATTATTCATAGAGAACGCTACAGATTCTGTCCCCCCCTAAATGAAAGAGGAGTCTCAGTTAACATTCCTGTCCATAGACTGTAATGTGTTAGTAATAATGTGTATATTTGTGTTGCTTGAAAGAACAACAATGAATGAGAGATTTGTAAGTTTAAACATGTTTTAATGTGTCCAGTTGCTGCTGGATGACAGCAGTACTGATGTACCTTCTTCTTTTTACTTTCATACATTTATTTTGGATTTTTCTTTGTAACAATAAAAAAAAAAGGGGGATTTCAATTAAAGTCGTTTTTTGATAATCATGAAATCATTTTCTCACTACCTGGACTTCACTGTATGAAGTCAGCATGGATAGATCTCTCTCTCTCTCAACGGGACCAAGGCTTAGCCCTACTGCCCACCCATAGAAACTGAGATATTCTGGGGTACCTTCTCCAGTAGGCTGGCTCTGGTGTCCTCCAGGATGGGAGGAGCCGCCCACCACAGCACTGACATGCTGCTCTACCCACTCCTGGGCTGGGTACAGACACACCTCCTTCCTCACCACCTCCACTCTGCTCCATGAGAGCCAACAATCTGGAGGAGAGGACAGTGGTTGAGAGGTACAAGGGTTAGATATATTTTAAGGGTTTGTTAGGGTTCATTTCTGAACTATAGGAGGGAGCAAAAAACCTTTGTTAGCATATAAATTGTGGTGGAATACGTTTCAGATGCTTATGTCATGGCTCGACTCTGTAACTGCTGAGCAATATGTCTTTCTCTGGTAGGGAGTGAACCAGCCTTACAAACCTGAGATAACCACAGAGTGATATGTATCAAGGTTATAGAGCTCTTTAATTCAAGGCTCTAATGGAGTATTGCAGTTAGTTCCACCACCAGCTCTGCCAACCTCCTCCCTGGAAACTCCTCAGAGCCACCTGGAGAGGAGCTGGGGCAGGGCACATAGAGAGACAGAGATTAAAAAAAACAATGCACTTATTACAGAGAAGCATTGTCTGTTGAGAAGGGTGTTGCTCACCTCTCCATTGTTTCCACCTCCACAGAAGAGATAACCAAACTCTCTGTCACCCTTCTCTGAGCCTCCAGGTTGAACTGACCTTTAGCACACGCAGAATAACCATCAACACAGGTCAGTTACCATTACAATACCTCAAAGATCACATCAAATGTGTATTTGGAGAAAACTACTGACCTTGTGTGAGGGTCTGTAGACAGGAAGCCAGGGAGGGCAGAGCTAGAGGCAGCAACTCACACATAACAGACAGATGGTCACACCTATTGTTAAAACAAGATTATTAAACAGATTATGGCTAAATTATAATTGAATGCTTTCAGCACAAATGTCCCATGATTAACGCAAAAGTCTGATTTCTGATCTCGAATTAGGATTAGGCCATATGACACTAACCTAGATTCAAGTTTAAAATCCAGTGAATTCTCTCCCAGCCAGCATGTGTATGCCTTTAGATGGTAGATGGTTGTCCACAAGTCTCTGTGTCCTGGTCACACATGGGTGGACGTTAGTAGAGCCTTTGAAGGTGCCGGTCGCCCACAGCTCTGACAGCCTTGCATCACTGTACCTCTCTAATCGCGATACTGGAGAGGGGGAAGAGTGGAGACATTGACATTAAGTCTATGCACATAGACATAGTGTTAGTCTATGTGCATAGCTAAAAGGTTCCAGTAAAACCCCATTCTTCCCAGTGTTGTCCATATCTATTGTGGGGTTGTAGGCCCACATCATTGGCTGGACCAATCCTACTAGACCACTGTCTGGCAGACAGGTCAGAAAAAGCTAATGTTAGGGATCAATTGCAGGCTTTTCTGAACCCATAGACTTTCAGGCTAAAACATTGGAATGATTGGTTAACTTTGCAGAACTATCACTTTAGGAGCCTGTACCCTGACCAGTGTGTCGCGGTCCATCCCGCTCAGCATGTGACTGAGGAACAGCTGCTGTACCGTATGGCCAGGTGCACTCAGCCAGTGGCGTCTAGACTCCTCCCCTCACCTAGCAGGTACACCTGAAGACGCATGACAGGTATGGTGGGGGAAAGGCTTTTAATTAAAGGAGTGTCATGCATTGTCCATCATTAGAAAGCTAAATCAATCTTGTATGCATCTCATTGTCCATCATTAGAAAGCTAAATCAATCTTGTATGCATCTCAATATGGCTTCCTTTCCTCATATTTCCTTCGTCTGCACTTTTTTGAATTCCACCTCGTCAGAGCCGATGTGAAGGCTGGTGCTACCTGGGTGGAGCGCCAACATCTGGCAAAGCATCTCCTGTACAAGCCTCACAACCTCCTCTCTGTGGGTGTTGAGAGTGCCCAGGCAGTGGCCCACCTCCCTTCAACACAAACTGACAGAGAGAGGGGGGAAAGGGGGAGACAGGGGGGAGAGGGAGAGAAGTTCAGTGAGTGAGGGTGGGAGAGAGGGAGTGAGTGAGAAGTTCAGTGAGTGAGGGTGGGAGAGAGGGAGTGAAAACTTCAGTGAGTGAGGGTGGAAGAGAGGGAGTGAGAAGTTCAGTGAGTGAGGGTGGGAGAGGGTGTGAGAAGTTCAGTGAGTGAGGGTGGGAGAGAGGGAGTGAGAAGTTCAGTGAGTGAGGGTGGGAGAGAGGGAGTGAGAAGTTCAGTGAGTGAGGGTGGGAGAGAGGGGGTGAGAAGTTCAGTGAGTGAGGGTGGGAGAGAGGGAGTGAGAAGTTCAGTGAGTGAGGGTGGGAGAGGGAGTGAGAAGTTCAGTGAGTGAGGGTGGGAGAGGGAGTGAGAAGTTCAGTGAGTGAGGGTGGGAGAGAGGGAGTGAGAAGTTCAGTGAGTGAGGGTGGGAGAGAGGGGAGACAAAGAAAGAACATTTTGTCAAAGATACCAAGACAATAGATAGATAGATAGATAGACAGACAGACAGACAGACAGACAGACAGACAGACAGACAGACAGACAGACAGACAGACAGATAGATAGATAGATAGATAGATAGATAGATAGATAGATAGATAGATAGATAGATAGATAGATAGATAGATAGATAGATAGATAGATAGATAGATAGATAGATAGATAGATAGATAGATAGATAGATAGATAGATAGATAGATAGATAGATAGATAGATAGATAGATAGATAGATAGATAGATAGATAGGTAGATAGATAGATAGATAGATAGATAGGTACTTTATTTATCCCCCGGGGGGGAAATTTCAACCACATCAATTGGCCTTAATCTCTCCTGTTATAAAGTGGAGTATGATATGAACAGGTGGCAGGCAGATATGCATTCCCTCTCCCACACTTCCATGTGTCCAAACATCTGCACCAGGGGAATGACCTCTAACCCTTGGGACTTGGAAACTTCAGGAATGGACAGGACCTCCTCACGACTTCAGCAGAGAGGAGAGAAGAGAGAGGGGAATCATTACCTGCCAGGAGGAAGCATTTGTTATTTTTCCACTTTCTAACAAGGACAAGATATTGATGTTCAAGGATAAGAGTTGTTATCAGTGATTGGCTCTAGGCCAACCTGTACGGTGAATGGTTATACAGCCCAACCTGTATGGTGGATGTGTATAGCCCAACCTGTATGGTGGATGTGTATAGCCCAACCCACCAATAGACCGCACCCAGATCAGGAAAAAGACCAATCACCTGGAGAGAGAGGGGAGAGAGGGAGAAAAAAGACATTCAACAATCAACACACACACAGAGGGAGAGATAGAGGGAGGGGCTATTTACTTGAGGGAGAGATAGAGGGGGGTGCTATTACCTTGAGGGAGAGATAGAGGGAGGTGCTATTACCTTGAGGGAGAGATAGAGGGAGGGGCTATTACCTTGAGGGAGAGATAGAGGGAGGTGCTATTACCTTGAGGGAGAGTTAGAGGGAGGTGCTATTACCTTGAGGGAGAGATAGAGGGAGGTGCTATTACCTTGAGGGAGAGATAGAGGGAGGTGCTATTACCTTGAGGGAGAGATAGAGGGAGGTGCTATTACCTTGAGGGAGAGATAGAGGGAGGTGCTATTACCTTGAGGGAGAGATAGAGGGAGGTGCTATTACCTTGAGGGAGAGATAGAGGGAGGTCAGGCAGGCAGAGGTGGTTGCTCAGCCCAGGGTCTACACTGTGGAGTGTTCTGAGGACTATGAGAACTACAAACGCTACCCAGGTGGGTTTAAAACAACACAGTTTTGTATTAAAGCCACAATATGTAAGTTATGAATGCCATATAAAGAGTTTAGTTTAATTAGATGCATTAGTGCAAGGCTAGAATAAAATCCTGCACACTTCCTTGCTCCAGGAGAATACGCTATGAATATACAGCCATTTAAGATAAATGCTAAATTATATTCGTATTTCGTGGATTTATTTACTTCTAGCTGATGCCTTTCGGGAATGTTTTGAATTCAGTGAGTGAGGGTAGGAGAGAGGGAGTGAGAAGTTCAGTGAGTGAGGGTGGGAGAGAGGGAGTGAGAAGTTCAGTGAGTGAGGGTGGGAGAGAAGGAGTGAGAAGTTCAGTGAGTGAGGGTGGGAGAGAGGGAGTGAGAAGTTCAGTGAGTGAGGGTGGGAGAGAAGGAGTGAGAAGTTCAGTGAGTGAGGGTGGGAGAGAGGGAGTGAGAAGTTCAGTGAGTGAGGGTGGGAGAGAAGGAGTGAGAAGTTCAGTGAGTGAGGGTGGGAGAGAGGGAGTGAGAAGTTCAGTGAGTGAGGGTTGGAGAGAGGGAGTGAGAAGTTCAGTGAGTGAGGGTGGGAGAGAGGGGGTGAGAAGTTCAGTTTTGAATTGAAAACCTTTATAAAAGGCATTGGATGGAAGCAGTGGTGGAGAAAGTACTCAGTAAAGATACCTCAACAGAAAATGACTCAAGTAAAAGTGAAAGTTATCAAGTAAAATACTACTTGAGTAAAAGTCTAAAGTATCTGGTTTTAAATGTATCTAAATACAGTGGTAGAAAAAGCACTCAATTGTCATACTTGTCATAAATCAAATTCCTTACATGAAGCAAACCAGAGGGCACAATTTTGGTCAAATGTTTTTATCATGGACAGAAGGGGGCACACTCCAACACTCAGACATCTTTTACACACTCAGTATTTGTGTTTCGTGAGTCCGCCAGATCAGAGGCAGTATGGATGACAAAGCATTATATTGATAGGTGCCATAATTCTGTCCTGCTTCAGCATTCTAAATGTAAGTACTTTTGGGTGTCAGGGAAAATGTATGGAGTAAAAAGTACATTATTTTCTTTAGGAATGTAGTGAAGTAAAAGTTGTAAAAAATATAAATAGTAAAGTAAAGTACAGTTACCCCCAAAAACTACATCAGTACTACTTAAAAGTATTTTTACTTAAGTACTTTACACCACCGGATAGAAGTAAATTAACAAATATAATTTGGAATCCGACTAATGAATACACCCCTGGTGTCTACTGTCCTAGACATAACTGCTCTGCCATTCTTGTGCATTGGCTTCCTTCCAGTGGTGTAAAGTACTTAAGTAAAATTACTTTCAAGTACTACTTAAGTCGTTTTTTTTTTGTATCTGTACTTTACTTTACTATTTATATTTTTGCCAACTTTTACTTTTACATACATTTTCCCCTGACACCCAAAAGGACTTGTTACATTTTGAATGCTTAGCAGGACAGGAAAATGGTCCAATTCACTCACTTATCAAGAGAACTTCCCTGGTCATCCCTACTACCTGATCTGGCGGATTCACTAAACACAAATGCTTCGTTTGTTCATGATGTCTGAGTGTTGGAGTGTGCCACTAGCTATCCATACATTTAAAAACAAGAAAATGTTGTTGTCTGGTTTGATTAATAGAAGGAATTATCTCTCTCTCTCTCTCTCTCTCTCTCTCTCTCTCTCTCTCTCTCTCTCTCTCTCTCTCTCTCTCTCTCTCTCTCTCTCCTCCTTTAGGTTGGCAGAGAGGGGTCTGGCTCTAGCTGGTTCAGATGGAGGGGTGAGTATCTACTTTTAGTAACACAAATTTGTACTTAAACAGGACCAGGGAAGAGCTAGTGCTCAGGCTTCAAATGTATCTTCCCTCTTTCTCCACTAGAGGTCAGGCTGGTACAACCATAATTCTATGGGTACAACATCCAAATTCATTTCCGATGGGCTGATATAGTGTAAAACTGTTATCGTTCATGGCTGCTTGATTGACCCCTCTCCGTCCTGTCTCCCCTCCACCGCCTGTAGACTTGTTATTTAAGGCCTGTTAAGATACTGTTGTGAGGGGAGTGCAACAACAGGGAACCATGATTTATTTGCTGATTAGTGAGAGAGGGCAGTGTATCCCTAGGTAGCTGACAGAACAACAATAAAGAACCATGATTTATTTACTGATTAGTGAGAGAGAGCAGCATATCCCTAGGTAGCTGACAGAACAACAATAACAAGGAAAGGACAGAGAGGTAGACTGAAATAAGTCCTAATAGTTTGCCTGTTTTCTTATTCTGCTCTTTTTGGCCTCAACAGGTTTCCATCCTGGACCTGCACTCTGGGGCTCTGTCGATGGGGAAGTAGTTTGTCAACTTCTACAGGCGTCTCTCTCTCTCTCTCTCTCTCTCTCTCTCTCTCTCTCTCTCTCTCTCTCTCTCTCTCCCTCTCTCTCTCTCTCTCCCTCTCTCTCTCTTCCCCCCACTAACTAAGTAAACCATTGATGTCACTCACTCCATCTGGCTTCCATAATAGTGGCATCTCCTGCATAGCAATCCGCCTTCTTCTTTATCCTACTCTGTTTGGATAGCTTCTCTGTCATGGCCTCTTGGGTAATTGTGCACGGTGTTGCTAATAGCTCTGTTCTGTTCTCTCTGGCTGCCTGGCTGGCTGGTGGTGGTTGATGACAGGTACTTTGGGGAGCAGATAATGGATGTATTCTTTGAAGAGGACTTCCGCCTCTACAGGTAGGTGTGCGTGTAGTTAGGTTTCCATTCAATTTGCAACATATTTTCATGCGAATATAAAAAAATCTGCATTAAAGAAAAAGTGCATTTTCCAACCAGAGATGTGTTTTCATCAGATTGACTTGTTGCAGATAAATGGTTGTGCATCTTGATGTATTGCACATGAAAATAACTTTTGCGGTGAAATTTACTGAATAAAAAAAGTCAAATATGTTCCCGTCGCATTTTAAACTGTGTGTGCAGGCCCAAGTTGATTGATTGATGTGATTGATTAATTACTTCCACCCTCCAGGGAGGTGCGTGGTCGTATCCAGGCAGTGGTAGCGGAGACATTTGACCTGGACCCGTCTCTTCTGTACCTCACCAAGCCCACTTTCTTCTCACGCATCAACAGCACACTGGCCAAAACACAGCATGACGAGTACTGGCACCCTCACATAGATAAGGTAAGATAATATTGTAGAAGGTAAGGTGTTCTACAAACACACAAACACACACACACACACACACACACACACACACACACACACACACACACACACACACACACACACACCTTTCAACTTGTCTTCTTTCAACGTTATCCTGTGTCATGAATTACCTTTAGTTTTGAAGTCAATAAGTATTCAAGCCTCATAGCATCCCACAATGCAATGAACTCCCCCTTCTATTTCACACTATAGCTGACACACTGGCTGTAGCCAGACTCTTCGAAACCAAAGGCTACACTTCCTCCCATCTGTGTTCTAATATCCCCTTTTAATATTTATGAAACATATTTGATATTCATGTAAATAAGCTGAAACTCTTTTGTACAGTTCTCTATCAGACTTCATAAAAATGGAATGAACAATAAAACATATTAAATGTGTTGAGGTGATGAGTAAAACTTTTCCTTCGTTTAGTTATTTCTCTCCAAAAAGTGATTTAAATATGTTCTTGACGGTAGGTTCATAGTTCATCCAAAGTTGAGTATTTTCTGTGAGATTGAATGCGGCTTTGATCACATGAATGTATCTCGTTACTGTTTAGCCAGCAGGGAAATGGAATGAACCGATCATTTCATACCAGATTCCTCCCATTCGATATTCCTGTCTCGACTGTAGACTTTGGCAAAGCAAACTCATTGAAATTCATTGGGTTATTCAATTAATAGGACTATTTGCGGTTTTTTTTGTACACGTTGAACACTACAGATAATGGCTCCCGAAGGATCTGTCGGAATGTTTATCTTATCTGTTCGCTAACGTGTGTTTCTACTATCTTTGAGCTTTGTTCATTTGCTCCATTATCCTGTGTCTCTGAGAATTCTTGATTCACATTATCATTTCTGGTCATATCGTCTCTGTCTTCCGCAATATTAATTTATGTCGCCTTATCCTCTCTATCGACTCCTCAACAGCTGGGAAAAATAATGTCATCCAAACCCCCCCCAGCCCTCTCCCCCATCTGTCCCCTCCTCCCCTGCCCCTTCCCCCTCCACCATCCTAGGTCTATTAGGCCCAACCTAATTTAAATGTAAATGGCTTTCGGTGTCTTTGGTTCCCTCCCCATCGATCACACCGCTGAGGTGGTTTCATACACCCCTGGCCTCTCTGCTGGAATGTGACTGTTCCCTCTACATCCCCAGGACTAATCTACATAATGTCTGACAGGAAGACTTAGGGAAACTAATGTAAAACACTGATTTAATTCCGAACCTTGTCCATGATCATCCAGAAGGCAGACACTATTTTGGGGCATGTTCCCAAATTGAAGAAGAACATTTTTACTATGTTAATTTGACTACAAATTATGTCCCAGATGTAATTTGGTTTGATAATAAAAACCTGTCTTGTGTGTTAACCTGCCTACCAGGTAACCTACGGATTCTTTGACTACACCTCTCTGCTCTACCTGTCTGACTACGGAACCGACTTCAACGGAGGGAACCGACTTCATGGGCTCCAATGGAAACCGCACTGTGGAACCGTCAGGTAAATCTCCACACAATTTAAAACTGTTCAAATATAGTGGAAAACTGTAACTGTAAATCATTTTTATTAACTAATTGCTAACACCATTAAAACCCTTTAGTCCCTCAATTGTAATCCGTGCTACAGGCAGTGGTTAAATTGGGCCGGGTCCCACCAGGCCCTACACCCTGCACCTATGAGAGCCAGGTGGAGCTGGTTATGCAATTTTTGAATTATATTTATTATATATTTCTTCAGCCAACAACACGAGTAATCAACAACAGACAACCCCATAGAATAAAAGTTGACGTATTCAATTGGTCAGCTGGTCAGCACCCGGTCCCGGTCCCTGTCACTCTCTCTGTCCTTGTCCCCGTCGCTCTCTCTGTCCAGTTCCCTGTCTCTCTTTCTCTGTCCCGGTCCCTGTCTCTCTCTCTCTCTCTCTCTCTCTCTCTGTCTGTCCCGGTGCCTGTCTCTCTCCCTCTGTCCCAGTCTCTGTCCCAGTCTCTGTCTCTCTCTCTCCCTTTTCTTTCTGTCCTGCTCTGGATTTATCCCCCTCTCCTAGTTGCTGAAACTCCTCTGCTCTCTTTTCTCGACTGTCTCTCTCTCTCTGTCTCTCTCTCTCATCTGACAGACCTTCAGAATACACATGGAGTTGAGTTATGTGTTTTATCTGACAGACCTTCAGAATACATATGGAGTTGAGTTATGTGTTTCATCTTACAGACCTTCAGAATACACATAACCTAAGTCATTTTATAATGAAATAGAGAAAGGGTACTCAAGTACTATTTGAGAAGGTCCGGTCACACAAATGTCCTAGGTGGCAAAGGTCTGGATGGATAATGTCATCGGCATAGTAACAATTCCCACCTGGCAACCCATGCGACCCCAAACTGTTCACACCCGTCTTGTTGCAACATATTTTCATGCGAATATTAAAACATCTGCAATAAAAAAAGTGCATTTTCCAACCAGAGATGTGTTTTCATCAGATTGACTTAAATATGTTCCCGTCGCATTTTAAACTGTGTGTGCAGGCCCAAGTTACTGTTCAGCACATTTGGAAGAATCCCTTTTTTTAGAAGGCAGACTGACTGATTGATTGTTTCATTGGTTGATTCATTTGGTGATTGTCTTGTTGGCCGAGAGAACATGTTGCACTTTTAAGGCTAATTTATCGCAATTATACAGACTTTGCATGGGGCATACATTTGTTTGGGCTGTTTTAATTTTATGCATTATTCAATGTCATATGTGTATTTTATATGATACCAGGTGTCAAAGCCGGGTCGAAGCCCGACCGAGTAATTATTTATTTATTATTATTTATTTGGGACCTGTGGTCCGTATTGACCCCGTTCTGGGTCCGGATCCGGTCTGCCAGTTGAGTAGGGGGAGTGGGAAATAGAGAATATATGACATTATATACTGTGTGTGACTGTGTGTGACTGTGTGTGCTAAGAGAATGGAAAAAACAAAAGAGAGTGTGACCGTAAATGGTTTTGAAGAGTGACTGCTGTGAGCCTACTCTTCACAAAGTCCTTTATTATTAAAGGAGAGAAAAGACCAGTATGGCAGGGAGGCGGGTGATGGAAAAGGAATGAAAGAGCAGGTGAGTCTGAACGGTTTTGAAGAGGGACTGCTGTGTGTTCTCTGACATCTTCAGAGTCCTCCATGTCCGCTGAGCCACATAATGAAAGAGAGAATCTCCAAATGACGGATGAGATGGAGCAGAACGTGAAACTGAACCGCTGGGATTTGGAGTGTCAGTGTGATACAAAGGAAGAGGGAGAAACAGAGAGGGAGAGGAGAGACGGAGAAACCGAGAGATAGAAACAGAGAGGGAGAAACAGAGGGAGAAACAGAGAGATAGAAACAGAGAGATAGAAACAGAGAGATAGAAACAGAGAGATAGAAACATAGAGGGAGAAACAGAGAGGAGAGAGGAGAGGGGGAAAAACAGACAAGAGAGGAGAGAGGGAGAAACAGAGATAGAAACAGAGAGATAGAAACAGAGAGATAGAAGCAGATAGATAGAAACAAAGAGGGAGAGGAGAGAGGGAGAAACAGAGAAGGAGAGGAGAGAGGGAGAAACAGACAGAAACAGAGAGGGAGAAACCGACAGATAGAAACAGAGAGGGGGAAACAGAGAGATAGAAACAGAGAGGGGGAAACAGAGAGGGGGAAACAGAGAGGGAGAAACAGAGAGATAGGAACAGAGATAGAAACAGAGAGATAGAAACAGAGAGATAGGAACAGAGAGGGAGAGGAGACAGAGAGAAACAGAGAGATAGAAACAGAGAGATTGAAACAGAGAGGGAGAGGAGACAGGGAGAAACAGAGAGATAGAAACAGAGAGGGAGAGGAGAGAGGGAGAAACAGAGAAGGAGAGGAGAGAGGGAGAAACAGAGAGATAGAAACAGAGAGATAGAAACAGAGGGGGAGAGGAGAGAGGGAGAAACAGAGAAGGAGAGGAGAGAGGGAGAAACAGAGAGATAGAAACAGAGAGATAGAAACAGAGGGGGAAACAGAGAGATAGAAACAGAGAGGGAGAGGAGAGAGGGAGAAACAGAGAAGGAGAGGAGAGAGGGAGAAACAGAGAGATAGAAACAGAGAGATAGAAACAGAGGGGGAAACAGAGAGATAGAAACAGAGAGATAGAAACAGAGGGGGAAACAGAGAGATAGAAACAGAGAGATAGAAACAGAGGGGGAAACAGAGAGATAGAAACAGAGAGATAGAAACAGAGGGGGAAACAGAGAGATAGAAACAGAGAGATAGAAACAGAGAGGGAGAGGAGAGAGGGAGAAACAGAGAAGGAGAGGAGAGAGGGAGAAACAGAGAGATAGAAACAGAGAGATAGAAACAGAGGGGGAAACAGAGAGATAGAAACAGAGAGGGAGAGGAGAGAGGGAGAAACAGAGAAGGAGAGGAGAGAGGGAGAAACAGAGAGATAGAAACAGAGAGATAGAAACAGAGGGGGAAACAGAGAGATAGAAACAGAGAGATAGAAACAGAGGGGGAAACAGAGAGATAGAAACAGAGAGATAGAAACAGAGGGGGAAACAGAGAGATAGAAACAGAGAGATAGAAACAGAGGGGGAAACAGAGAGATAGAAACAGAGGGGGAAACAGAGAGATAGAAACAGAGAGATAGAAACAGAGAGATAGAAACAGAGAGGGAGAAACAGAGCGATAGAAGAGAAACAGAGCGATAGAAGAGAAACAGAGAGGGAGAGGAGAGAGATAGAAACAGAGAGGGAGAGGAGAGAGATAGAAACAGAGAGGGAGAAACAGAGAGATAGAAACAGAGAGATAGAAACAGAGAAGGAGAAACAGAGAGATAGAAACAGAGAGATAGAAACAGAGAAGGAGAAACAGAGAGATAGAAACAGAGAGATAGAAACAGTGAAGGAGAAACAGAGAGATAGAAACAGAGATAGAAACAGAGAGATAGAAACAGAGAGGGAGAAACAGAGAGATAGAAACAGAGAGATAGAAACAGAGAGATAGAAACAGAGATAGAAACAGAGCGATAGAAACAGGGAAGGAGAAACAGAGCGATAGAAGAGAAACAGAGAGGGAGAGGAGAGAGACAGAAACAGAGAGGGAGAGGAGAGAGATAGAAACAGAGAGGGAGAAACAGAGAGATAGAAACAGAGGGAGAAACAGAGATAGAAACAGAGAGATAGAAACAGAGAGATAGAAACAGAGAGGGAGAAACAGAGAGATAGAAACAGAGAGATAGAAACAGAGAGATAGAAACAGAGAGGGAGAAACAGAGAGATAGGAACAGAGATAGAAACAGAGAGATAGAAACAGAGAGATAGAAACAGAGAGGGAGAAACAGAGAGATAGGAACAGAGATAGAAACAGAGAGGGAGAAACAGAGAGATAGAAACAGAGAGGGAGAAACAGAGAGATAGAAAGAGAGGGAGAAACAGAGAGATAGAAACAGAGAGGGAGAAACAGAGAGATAGAAACAGAGACATAGAAACAGAGAGGGAGAGGAGAGTCAAGCAATATATAAATCATGATGTTATACAGGATCAGTGATTTTCCCAAGGTGCACCTTGAGGTGAGGTGACGGACTGATAGTTGGTTCTTTCCTCCAACCATGATGAGAGCGAGTTAGCTAGCCATAGTACATTACATCACAGCAAACTCTCAATCTCAAAGTGGGAAACGTGGAAGACTTGTGCCACTGTGCCATCGTGTTGAATGACGATCACCTCTCCTCTTCTGTGGTCTGATGAGGCAGTTAACCCCGCACTGATATAATTAAGGCCGTTTGAGATGGCAGTGTTGCTAAATAGAGTTTCATTATGACTACAGGCAATCAGAAAGAGACCAGAGGGATCAAATGGATAGCAGCAGGTTGAGAGAGGATGGAGGGAGGGAAAAGAGGTAGAGAAGAGAGATGGAGAGAGGTGAAGGAGAGAGGTGAAGGAGAGCGGTGAAGGAGAGAGGTGAAGGAGAGCGGTGAAGAAGAGCGGTGAAAGGGCAAAGAGCAGGGGTAGGGTGAGCGACAGAAAGGGTAGGGTGAGCGACAGAAAGGGTAGCATGAGCGACAGAAAGGGTAGGGTGAGCGACAGAAAGGGTAGGGTGAGCGACAGAAAGGGTAGCATGAGCGACAGAAAGGGTAGGGTGAGCGACAGAAAGGGTAGGGTGAGTGACAGAAAGGGTAGAGTGAGCGACAGAAAGGGTAGAGTGAGCGACAGAAAGGGTAGGGTGAGCGACAGAAAGAGTAGAGTGAGCGACAGAAAGGGTAGGGTGAGCGACAGAAAGGGTAGAGTGAGCGACACAAAGGGTAGAGTGAGCGACAGAAAGAGAGCGATCAACCAGATAACCGCAACAGGTTGAGAGAGCTCAAAGGGAGGATGGAGGGAAGAGAGGGAGAGGTAAATATTTTGAAGGGCAAGGAAGAGGAGAGAGAGAGAGGGAGAAGGAAATGAGAGAAATAAACGGTGATGCGTTGGGCAGACCGCACCACCATCTGGAGAGCTTTGCGGTTGCCGTACCTGGCGGTGATACAGCCCAACAGGATGCTCTCAACTGTGCATCTGTAAAATCTTCTGAGGGTTTAGCTGTTAAGCCAAATGACTTTAGCCTCCTGAGGTTGAAGAGACGCTGCTGTGCCTTCTTCACGACACTGTCTGTGTGGGTGGACCATTTCAGTTTGTCAGTGATGTGTACGCCGAGGAACCTGAAGCTTTCCACCTTCTTTCACTGCGGTCCCATCGATGTGGATCGGGGGGTGCTCCCTCTGCTGTTTCCTGAAGTCCACGATCATCTCCTTAGTTTTTTTTATGTTGAGTGAGAGGTTATTTTCCTGACAACACTCCCATAGCCCTCACCTCCTCCCTGTAGGCTGTCTCATCGTTGTTGGTAATCAAGCCAACTACTGTTGTGTCGTCTGCAAACTTGAGGATTGAATTGGAGGCGTGCTTGGCCACGCAGTCATGGGTGAACAGGGAGTACAGGAGGGGGCTGAGCGCTCACCCTTGTGGGGTCCCTGTGTTGAGGATCAGCGAAGTGGAGGTGTTGTTTCCTACCTTCACCACCTGGGTGCGACCCGTCAGGAAGTCCAGGACCCAGTTGTCAGGTTGATGTTAGGCTGATAGGCTGGTGTTAGAGTCACAGGCTGGTGTTAGGGTCATAGGCTGGGATTAGGGCTCTAGGCTGGTTTTAGGCTGATAGGCTAGTGTTGGGCTGCCTGTGTAAACTCAGCCATTGTCTCCTTCAGTTTAGCCTGGGCAGACTAGCAAAAAAGACTAACCCCCTCTCTCTCTCTCTCTCTCTCTCTCTCTCTCTCTCTCTCTCTCTCACCCCTTCCCCTCTATTAACTGAAACCCTTCCGAGGGTTAAATAACCTAATCTCTACTAGTAGCCTGTGGGGCCGTGGGCACAGCAACATCACTGGGTTGGTGTGGAGTCTGGCTCATAGGAGTCAGATTTGTTGACAAGCAGCCTCGTAGCTTTGCATCTGGTCTCATGGCCATGCTTACGATTCACTAAAGCCATTATGCATGCAAGGATAAGTTACTGTATATCCTGAATACTGGCACTGTGCTGTAAGTCCGTAAGCCACAGCGCTAAGATAGAGGAGGAGGCATGGGAAATCCATTCATTCAACTGTGACTCTTGGAATACTCATTGACCAATCGTGAGGCAGAACCATTACTCTCCATGTTGTAATTTATTTGATTAAAGCTGTAGCTCTCTCAGAAGATTACATTCTCTGTTGATTTCTCTCTTTGTGTATATTGTGTCACTAATCCATTGGCCTGATTATAAAGTAATGTCCAAAATGATTGAGACCCTTTATATTTCATACGGATAACTTCTCAGAGAAAGATTTATACGGTATGAGCATGTACACTGATAAGCTTCACCAACTACCTTCATTTCTGACCATCCTTCTTTACTGTTATCAATGACTAATACTATGCATTTATTAATACTGCCACGCTGAAATACCCTTTGTCTATTATAGCTCTTGTCGTGTTTCCACTAGCTCTCTCTCTCTCTCTCACTCTCTCACTCACTCATCGTGTTGTTTTTCGGAACGTAAATTCTATTACCTTGCGCTGATTTCCCCTGCCATCCTCTAGTAGACAGCTAGGGGGATTCATATGTAACACACACAACCTTCCTCCCTGGGAAGGCGCTTTTAAACAACCAAGAAACAATTTCAGCTTTATGTAAAAAATTTAATGACATAACCCACTCACTTTTTACAAAAACACTAAAAGTTCTGCCCTAGAATGACACCTGCAAGGTTATACAAACAGCTCAGCACAGTCTGTAGCAGAGGCTTGTAGGAGTGGATCAACATTTTTTGGAGCTTTTAAATCCTTTTACTTTCTCCTCCAGCTAGGCCTACTTCTTATTAGCCGACCTAGCCAATCTCAGCTCTGTTGGCCTTTAAAGACGCTAGGACTCTGTGACTATGTCTATGAATAAATATTCGGTTTGTTCAGACATCTCAAGAATATCTCTGTGTTTTCTGGAGGTTTTTCTGTCTGTTGTAAAGTGCTGGCTTGGGAGCTCACTTCTGCACCAGTCCTCCTCTCTCCATACTACCAGCTACCTCCTCTCTGCCAACTCTTGTCACCTCTTATCGTTCCCCCTCTTCTCAATCTCTCCTTCTGTCTCTTGCTCTCAACTTCTCTGCTCTTTTGTATATCTCTGGCTCAGCTGTGTCTTTCTCTTAGCCCATCTTTTCTTGTCTTCTCAACCCTTCTCTCAATTTCTCTCCCTTCCCTTATCCTCTTTCGTCCATCCTTCTTTCCCCTCTCCCTCTGTTCTAACCAACTCCTCTCCCGCTGTTCTAACCAACTCCTCTCCCGCTGTTCTAACCAACTCCTCTCCCGCTGTTCTAACCAACTCCTCTCCCGCTGTTCTAACCAACTCCTCTCCCGCTGTTCTAACCAACTCCTCTCCCGCTGTTCTAACCAACTCCTCTCCCGCTGTTCTAACCAACTCCTCTCCCGCTGTTTTAACCAACTCCTCTCCCTCTGTTCTAACCAACTCCTCTCCCTCTGTTCTAACCAACTCCTCTCCCTCTGTTCTAACCAACTCCTCTCCCGCTGTTCTAACCAACTCCTCTCCCGCTGTTCTAACCAACTCCTCTCCCGCTGTTCTAACCAACTCCTCTCCCGCTGTTTTAACCAACTCCTCTCCCTCTGTTCTAACCAACTCCTCTCCCGCTGTTTTAACCAACTCCTCTCCCGCTGTTCTAACCAACTCCTCTCCCGCTGTTTTAACCAACTCCTCTCCCGCTGTTTTAACCAACTCCTCTCCCGCTGTTCTAACCAACTCCTCTCCCGCTGTTTTAACCAACTCCTCTCCCGCTGTTCTAACCAACTCCTCTCCCGCTGTTTTAACCAACTCCTCTCCCGCTGTTCTAACCAACTCCTCTCCCGCTGTTTTAACCAACTCCTCTCCCTCTGTTCTAACCAACTCCTCTCCCTCTGTTCTAACTCCTATCTTCTCTCTTCTCCTCTGATGGTCACCACCCTATATCTCTCTTCTATCCCTCATTCCTACCCCCCTTGCTCTCTTCCTCTCCAGGGCCAGAGAGACATCAACCC
Source organism: Thymallus thymallus (assembly GCA_023634145.1). NCBI lineage: Eukaryota > Metazoa > Chordata > Actinopteri > Salmoniformes > Salmonidae > Thymallus > Thymallus thymallus. The sequence goes on from CM042386.1 coordinate 5,569,816, forward strand.
ATCTCTCGTCTGATCCCTCTTTCTCTTCTCTTCCTCCTCCAGGGAGAGTATCCTTCTTTTCCTCATGGTCGGAGAACCTTCACCTCTTGGAGTAGGTATCCTGGGGAATGCGCTACGCCATCGTCTCCTTCACCTGTGATTCCGCCCACGCCATCGCCGACCCCGCCATGCCCATCACCTCTGTGTGACAGTGTCACCTGTAGGCCTGGAGGACTCCTGCAACACAGAGACAGGAGGGGAGGTGAGGGAGGGAGGAGTAAGGGGAGGAGAGTAGAGGTGAGGGGGGGGGTCAGATTTTTCCTGATAACTCGGGAACAACTGAAATACTATTTTCTATATCAGTCTTATTTAAACAGAAATGAATGCTTTTTACTTTTCTATGTGGTGCTGATCACATCACTGATGGTAGAGGGGAGGAGAAGGACAAAGAAGAGGACATCACACTGGTCAGTTTTCCATACTTCAGTTCCACCCTCCTCCATCACAGGCTACAAAACCAAAACTGTCCCTGGATCAGCCTTTACGTGCCAGTTTTGTCAGTGCCAAAGGAAACAGGGTTGCTATTCCATCATGCGCCACATTTCCATTCCATGGGTATCTCCATATTGATTGTGTTGCAGAATGAGTCTATTTCTATCCAGTGTCAACTTTGCCTAATTTGTTTGTCTTCCAATTGTTTCTCTTGTCTTTGTTTTGTGCACCAATGGTTGTCTACGCGTGTGACCATTCCTATGGTCTCCAGCGCCACTAGAAACCGAATGGCTCAAAGCAAAAACAGGCCTCAGAGAAATGGGTTTTGGAGAGGTGGACTGGTGATATTTGTATACCTTGCACAATTCCCTCATGTGAAAGTATCAATCTGTTGAAGCACCATGCCATTCACTCTCACTAACACAGGGAATGGGACCCATGACTGTTTTCTTCAGAGAAGAAACCCTACAGTTGAAAAGCAATTTGTCTATTTTATATGGCTGTGTGATGGGAAGATTATCAACGATGAAATGGGATATGTCTGTGTGATGGGAAGATTATCGGTGTGTGTGTGTTTTGGAAGAAATAAAATGACCTGAAGTAACCTAGTTTTGGACATCAAAATCATTGAAGGGAATTGAACGAGTGCACACTTCAAGGAAAAGAGAGCGGAGAATCAAAATTATGCTTATGACTCACCCTTGGCTCTCTGAATCACATTAAGCTCTTAAGGATATAATTGTACAAACCTTTTCCTATTGAACGCCCAGACGCTCAGTACAAGGCACAGTGTTTCCAATCTGGAGCTAGGGACATGGTTCATGCATCTGTTTAAGAAGCCTGATCCCTTAAACGAATCAGCAGCATTTTTATTCTTCACCCCTCTAACCACTTAATCCCAAGCAATTTGAGATAAAATATTAATGGGAAAAAATGAATGAGCGTGTTCCCCGTGCAGCATTCATCGTGTTTATTTAGCAATGTTTATCACACTCCATGTGCCACAGATATTGACATGGAGAAGTCGTGAATATGCATATACTGTACATCTGTTCCATTAGAGGGATCTTTGAGCAGGGGCCTTCTAATGCAGGCGAGTAGGCATCATTCAAAAGCTATTCCTGCACACTGCATGCTTCCGAAGATTCACTTTTTATGTTTCAAATGTCGACATTTTGATTATCAACTGACTTTTCGTCAGAATGACAACTGAGTTGGCTAGATTCCATGGTTGTCATGTGAGTCCCAGCCACTCCCACAATCATGGAATCTAACCAACTCAAATGCCATTCTGTGACGGAAATCAGTTGATAATGGATACATATTAAACACTGTCCATTCTAAACGGGATGCATCCCATTTACACTATATAGAGATGTAGGCCCAGGGACCATTTACACTATATAGAGATGTAGTCTAGGGACCATTTACACTATATAGAGATGTAGTCTAGGGACCATTTACACTATATAGAGATGTAGTCTAGGGACCATTTACACTATAGAGATGTAGTCTAGGGACCATTTACACTATATAGAGATGTAGTCTAGGGACCATTTACACTATATAGAGATGTAGTCTAGGGACCATTTACACTATATAGAGATGTAGTCTAGGGACCATTTACACTATATAGAGATGTAGGCCCAGGAACAATTTACACTATATAGAGATGTAGGCCCAGGGACCATTTACACTATATAGAGATGTAGTCTAGGGACCATTTACACTATAGAGATGTAGTCTAGGGACCATTTACACTATATAGAGATGTAGTCTTGGGACCATTTACACTATAGAGATGTAGTCTTGGGACCATTTACATTATAGAGATGTAGTCTAGGGACCATTTACATTATAGAGATGTAGTCTAGGGAAGTGGAAGCTGCTGAGAGGAAGACTGCTCATAATAACGGCTGGAATGGAGTCAATTGCATAGATAGATAGGTACTTTATTGATCCCTGAAGGGGAAATTTCTTAAATTCCTGGCATATTTGCATGGCATATTTGATACCATTTCACTTATTCCGCTCCAGCCATTACCCTGAACACAATTTCTCAAATCAAGGTGCCACCAACCTCCTGTGGCTTAGGGACCATCTGTCAGGTTGGGTAGCAGAAGGCTGGCACACAGGACCAGTAAGCCTTGTTGGCAGGGTTTAAATCCCATTATGTCTTAACTTGATCCTTAAATTCTCAGTCAGCTCCACGTCTGTCAGTTTTTTAAATCCTCAAATCAGATCAGTCTGTATTCTTGGTCGTCAGATGCATATTAATACTCCAGTTTGTCGTCTTGTCAGGAAGCCATGTTGAAAACATCAGTGCAGTGATGATTGAAAAGAAAACCACTTTTCAGTATGTTAGACACATTGTGAACGTTTGAAGTTAGCGAGTCTCTCAGTGAGAAGTTAGAACCTAAAAATCTTTCCCTTCAGCTCCCTATAGAGGATAGAAGTGTACTTGTCATTAGTGCGTGAGAGTAGGTGTGTAACCTGTTTCTCCTCAGGCACTTCATAAGGGGGTCTGTTAGAGCCAGCTTTCCTCTCTGAGGAGAGAAGATGAGAGGAGTAGGAGGGAGGATGGGAGAGTGTGAAATTAGGAGAGACCGGGAGGTAGAAACAACAGGATGGAAGAACATGTTAAGTAAACTGTTAAAGAAATCGTGGAAAGTGTAGAGTTGCATATGAGGTGGTGAAGTGCTGTGCATAACAGTTGCAGTTCACACTAGGGGATGCGTTTAGTTTAAAAGTCTGTTGAACCAATCTTTTAGGTAACAAAACAGTTGAGGAGAACACAGAGATAAAAATGTCTACCACGTTGTCACACAGGAAACCTGTTACTTTCAAGGCACTCTTGTTTGAAGACTGTTTTGAAAAGACTTAGTTCAATGTGTCCCTACACAGGGACTTTGATCACTACCAAGATAATATAAGGTTTAATAAACACAAACTTTATTTCAACTCCTTTAGAGTGCCTTTAACCAGTTCTGACTGTTCAGACAGGACCTTGAAGGCCCCAGTCTGCCCCCAAAACATCACCTGCTATGGCAGCTGTCCACATGGCTGTTTTCAAAAGATTTAATCAAGAATCTCTTCTGACCATCATTATTCCATAATAAAATATAAACTTAATTTAGATTCCGCTCACTTGAAATTCTGTGGTTAAAAACGACCAGTGCCATTTCCTTAAAGGGGAATGGAAACACTATAGGAAGTAAATCTGGTGTTCTAAATCTTATCCTCTTTAATGTCTTCCAACTGTAAAACCTCCAAATGTCTCTCATTCCTGCTCCAAATGCGTAACAGTCCAAATCCAGAATCTTCTGCAGCGCTCTGAGTAACACAAGATGAGGGATAGGGAACCACTTGGCTCTGCTCAAAATGGCATACTATTCCCTATAGAATGCACTACTTTTGTCTATAGCCCTATTGGCCCTGCTCAAAAGTAGTTCACCATATAGGGAAGATACACCCTGCAATCTGAGAGTATGATGGACATCAGAGAAGCATTCAACTAGTCTCCGGTGTTTCTGCTGATAGTAGTACATTATTCTCTGTGACACATTTGGATCATTATTATTACATCTAATCCATGCTTATTGAAAGTACATCATGAGTACCTGACCACTAGACCATTAGTAGGGGAGAGAGAGAGAGAGAGAGAGAGCGCGTAGAGAGAGAGCGGGTAGAGAGAGAGCGGGTAGAGAGAGAGAGCGGGTAGAGAGAGAGAGCAGGTAGAGAGAGAGAGGGTAGAGAGAGAGAGCAGGTAGAGAGAGAGAGGGTAGAGAGAGAGAGAGAGAGAGAGAGAGAGAGCGGGTAGAGAGAGAGAGCGGGTAGAGAGAGAGCGGGTAGAGAGAGGGTGTAAAGAGAGAGCGGGTAGAGAGAGCGGGTAGAGAGAGAGCGGGTAGAGAGAGAGCGGGTAGAGAGAGAGCGGGTAGAGAGAGAGCGGGTAGAGAGAGAGCGGGTAGAGAGAGAGGGTGTAGAGAGAGAGCGGGTAGAGAGAGAGCGGGTAGAGAGAGAGGGTGTAGAGAGAGGGTGTAGAGAGCGGGTAGAGAGAGTGTAGAGCGAGGGAGAGAGAGCGAATGAGGGTAGAGAGAGAGAGCGAGCAAGCGTAGAGAGAGAGCGAGAGAGAGAGAGAGCGAGGGGGTGGAGAGAGAGAGAGAGGGTAGAGAGAGAGAGAGAGGGAGCGCGAGGGGGTAGAGAGAGAGGGAGTAGAGAGAGCAGAGAAGAGAGAGCGAGAGGGGGTAGAGAGAGAGCGGGTTAAGAGAGAGCAGAGGGGAGAGAGGATAATTTATTTTCAGTTTTACAGCTAATTTCCTGCAATTCTACACATTTCGCCAAGACTTAAGCCATGTTAATGATATCTGAGTGAGAAAAAAAAAATGGGGCCCACTTAATGGAAAAAGGTACATAACCTTTTAGAGTCCCTAGCTTGCAAACATGATTTCTAGCTAGCAATATACTGTACAGAACATGGGCAAAATGCACCATTTTGCTGTTTGACAGGCAGAGCCCACAATGAATGGAAAATGAACCTAAACCATACATACTTGTCAGGTATGGTAAACTCTTATTTTATATCACTAAAATATCCAATTAGTGGCCAATATAGAGAGATAGAGGTGTACTCCAGCAGTGATTTGAGCTGTAATGCATTGGAGCGGGCTGCAGGCTTGCCTCACAGCTGCAAATGGATGTTTGAATATGATGCTATTGATAACAACCTGTTTCACTATTGAGATGCCCCCATTCTTCTCAGAGAGACAGAGACAAACCAGAGCAGAGGGAGGAAGTGATTTTATTAACGTGTTACTCACTGTATATTGAAAGTAGATGATTCCACACAGGTGTGCTTCCTGAGTTAATTAAGCAATTAACATCCCATCATGCTAAGGGTTATGTATAAAAAATGCCGGGCAGGCCATTATTTCAGCTACCAATTACTATGCCCCCATAGGATGACAATGCATGAGTGGTCACTGAATGGTTTGATGAGCATGAAAATGATTTAAAATCATATGCAGTCACCAGATCTCAACCCAATTGAACACTTACAGGAGATTTCTCCTGGAAGAAGGGTGTCGCATCCCTCCAATAGAGTTCCAGACACTTGTAGAATCTATGCCAAGGCGCATTGAAGCTGTTCTGGCTTGTGATGGTCCAACACCCTATTAAGACACTATGTTGGTGGTTCCTTTATTTTGGTAGTTCTCTACATTCTACACTTGTACCTGTCTGCTGAGTCACTGGGCTATATCTTCCACATCCATGTCTTCCTCCCTCCTGCTGTGGTATTAAATGCAAGTAGTTATTAGAGTCTACCTGCCATTACCCTGGAGCCATAGATACTACACTCTGAAAGACAACAGGAGGAAGTCAGGTAAAATATAGCACAAGAGAATCAGTCAAAAAGGTGGAAAACCAGTTCCTTTTCCACACAAGTCCTCTCTCTGCCCTGAGTTGACACTGGCCCTGATCGAACTGTCCAGTCATATCTAACTTGAGGGATGAATGAAGGTAGGAAGGAAGGAAGATTCAACAGAAGTAGTTTGTGGGTGGGGGTTCTGCAATCCCCCCCCCCAGATGGCTATATAGGTCCACACAGGACTATTAAAGGCCCAGTGCAGTACTTTAGTGAGATTTGTATTTATTTCCCCCACAAAAAATATTGTTTTATTAATATATTTGTTTTATTCTGATTTGCAGTCCTACTTCCCGCTGCTATGTATCCAGTGTGTGACTTGACAAAGATCCAACTAGGATCGAAACATTCTATTTTTTGTGTCTGATTAAATCGCCATGGGAGCATTCCAGAGTTGCTGACATGACTTTTTTCTAGAATAATACAAAAACCATAATATATCCAGCCACATGACAATGTAAAGCATATCAAAATAATTCCGTGTGCTTGACAGGTGTGTAAAAGGGTAGATATTTGTGAGGTAAAAGGAATGATAGATCGAATGGTTACCTGTTGCGGTTCCAAAACCACTCTCCCTTTGTAACGCTCACTGTCCTCTCACAGTCCCCATCACCAGCGTCTCCGAGTTAAACTCGAACTGATTCGAGGAGGATGCTGACTTCCCACCAGAATACAAGCTGGGAGTACGCTGCTTAAACGACGAGGTGTAGCGGTAGAAGCTCTTGTGTCTGTTCTTCAGGTACTCCCTGTAGTTCTTAGTGAGGAGCGTGTAGAGGAAGGGGTTAATGCAGCTGTTGGAGTACGTGAGACAGGCCACCAGGTAGTTAATACACGTGTGCGTGTTAGATGCCAGGCTTAACGGTTTGTTGTGGTACAACGGGAACAATTGCCATATCCAGAACGGAAGGAAACACGCCCAGAACACCAGAACTATAGTGAAAATCATTACCAAGACTTTCTGCTTCGGGGAGCGCTTGTTCCTTTTGTTGACGACTGAGTTCTTCTGGGACTCTAAGTAAGTGCGGGCTAACTTCATATACAGATAGCCGATTATCAACCCAGGCGCCATGATGCTCGTGCCAAACAAAACGGTCAGGTAGATCTTATACGCCCGGGGTGCCCAGGTTGGCGCGCACATCCTCTTCACTGCCCCGTCGGGCGTGCTCTTGGTTGTCTCCGTCACCATGACCATCATGGGTAAGGTGAGAACCAGGGAGAGAAGCCAGACCCCCCATGCCAGGGCTTTGCGGTAGCTCTTGGAGCGCCGGACCGTGTCCAGGGGCTTGGTGACGGCCAGGTATCGCTCCGTGCACATCACGGTGAGGGTAAAGATGCTGGCATGCATGGTGAGCAGGTCCAGGCTGAGGAGGATGCGGCAGCCCACATCTCCGAAGTACCAATCCTTGAGGAAGTAGGTGCACACCACGAACGGGATGGTGGAGAGATACAGAAGGTCAGCTAGCGCTAAATTAATGATGGAGATGTACATGGAGGTGGCGAAGCGGATAGAATGACACATCACTACCAGAGTGTACACATTCCCCGACACGCCAACTATGTATACGACCGACAACAAGGTCCCGAAAGTTGAGGTGATAACCAACTCATCCACAATTCTCCCCGAGCCGCTGTTTGGAACTGGCGGACTGACATTCTGGTTAATAGTATTGTTGTGGTTCATCGCGCCGAGTAAAGCCTCTCTGGTGTCGTTCCGGTGTTGTGTTTATGGTGGACAAGTTGTAAAATACGCAGCAGTTTAGTTAGCCAGTGAAGCACACCGGTGCAGGTTGTGTGTTGACGTTGGCGATATCGGTCTGCGCGCACTGCCTCTGCTCCTCTCTGCTTCTCCTGACGTCAGTCATCGAACTCTTCCCCAGTCACACTCTCGTGGGTCTAGCATAAAGTATAAAAACATAACACAATATATAGTAGCCTACATCGTATTTCATTCATTCTGAGTTCATTCATGAGCAGTGACAAAATACATCACATATAATTTGCCAAACAAGAAGGTGCGTTTCATGCGTGATTTTTAGCAGGCAAGGTCAATTATTTTAACTAAGATTAATTGAGTGTCGACTTTCTACCACAGGAGGTTGGTGGCACCTTAATTGGGGAGGAAGGGCTTGTGGTAATGGCTGGAGCGCAATGGATGGAATGGTATCAAATACATCAAACAAATGGAAATCATGCCATTCCATTCGCTCCGTTCCAGACATTATTATGAGCCGTCCTCCCCTCAGCAACAGCAGCTGTCTACAGATTCATTTTATGTTAATTGGAAAATGGTTAAAACGCCCATTTCAAGGACAGAGCGCAGGCCATTTTTACGCACATACATTCGTTGACTTGTCTCCATCGCTAAGGAATTACACGTGATTTATAATGAGGGATACCTGGATAAAATCGGACATCACTGAAATGAAAATGGATGCCCCTCCCGTCAGTAAAATATATTCTTACTTGACCCTTCCTGAACACTTGAAAAAACAGAACAAGTAACCCTCTCCTATACCCAAAATAATGATTAAAACATAATGTGGACATCAGAGAACATGCCTACCATTTACCCTCACTCCTAGGAGACCAGAGCCTTAGATATGCAGTTTTAGAAACGGTTCTTCGTTTTGTAAGCATTACATGGCAAAGTAGCCAGAAGGTTGTGGATTCGCAGACCACTAGTGATGGGAAGTTCGGCTCTTTTCCGAGAGCCGGCTCTTTTGGCTCAGCTCCCAAAGAAGAGCCGGCTCTTTCGACTCCTGAACGGCTCTTAATTTAGGATTTTTTTGTAGGCCTTTATTTTACCCTAACTTTAAAAAAAAAAAATGGTTTGTGTGTTGAAAACCCTTTCATGTGCAGTGTTTTTATGCATTTATTTTGTTACAAAAGCATTCTTTTGTTTTTAATCATTTTAATCAAACATTTTTTTGCACAAATTAACAACAAAAAAACAGCAAATAAACAGAATTGAACTAGAACAGAACTAGAACCAAACTCAAGCAAACAGTATTAATGTCCTCAGTGAAGATTGGCATTCAAAAAAAACAGATGCCTCAGCTTTGATGGACTGATCCTATTTCTTCTTTCTGAGATTATCTGCCCTGTTTTTGAGAAGATTCTCTCTGAAGGAACCGATGTTGCCACAATACACAGTCTCCCTTCCATCACCTTCGCCAGGCGTGGAAAGACTGAGGCCTTGGCCTGCCACCAGCTCAGTGTTGTACTCCATACGCAGAAATTTCCGGTCCATGGCTGAACAAAGAGCTGCAACCAATTCTTTCCCTTTCTGCATGGTTACAGTCTGTTGGGCTGTCACACGCTGCAAACCTTTGCATAGCAGGAGCATTTTTGAGGCAGAAACATAGCTGAGGGAGAGAAACAGCAACTTTTAAAATGAAGCTTTTTTTAAAGTATGTGGCATATTATATGTGGCACATTATACTGTATTGTTTCTGCAATGTATAATAGTGACTGAATGGTAGTAGTGAAAAAAAATGGTCCAAGGTACCTGTCTGCACTTATTTCCACAGTCACCTCCTCAAATGGTTGCAGGACGGTGCAGACCTCTTTCACCAGCTCCCATTCCTCTTGACATAGAGCATCAACTGGTGCGTTGATGAGGGCCAGGGTGGAGATGATGGCATCTTTTGTTTCAAGAATTCGTTTCAACATATAAAATGTTGAGTTCCACCTGGTGGCACACTCTTGTTTGGGCCTCAGTTCAGGCATCCCCATCTGGCACTGTGTGGACTTTAGCCTCTGTGTTGCAACTGTGCTTTTGTGGAAAAACTCCACAACAGCCTTCACCTTATCCACGGTTGGTTTGACCACCTTTAGGGCATCTCTAATCATGAGGTTTAGTGTATGTGCCAGACATGGGTGATGGGTCCACTTAAGAATTTTTATGGCTTTGGTGATGTTTGCTGCATTGTCACTCACACAGCACACTACTTTGTCCTCTACTTGCCACTCTTTTGCCACTCTTACTAGCTCATCTGCTAGGTTTTCTGCAGTGTGTCTCTCTGTGAACTCAAAGCAGTCCAAAAGGCAAGATGTCATCTTGTAATTTTCAATGAAATGGCAAGTGACAGCCATGAAAGAGCAGGTTGTTCTGGAGGTCCAGCAGTCAGTTGTCAGGCAAACTGATGGAGCTTGTTTCACCCTTACTTGCCATAATGCCCGTTCTGTGTCATATAGTTTAGGTATTGTTGTTTGGGACAATGTTTTTCTACTGGGAAGAGTGTATGTGGGATTTAAAGTTTTGACAAAACTTTTAAAACCTCTGTCCTCCACAATTGAAAAGGGTTGGAAATCAGTAGCTATCATTTTAGCTAGCTCTACATCAATGCTGTGCTGTTTGGATGGGGTCATCACTTTGGGTATAAACTGGCTTATTTTGCTTTGAGCTGCAGTAGGAGAGGTTATACCTGCATGTGTGGGGAAGCCAGTAGATGCTGCTGCAGTTGCTGTTTTTTGGGGATGAGACACACCAGGATCTGTAGATGGGGTGCTAGCTTGCCCTCTCTCCTCTAACTGCACTGTAGGATGGACAGTTCTCATATGTCTATGCAGGTTTGTGGTGGAACCTGCTCTTAAAGTAATTTTCATCTTGCAGTGAACGCACTCTGCTTTGTTGTTTCCATTGTCTTTAAACTGGAGCCAGATGCTGCTTCTCTTTCGGGTGTCACTCATAGTTACGACTCACACACTCTCCTCACCGCTATCTGACAGACAGTGTCGTTATTAACGTTGTTACGACTCATTAACTTGCAGTGGAGTGCCGCTTCACTTCACCCCCCTCTCTGTTTTTACATAATGGTATGATCCCATATCCTCACATCTGATTGGCCGCGATGCGATTGCTGACCAATCAAAACAAAGTACTGCCTGTAAGCACGCAGCGAAAGGAAAAAAACTGGGAGCCGGCTCTCACTCGATGCGAGCCGGCTCTTCTGATTCACTACAAAGCATCGGCTCTCAGAGCCGCATCTTTTGCGCATGACACATCACTACAGACCACCACGGGACAAGGGTAGGTGTGAAAAGATCTCCATCATAATTAAAGTACTGCGTGAATCTATCATCTTATTTGTGGTCCTAGAAACAAATAATGCCTTTTTTAAACGCATTTCATGTAATTCTACGTGATTGGGAGTCCCATAGGCCGGTGCACAATTGGCTTAGCGTCGTCCGAGTTTGGCCGGTGTAGGCCGCCATTGTAAATAAGAAGTTGTTCTTAACTGACTTACCTAGTTAAATAAAGGTTTTAGAAAATATATGTCTATACCGGCTATTGTTAAAAAAGAGAACAGTCTGTTTGGAACAGCGCTAAAATTGTCTATTAACTGGGAAACTATACCTTTATAATTTAATATATTTTATTAGATTATATCGTTGTCACAAAATACATTTGTGTTGACTGCGATTAGGGAGTAGGAATATAAGAACATCGATCTAGGCTAAATTAGTATGCATAACTCACCACATGATCCTCAAACCATAGACTGGCACTCTCATGTTTCTAAAAGTGAATTCAAAGGCACTAATAATGCATTTTTCGTTTCATTATTTAATTCTAAGTCATTTTTTTTTTTTTTTTATTTTATACCACCTAAAGGCGAAATTTAGGGGCATGTTGTGGAGGTGTTGATGTGATGTTGGAATCCTGAGTGCTCCTGCCAGCCTGTAGTGTGCCACAAATGCTTCAACATATTAAATGGCAGGCTGTAGCCATGGAATAATAATATAGCCTAAATAGTTAATTGCCTTTTCTTCTTAGGCTACCTGGCTTGCTCCTGACTGATTTAGAGTTAGTATGTTGTTTTAATAGTCTGTTGAAATGTCAAACGTCAATTTCTAGCAACCACAGGAAGCTGCTGAGGGGAGGATGGGCTCATAATGGCTGGGGTGAAGTAAATGGAATGGTATCCAACACATGGAAAACATGTTTGATACCATTCCATCCATTCCTATGAGCCTGTCCTCTGGCCGCCTGTGATAGTGACAGAATCACACACTAGCCTACTTCCCAAAGTAGATGTTTTGTCTCCTCGGCTATAGATTAAAGTGCAGCCTCTGATTGTCAAAGAGGCAAACTAAAGATATCCCATAAGCACGTCTTTCCCCAGCATTTTACAGCTTGTTTCTAGCATTAGACTAAAGCATCTTTATAGATCGCTTTATATAATGAGGTCCATTTTATTTTTTTAAGCTAACAAGGGGTAGGCCTATGCTTTTAGCCATTTTCTCTAACAAAAAGCAACAATACCCACACACAACCCCTCAATTTGAGCCCTGGTTTTAACTGAACACACAAAGCCATTCACTGACACTGAGGTTTTTTTTTATTCATCTGTCAAACAGGAAGGCTACCTCTTAATTCTTGAATAGGTAGAAATGGGCTCCAGATATAAATACCTCGTTGTTAGTAGCCTAAATTCATATATTACAATGAAGACTGTTTAAATGAATTAGGCCTTCTCGAATTATCCTACTTTTTGCACCCATGCACTGTGCTTCACCTCTGCTGCAGCTTCATATAAATACTACACCCTCCCCATGACTGAAATAGAAATAGCATGACCCTACACCATTTTCCTCTGTGTAACAATTGTATAAAGTTCGGAAGCTCTCTAATTTGGTCTCCAGGGTGCTGCTTTAATATACATCAGGCGGGCAAATTTAGTAATATCATCTCCAAACAAGGGTTTAATGATCATAATCTTATTAATATAATCTTATAACATACCATTAACTTGATTAAATGCGTAAATAAGTTGTTGAGGAAATCGTTTACATGAGCAGTACCCTATCAAGTTACGGAGAACGTGTAACTTCTGTATTCCAGTCACACTGTATAGATTTTGATAAATTATTATTATTCAATTTCCAATTAGTGCTCTTTTTTTAAAAGCTCCTTCAAGAAAGGGCAGACATGCCAGGTGTTTGTAAGGGTAATTTTCCTGATCAGAGGGTTCATGCTGTGTCCAGATGCAGAATGCAATAACAGGTGTGTCCCTGGTGAAAACAACAGCTAACCTGAATAATACCTTATGAAGACGTCCCATTTCTCCCACCTCACTGGTAATGCACCATCATCAGACACAACCACACTACATCATCAGTCCTCAAGGCCAGCCTACTGTGTGTGTGTGTGTGTGTGTGTGTGTGTGTGTGTGTGTGTGTGTGTGTGTGTGTGTGAGTTACCATTGTCTATACCTGTTTTACACCTACTGTATATGTATTTATTTGGACGGTGAACATACAACTTTTAATTTGGCTCTATACTCCACCATTTTGGATTTGAGATCACGTGTTTCATACGAGGTGACAGTACAGAATGTCACCTTTTTATTTGAGGGTATTTTCATATCTGTATAAGCGTTTAGAAATTAAAGCACTATATCTATCTGGTCCCCTCATTTGAAGGTATCATAAATGTTTGGACAAATTAACGTATATGTATTTAAGTAGTCAAAAGTTTAGTGTTTGGCCCCACATTCCTAGCACACAATGACTACATCAAGTTTGTGACTCTACATACTTGTTGGATGTATTTGCTGTTTGCTTTGATTCTATTTCAGATTATTTTGTGCCTAATAGAAATTCATGGTAAATAATGCATTGTATAATTTTGGAGTACATTTTATTGAACACTTTTACAAATACTTATGACACACACAACAAAATGCTAGTTTAAAACCATCCCAATTTGGGTTATTTGGTAAATATTTGACAGAACACACGCTGGGTTATTTTGATCCAGCCAGCTGGGTTGCAGAATAACCCAACAAATTGGGTTGTGGGATTAGCTAAACATGGGTTAATTTAACCATCAATTGGGTATTTTTGACTCTCATGCTGGGTTGACCCAGCAGCTGGGTCTTTTTGAACTTAATCCTTAGGTTATTTTCAGGAGGCATGGCTTTCAGATAGATCTTATTGGCTACCGGTGAGAGTAAGTGTAATTCCTTTTTATTTATTTAGCATTTTACACATTCTATTATAATATTACAACTATTTATTACATATTATACAACATGTGGGTCTAAACCTGAATGCTGATTAGTTAAAACCGCATTTCAGCCGGTGTCTATTCCACAAGTTACCACCGGCTAAATCTATTAGAACGTCTATAGATACAGAACAAAAATACTACTGGGTTGCGTCTCTAGCAACCGAAACGATATAACGAACGGCCAGCTGGTTTGGGTAGCAACCCTAGATTTGTGTTGGGACTATATCTCGTGGAAGGATTAAATAGTATGAATAAATTAAAAAAGAATCATGTTTAAAATGAAAATCTGTTTGTAACCCATTGTATAAAAGTGTTAATGCCCTCAAAGCTGGCATTTTGAAAGATATATTTGCACAGTTTGCCTGCCTAAACATTATCACTTAATTATAAGAAGGTATGCCACCTTATTGTATCCCAAAAATATGATGCTACAAACTGTATATGTTTGACCTTAACGTATGATAACTATACAACAGAACAGATTAACAGGAAGGACATTCACTCTCATGGGTGGCTAAAGAGCTATCTGAAAGCCACGCCCCAACTAAACTATGCCTCCAGTCAACTGAGCTGAGCATCACCAATAACCCATCACCAATAACCCATCACCAATAACCCATCACCAATAACCCATCACCCATCACCAATAACCCATCACCCATCACCAATAACCCATCACCAATAACCCATCACCAATAACCCATCACCAATAACCCATCACCAATAACCCATCACCAATAACCCATCACCAATAACCCATCACCCATCACCAATAACCCATCACCAATAACCCATCACCAATAACCCATCACCCATCACCAATAACCCATCACCAATAACCCATCACCAATAACCCTGTCATCTGGAGCTGCATGGCAAATGGTCCAGGAACAAAGGACAATGCCCAAGGACTAGTCATCCCCCATGTTTGGTATCTATCTGAGACTTGTTCACTGAGGATAACTCTGATGCTATCTATATGGATGTATGATCTCTGTGTTAACTTGTATCTGTACAGGGTGAACTCTAAACTCTATTATGCAGAGTTTTTATTGTCTTCTCAGGAATTCTGTCATATTTACATTAGTCCCATCCCCCATACAAGCCTTTAAATGCTGTGACACCCCTGGAGATTGGGCCTTGGCGTGTTTAGGTTACTGTAAACCTGGCACCGTTTGATTAGACAATGGTGGTTGGTTTTGGGTTGAAAGGTTACACCTTCAGATGTTATGAATGGAATTAAATGACTTTATTCTCTCTCTTATCCTGTATTCAGGCCATGGAGGAAGGTTGTATGTTCTCTCTCTGTTATCCTGTATCCAGTCCATGGAGGAAGGTTGTATGTTCTCTCTCTGTTATCCTGTATCCAGTCCATGGAGGAAGGTTGTATGTTCTCTCTCTGTTATCCTGTATCCAGTCCATGGAGGAAGGTTGTATGCTCTCTCTCTGTTATCCTGCATACAGTCCATAGAGGAAGGTTGTATGCTCTCTCTCTGTTATTCTGTATACAGTCCATGGAGGAAGGTTGTATGTTCTCTCTCTGTTATCCTGTATCCAGTCCATGGAGGAAGGTTGTATGTTCTCTCTCTGTTATCCTGTATCCAGTCCATGGAGGAAGGTTGTATGCTCTCTCTCTGTTATCCTGCATACAGTCCATAGAGGAAGGTTGTATGCTCTCTCTCTGTTATCCTGCATACAGTCCATGGAGGAAGGTTGTATGCTCTCTCTCTGTTATCATGTATCCAGTCCATGGAGGAAGGTTGTATGTTCTCTCTCTGTTATCCTGTATCCAGTCCATGGAGGAAGGTTCTATGCTCTCTCTCTGTTATCCTGCATACAGTCCATGGAGGAAGGTTGTATGTTCTCTCTCTGTTATCCTGTATCCAGTCCATGGAGGAAGGTTGTATGTTCTCTCTCTGTTATCCTGTATCCAGTCCATGGAGGAAGGTTGTATGTTCTCTCTCTGTTATCCTGCATCCAGTCCATGGAGGAAGGTTGTATGCTCTCTCTCTGTTATCCTGCATACAGTCCATGGAGGAAGGTTGTATGTTCTCTCTCTGTTATCCTGCATACAGTCCATAGAGGAAGGTTGTATGTTCTCTCTCTGTTATCCTGTATCCAGTCCATGGAGGAAGGTTGTATGTTCTCTCTCTGTTATCCTGTATCCAGTCCATGGAGGAAGGTTGTATGATCTCTCTCTGTTATCCTGTATCCAGTCCATAGAGGAAGGTTGTATGGGCTCTCTCTTTTATCCTGTATCCAGTCCATGGAGGAAGGTTGTATGTTCTCTCTCTGTTATCCTGCATACAGTCCATAGAGGAAGGTTGTATGTTCTCTCTCTGTTATCCTGTATCCAGTCCATGGAGGAAGGTTGTATGCTCTCTCTCTGTTATCCTGTATCCAGTCCATGGAGGAAGGTTGTATGATCAATTCTCATTTCTTAAGCTTCTAGCCTCTGGCCTATTAGGCATCTCTTTGTTCATGCCTTGTCGTCTAAGTTAACCTTAGGATCTACAGTTTATGCTTGGAATAATGCCTTGTAATGCTTTGTAACTTAATCTTCATGTTTTGTATGTGAATTTGATTTAGACAATTCTCTGACCAATTCTTGCTAGTCAGCTCTTTGCCTAATGTTTATTTATATATTTAAAATATCTTTATAGAGTCATATAAAACTTTGAATAGGCTATTTACGAGTTGCATGTGAAGTGTTTATAATATCATATATACTGTACTGTGTATATACACATCAAGTATTACTGTCCACTACAATACCTTTCCTCCACTCTGAAGTCGTGATGGGTATGAAGCCTGTGAATGTGGATGTTATGGGGATCTGATATCAGCCACATGCAGTGGTCAGACTGGGATTTACATTAAGCTAATTTGTTTTGACATTTTCACTCTATGCTTTTCCTAAGGTGATAAGCATTTTTTACCAAAAGTACACTACCTCCATTAATATGCAAAATGGGAATTTACTAGCCGACCTTAATGATCTTCATAATACATAATTGCATGTAGATTTGCACACACCTCACAGTTTCTCTTTGGGTTACGCACACTGCAGATAAGGTCTGAAAAGACCAACGTGATAGGAAAAAAGGACAGCGAGGGAGGGAGAAGAGAAGAAGATGGAAGCAGCTTAATGGAACTAAAATGTCAGATTTAAGGATAGCACACTCAGAATAAATGTACTGTGTGTGTG
The DNA here is from genome assembly GCA_023634145.1 of Thymallus thymallus. NCBI lineage: Eukaryota > Metazoa > Chordata > Actinopteri > Salmoniformes > Salmonidae > Thymallus > Thymallus thymallus. The sequence goes on from CM042386.1 coordinate 5,586,934, forward strand.
TAGATGGTGTAGATCATTAGCAGTAACCAGAGACCAGGCAGGCTCAGCCAGTTTCAGGTACTCCACATGGCATGGCTGCCTTCCTGCTTTTATAATCTGAAAGTCAAGTGGTTGCACTGTAGTGAAGGACATGTCCCTTATATTCTCTCACATCTGAGGCTTTCTGGATGTTTCTCCACTGCTTTTAAGAAGAAAAATGTTATTATTCTTCAAGGCGACGTGCCAAAACCTGGTGTGGGCATGTCACCCTAATGAAATAAATCAACTTGACGTGCCTGCTGCTCCTTTCTGATTCATAAGAAGTACTGTATGTTCCTGAAAACCATCACAACCTCCTTTTTTGGAAGTAGGCTGTGGGCGTCTGAGGGATGGAGGGTGTCCTCTAGTTCTGCATAGTGGGCTCAGTTGACCTGAACACCTTCTTTATTCTGTCCGCAGGGAGGAATTTAATTTTAAATGAATTGAAAGAGAATGATAGAGAGAGAATGAAAGGGAGAGAGAAAAACAGAGACAGGGAGAGAGAGGGGGAGAGAGAGAGATATATCGTGGAGCCTGGGGAAGCTGCTCTAGCAAGGGTAAAAATTGAACTGTATCCCATCGCCACCACATCACCTCAGGGCAGCCCAACAACATCCCAGCAACCACATCACCTCAGGGCAGCCCAACAACATCCCAGCAATCACATCACCTCAGGGCAGCCCAACAACATCCCAGCAACCACATCACCTCAGGGCAGCCCAACAACATCCCAGCAACCACATCACCTCAGGGCAGCCCAACAACATCCCAGCAACCACATCACATCAGGGCAGCCCAACAACATCCCAGCAACCACATAACATCAGGGCAGAGAGAGAAAGTGTAGACAGCTCTCAACTCCCTAAGAGGGAGAGAGAGAAGAGTGACAAAGTGGAAAAAGAAAGTCTTTGTGAGGCGTGCTCTGTGAGGCGTGCTCTGTGAGGCGTGCTCTGTGAGGCGTGCTCTGTGAGGCGTGCTCTGTGAGGCGTGCTCTGTGAGGCGTGCTCTGTGAGGCGTGCTCTGTGAAAGGTATGATAGACAAAGAATACACTATACATACAAAGGTATGTAGACACCACTTCAAATTAGATAGATAGATAGATAGATACTTTATTGATCCCCCGGGAGGGAAATTTCGTTGTCAAGCAGCTACAACAAAACACAGGGCAGGTGCAAAATGCCACAAAGAAAATACACAAAAGACAGATACACGGTACATGATACATAGAGCGGCAGTATGAAAAAGTATAGTAATACAAGATATCTGGAGTACAAAAAAAAAGCTATAAAAAGACATTGCATAGTATGGGTGGTTGAATATGTACACTATACATTGGTGGATTTGGCTAAACAAACACTGATTAACACTTACACTGCAGTGCATTCGGAAAGTATTCGGAAAGTATTCAGACCCCTTCCCTTTTTACACATTTTGTTGCGTTACAGCATTATTCTAAAATGGATTAAATGTAATGTTTTTCCTCATCAATCTACACACAATTCCCCATAATGACAGTGAAAACAGTCAAACAAAAATACCTTATTTCCATAAGTATTCAGAGCCTTTGCAATGAGACTAGAAATTGAGCTCAGGTGCATCAACTTTCCATTGATCATCTTTGAGAGGTTTTGACAACTTGATTGGAGTCCACGTGGTAAAATAAATTGATTGGACATGATTTGGAAAGGCGCAAACCTGTCTATATAAGGTCCCACAGTTGACAGTACATGTCAGAGCCAAGCCATAAGGTCTAAGGAATTGTCCATGGAGCTCAGAGACAGGATTATATCGAGGCACAGATCTGGGGAAGGGTACCAAACAATTTCTGCAGCATTGAAGGTCCCCAAGAACACATCATTCTCAAATGGAAGAAGTTTGGAACCACCAAGACTCTTCCTAGAGCTGGCCACCCGGCCAAACTGAGCAATCGGGTGAGAATGGCCTTGGTCAGGGAGGTGACCAAGAACCCGATAGTCACTCTGACAGAGCTCCAGAGTTCCTCTGTGGAGATGGGAGAACCTTCCAGAAGGACAACCATCTCTGCAGCACTCCACCAATCAGGCCTTTATGGTAGAGTGGCCAGATGGAAGCCACTCCTCAGTAAAAAGGCACATTACAGCGTGCTTGGAGTTCGCCAAAAGGCACCTAAAGGAATCTCAGACCATGAGAAACCATATTCATGAAACCAAGATTGAACTCTTTGGCCTGAATGCTAAGCGTCACGTCTGGAGGAAACCTGGCACCAACCCTACGGTGAAGCATGGTGGTGGCAGCATCATGCTGTGGGGATGTTTTTCAGTAGCAGGGACTGAGCGACTAGTCAGGATCGAGGGAAAGATGAAGGGAGCAAAGTACAGAGAAAACGTTGATGAAAACCTGCTCCAGAGCGTGCATGACCTCAGACTGGGGTGAAGGTTCACCTTCCAACAGAACAACCACACTAAGCACAAAAAGAAGACAACGCAGGAGTGGCTTCGGGACAAGTCTCTGAATGTCCTTGAGTGGCCCAGAGAGAGCCCGGACTTGAACGTGATCGATCATCTCTGGAGAGACCTGAAAATAGCTGTGCAGCAACGCTCCCCATCCAACCTGACAGAGATTGAGAGGATCTGCGGAGAAGAATGGGAGAAACTCCACAAATACAGGTGAGCCAAGTTTTTAGTATCATACCCAAGAAGACTCGAGGCTGTAATCGCTGCCAAATGTGCTTCAACAAAGTACTGTGTAAAAGGTCTGAATACTTATGTAAATGTGATATTTCCGTTTTATTTTTTGTATACATTTGTCATTATGGGGTATTGTGCGTAGATTGATGAGGGAAAAAACAATTTAATTAATTTTAGAATAAGGCTGTAACGTAGAACACCAATATTACGGCATCACAGTGCCTTTGGGGAAGGCCCTTTCTTGTTTCAGCATGACAATGCACACGTGCACAAAGAAAGGTCTATACAGAAATAGTTTGTCGAGATCGGTGTGGGAGAACTTGACTGGCCTGCACAGAGCCCTGACCTCAACCCCATCAAACACCTTTGGGATTAATTGAAACGCAGACTGCGAGCCAGGCCTAATCGCCCAACATCAGTGCACCACCTCACTAATGCTGTTGTGACTGAATGGAAGCAAGTCCCTGCAATGTTCCAACATCTAGTGGAGAGCCTTCCCAGAAGAGTGGAGGCTGGTATAGCAGCAAAGGGGGAAATCAACTCCATATTAATGACCATGATTTTGTAGTGAGATGTTCGAGCAGGTGTCCACATATTTTTGGTCATGTAGTGTAGATGAGAGTAATGTCCTCTTTCTGGAAAAGGTGCTACTGCTTTTAGGCAACTCCTTACTGTCACTCCTCAGAGAGACACTACCCTCTCATTTACATCCCCCCCTCTTGTTCTCTCTCCAATTCAATTAAATTCCAAGGGCTTTATTGGCATGGTAAACGTATGTGGAATAGACATTAAACAATCTCTATCTTTTTCAATGTCTCTCCCTCTTCCCCTTACTCTCTCCTAATCTACTATTTGTCATAGAGAACACTACAGTGGGAAGCCAACCTTGGGGGACCAGGAAAAAAGCATAGCATACGAGATTGTGAAGGTTATGGCTGTTTCATTTATATTCCACACTTGGCCTTTGGAAAAAGCCAATACAGTATGTCTTAGTGAGACGTGTTTCTCTCCAATCCGGACATTGAGTGTATTGATTTGCTTTGGCTCAGTTTCAGAGACAAGTTGGGAGAGAAGCAGATTATTTGGAATTGTACGTCAATCAGTTTATATGAGATCAGATCATGGTGTTGATTTATTCCAATTTGATTACACATTCTCTCTCCCTCTCTCTCTTTCCACACTCTCTCTCTCCCTCTGTCTAGAGTCCAAACCGTTCCGTTCTCTCCATCTCTTCGCCCCACATTCACACGCTAACACTCTCATATCTTTATCCATCTCACTTTCTCTTTTTGTCCAGATTCAGTAGAGCATAGTACTAGTGTTTTTTTTATTAATGAATATATTAAGATATACTCTACGTCTCCTGCATATTGAACAGCAATACCTTACCTTTATATTCTATACTCATAAACTGTGACTGACAAGCGATGAAGACAGGGACAAGGGTGAAATTATGTGGAACTAATTTCAAAATAATAAGATTTAATCATTATGTCTGTCAACTGTCACTGACACTGTAACAGAAGGTGTTATTTTCGCCTGGATGGTTGAGGTGACATCTTTTTCCTGTGGACGACTAGACATGGATTCCAGAAGATGTATTCAGACTTCTCTCCACACGACTTCCTAACTCAATAACAACAACTACAGCAATAATACATTTATCTTACGGAACACAACCTCCCACAGCATGTAAACGCATTGCTAATCAATGGGAGATAGTGACTTTTTCGCCGCCTCTATCAAGTATATATTATCTGCCACTGCTGGCTTTAAAAAGTTAAGACTGGAAACAAAAAAAGGCCTATAATGGGAGCTCTACTAGCTGAAGTTGTGACATTATTTTGCGTAATCACTCCACTACATGCTAGTCTCAATGGGTGATGTAGTTTCTGCAGTGTGATGAAATGACTAACCAGCATTTAATGACTTTATCTTTTAGCTTAGAAAGGAGAAGAAGAGGAGGATAGGGAGGATCTTATTAAAGGGGAATGGAAACACTTTAGGAAGTAAATCTCAATCCTAGTGTTTCCATTCCCCTTTAAGCCTGGGGCGAAACCTCCAAGGGCAGGCTTCATAGTGCAATACATTTTGAAGCAGTGAACACAATGTACTGTATTTCCTATACTTACATGTGGAAAGAGAGTGAAGGGGGTTTCTTTATAATAATAGTACATGGGACTTACAGTATTATAATAATAGTGCTAATCACTTAACAGCGGGTGAGCAGTGGTTTAACTGGCTCCCTGGTTTAACTGGCTCCCTGGTTTAACTGGCTCCCTGGTTTAACTGGCTCCCTGGTTTAACTGGCTCCCTGGTTTAACTGACTCCCTGGTTGTTGTGCCTTCATCCTTCTCTGTTGTACTGTGTGTGTGACTTTGCCCTGCAGTGGGTTGATTCCTTCTGTACTCTGAAGTTCCTTGATCTATTTTTTTTTTTCTCCTCCTCACTGCTTTCCATCCTCTCTTCTTCTTCTTCTTCTTCTTCTTCATATTCCTCCTTGTCCATCGTCACTTATAACAGCTTTTCAGCATCTCTCTCTCTCTTTCTCGCTCTTCCCCTCCCTCCCTATCTGTCAAGTCATCTCTTCAGTGATCCACTTCCTGGTCAGCAGGTGTGTTAGGTAATCATTTTAACACGCCACACTGGGGGGAGCAGTCTGTTCACAGGGACACATAAATCACATTAACACCACCACTAATACTATTCTCTCCTCAGGGAGTCTGGAGGCAGTTTAAAGATGTATTAACAGCATACTGTAGGATGGAGCGGCCCCTATGGACAGATCCAAGGGCAGTTTGTGGAAAAAATAGAACAATTTGGGAGCTAATAAATGAACCTTCACTACTTTCAATGTGGTCACATGGGTCATGAACCATTAATGCTACTTTACCTCTGCCATGACACAGTCCTTACCCGCCATGATTATTCCCTCCCATCATTTCCTCTTTCATATCTTGTGACTGCATGATTAAACTAAGTAGTTATTTGATGATCATGTCCTTGACATTCTCTAAATATGTGATTTAGTCATTAACCATTAGCGCGGTCTGTGTCTGTCAGCACCCTAAAAGGCACCCTATTCCCTACACTGAAACGGAAAACTGTAATATGTACAATCATTTAGGGGTATTATCAACACTAAAATACTCAAACGTTTTTACTGCATTGTACTGTCAATTAGGATGCATTGTGGGAAAATGTTGTGGGCGCGAAAAAATTGCTGTATTTTGAATGGTACTGTAATTCCACCCCACAGAGTACTGTACAGCACCGTATGTTTAAGTACCAAAAACTTAAATTCATGGTATTGTTGTTTTTGTCTCATTAACATATTTTGAGGCGTGCCTTGTAAGAGGCAATACAGTATTGGTTATTTTAAATGTATAGAGGACAGATCAGAGTGGCATCAAGTCATAAACCTTAAATGGTTGAGTATTTTTCCATATCCTCCAGGACTTTTTTTTCACCTGGCTGTGTCCGAGGAAGACCCAAACAATGTTCAATGACTCCAGCCACCCAAGCCATAGACTGTCCTCTCTGCTACCGCATAGCAAGTGACCCTAAACAGCTCCTACCTCTAACCCATAAGACTGCTAAACAAGACCGCCAAATAGCTAATCAAATGGCTACCCGGACTACCTGCACTGACTCTTTGTTTCTCTTGCACTGACTCTATGCACACACACTGGACTTTACCCACAAACTCCCATATATTTACACTGACATCCCAACACACACTACACACACCCACACACACATAGCATGCACACACATGCATACTGACGCCACAAACACACTCACCTCATATGCTGATGCTACTGTCTATTATCCATCCCGTTGCCTAGTTACTTCACCCCTACCTATAGCTACCTCCAATAACCTTGTACTGCTGCACATCGACTCGCTACTGGTATTCCCTGTATATAGCCGTGTTTCTACCTGGTACTCCCTGTATATAGCCATGTTACTACCTGGTACTCCCTGTATATAGCCGTGTTTCTACCTGGTACTCCCTGTATATAGCCGTGTTACTACCTGGTACTCCCTGTATATAGCTGTGTTTCTACCTGGTACTCCCTGTATATAGCCGTGTTTCTACCTGGTACTCCCTGTATATATGGCCGTGTTACTACCTGGTACTCCCTGTATATAGCCGTGTTTCTACCTGGTACTCCCTGTATATAGCCGTGTTACTTTTACTCATTATTGTTATTCACTGTGCATTTATTCACCATGACACTATTTCAATGTATTATATATTTTTTGAAACTCTGCATGTTGGAAAAATACCTGTAAGTAAGCATTTCACAGTTAGTCTACACCTGTTGTCTAAGTATGTGACAAATAACATTTGATTTGTTTTTGAAAATTCTTTCAATGATTTTCATTCCGTTCATTCATTCCGAGTACAGTTGCATTTACTTATTATTTTTTACAGTATAATATAGTCCATTTTACTGTCATTACACAGTACTTGCTTTGATACCTAATTTATTTTACTGTAGGTGTACTGTAATATGAATAACAGAATGTTACTTGCCTGTAAGTTACTGTCAAATTTACAGCAACCCCTTTACAGTGTATTTGTAGTGAACTACTCTCGACCTGTAGTGCACTGTGTAGGTCACAGAACTGACAGTAGATTTGGTGGACGGTTGCAAAAAAACAGAGTACCAGATATTGACTCAAACTTTTTTGGGTATTTCCAGTACTGAGGCCTTGTTCCACAGAGAGACCCAGCTGTATATGCTTCCCATTGCATTACTTTGAGTAGGCCTAGTTTCAGAGGACTGTATGAAACCGATCAGATCAATAGAAGAAGATGAAAACTAGAACACAAACCAAGACTGGGTGTTCATATCCAGGCCTTGATGAAGTCTGAAGTACTGCTGGTTTGTTCATCCCTTCTTAACAGGGACTGATTCACACCAGGGACACCGAGGGGAGTGGACTCTCTAGCCAAACAATGACTTTGATCAATAATTGTTTTGTGTCTGTGGCGCATCTCAACATCCTCTGATCCTGTTATGATACCAGAATATTGTTTCAAGAAGATAATAAAGCACTATTTTTCTATTCAACTTCATTATTGTCCCCCCAAGTGTGGCTTTCCATTTTTCTTCTATCTTGCAATATCCTTATATTGGATTCTAGGTGGTGCACTGTTCCCTCAGAGAGCTGTGTCTACATGTTGTTTGAATGCCGGGGGGGGCAAGTGACAATGTGAGAAGCTACAGTATAAAACAGTGACATCTTACTCTTTCATTCCCTTTATGGTTGTCAATTATAAGTGACTAGCAATCTGGATTTTTCACCGTAGTTTGCAAACATGTGCCAGGTCGTTCACAATCTCACTTATTCAAACGCATTTCTAGAAATAGAAAATGTTATATGGTGTGTGCTGCAAGTTGTGTTTAAAGTTTGATGAACATGTCCGTGACATTCTCTTTGTATTAGTTATATGTGAAGTCTTTGTTGGCAAGGTCCAGCCAAACATCCCTGTCAAGCACTTATACAATAAATCTGTCTCTTTGGTGAAGTGAAAGTATGATGTACAAGAGAAAGAAAAGCAGTGGTTCTTACACTATAATTACAATAAGACTGGAGACCGGTACAATATAATTCCCATCTCTTCACACCCACTCACTCTAACAAGCAGTAATACAGAGGCAGAGCTACAACTCTCCTTATTGATCTGGTGGGCTGGTGATGAATGACGATGTGAAAAGGGACCATTTAAGACTGAAATTAAATAATTTTAAAGGCTTTGTTGATTAAATAGTCATTAGATAAAAGGACAACCAGAGGTGAGGATAAAATGTACCTAGTAGTTAAATCCTTGTTGCTGTATTCTCATTAAAAGATTGTGTTCCCTATATATATATATATATATATACATACATACTGACCAAAAATATAAACGCAACATGTAAACTGTTAGTCCCATGTTTCATGAGCTGAAATAAAAGAACCCACTATTTTTCCATAAGCACACAAAACCTTATTTCTCTCAAATATTGTGCACAAATTTGTTTACATCCCGGTTAGTGAGCATTTTATCCTTTGCCAAGATAATCTATCCACCTGACAGGTGTGGTATATCAAGAAGCTGATTAAACCGCATGATCATTACACAGGTTCACCTTGTGCTGGGGACAAGTTTTGACACAACACAAACCAAAGAATACCAAAGAGTGTGCAATAATTGGCATGCTGACTCCAGGAATGTGTGCACTATATATAAATACAGGGACGGGGTCAGAGTGCGAATATAAGCTAAACTGTCTAGAATGGAGGGAGAAATCGTTTTTAAGACGTTCAATGGGCTCACGCTGCGAGACATGCTGGATGGTGATTGGTTCATTGGTAGATGTCCTCACCATGTGAGATTAAATGTGTAGTCAATTTCTTTGTCTATACGGAACTAAATTAAACTGAAGTGACTTTTTTTATCCATCTCTTTTTCTCTCCATTGGTTCATCCATCCATCCATCCATCCATCCATTCATTAATCTATTCATACATTTGCTAAAGACACTTCTGTTCATACATTCTTTAAACATTAGCATTTGGCAACATAATTTCCACCCTAAACTGTATAAACCACGGCTGGCTCCCTGGAGAGAAACCTTAATTACTCTAGTGTGTGTGTGTGTGTGTGTGTGAGTGTAGCCTTGCTATTGAGAAAGGCCGCCGTAGGCAGACCTGGCTCTCAAGAGAAGACAGGCTATGTGCACACTGCCCACAAAATGAGGTGGAAACTGAGCTGCACTTCCTAACCTCCGGCCAAATGTATGACCATATTAGAGACACATATTTACCTCAGATTACACAGATCCACAAAGAATTAGAAAACAAATCAAATGTTGACGAGAGAGAGAGAGAGAGAGATTTTTTAAACTAAAAAGCTGCCTGAATGATTGAAGCTCCCAAGCAATTTAGCTAAGAAGAGGACAATTATAGGTGGAACAAAATAGCATTAAAAACTGCACAGTGAAAAGGACTAAAAGTGTGTATAAGTGAGCTTGGTGATCTTGCTTCTGATTGCTTTGGATAATTGCAAAAGAGCCTGACCAAAAATAGCATAATAAATTACATGATTGAAGAACAAACATAATAGTTGTATGTCACCAGTCAATGTGATCATGGAAATGCTGTGCATTAGATTATACATAAAGGTGTACAGTTACAGTCCTCGTGGGCCACAGTCCTGTGAGTATGTGTTTGTATTTGGAAAATATTGGTTCCAGCCATACATCACATTGTTTTTCCAGCTGTTGGATACCCAGAGCCAGTTTCTAGCTAATATGCAGTTCTTAACTGTTTGGAAACAGTGCTTGTAGTCCTGTGTGTTTGTGTGTGTGTGGGTGTTTTGAGTATGTGTGTCACTGTGACCGAAGTGTTGCTTTGAGAGAAGTGTTTGTGTGTGTGGGAAGGTCTGAGTAATTCGTCTTGAGTAGGCAATTCATTTCCTCTCCTGTCTGTTCCTCTCTCATCACAACCTATGTCTCTCTCTTTGAACCTCTGTGTTTGGGTACAAAGTGTGCCTTATACGAGTTAAATTAAGTGGAATTATAGCTTATATATTGATAATGAATAAGGATAATGAGTACATGCAGTTATATAGTACTTAAGTTAGCACTATTTGGTTGAGAAAATGTACTGTTTGTACATTCAGGTAAATGTGTTAAATTATTTGGTCACACTTACAGTACATTGCATATACATACAGTACATAGTATTAGACCAGAGTAAGCACTAATACAGTACATAGTCTTAGACCAGAGTAAGCACTAATACAGTACATAGTCTTAGACCAGAGTAAGCACTAATACAGTACATAGTATTAGACCAGAGTAAGCACTAATACAGTACATAGTCTTAGACCAGAGTAAGCACTAATACAGTACATAGTATTAGACCAGAGTAAGCACTAATACAGTACATAGTCTTAGACCAGAGTAAGCACTAATACAGATTATAGACCGAGTGGCACAGCGGTCTAAGGCACTGCATCTTAATGCTAGAGGCGTCACTACAGACCCTGGTTCGATCCTGGGCTGTATCACAACTGGCCGTGATCAGGAGTCCCATAGTGCGGTGCACAATTGGCCCAGCGTTGTCCGGGTTAGGGGAGGGTTTGGCTGGGGTAGGTCGTCATTGTAAATAAGAATTTGTTCTTAACTGACTTGCGTAGTTAAATAAAGGTTAAATAAAATAAAATACAGTAAATGGTCTTAGACCAAAGTAAGGACTAATAAAGTACATAGTCTTAGAACAGATCTAGAGAGACATACAGGAGATCCAGAGACTCAGAGACATACAGGAGATCCAGAGTCAGAGACATACAGGAGACTCAGAGAGACATACAGGAGATCCAGAGACTCAGAGAGACATACAGGAGGTCCAGAGACTCAGAGAGACATACAGGAGGTCCAGAGACTCAGAGAGACATACAGGAGGTCCAGAGACTCAGAGAGACATACAGGAGATCTAGAGAGACATACAGGAGATCCAGAGACTCAGAGACATACAGGAGATCCAGAGACTCAGAGAGACATACAGGAGATCCAGAGACTCTAAGAGAGACATACAGGAGGTCCAGAGACTCAGAGAGACATACAGGAGATCTAGAGAGACATACAGGAGATCCAGAGACTCAGAGAGACATACAGGAGATCTAGAAACTCAGAGAGACATACAGGAGACTCAGAGAGACATACAGGAGATCCAGAGACTCAGAGAGACATACAGGAGGTCCAGAGACTCAGAGAGACATACAGGAGATCTAGAGAGACATACAGGAGATCCAGAGACTCAGAGAGACATACAGGAGATCTAGAGACTCAGAGAGACATACAGGAGATCCAGAGACTCAGAGACATACAGGAGATCTAGAGACTCAGAGAGACATACAGGAGATCCAGAGACTCAGAGAGACATACAGGAGATCTAGAGACTCAGAGAGACATACAGGAGATCCAGAGACTCAGAGAGACATACAGGAGATCCAGAGACTCAGAGAGACATACAGGAGATCTAGAGACTCAGAGAGACATACAGGAGGTCCAGAGACTCAGAGAGAAATACAGGAGGTCCAGAGACTCAGAGAGACATACAGGAGATCTAGAGACTCAGAGAGACATACAGGAGATCTAGAGAGACATACAGGAGGTCCAGAGACTCAGAGAGACATACAGGAGATCTAGAGACTCAGAGAGAAATACAGGAGATCTAGAGAGACATACATGAGATACAGAGAATCTTAGAGACTTAGTTTTCTCTCCTGGCAGTGTGAAGTGCTAGTTTAGTATTCTATCACAGGATTGAAGGGGATGAAAACAGGGGGTTATTGGACTAAAGTTATGGCAGTAGAGCAGATGCATTATTTGAAGGACAGAATGTCTCTGCTAAAGTAAAGGAATATGACTATGTGTAATCAATCATTCTCTCCGCTTTCAGCTTTCACTTTGCTCTCTCTGCAATTTTTGGGTGTGTGTGTATCCAGGCATACACACACACACACACACACACACACACACACACACACACACAAATTGCAGAGAGAGATGACAGTGCCCTGCCACTACTCTGATATTCAGCAGAATATTAGAGTAGTGGCAGGGCAATATCAGGGGAATATCAGAGTAGTGGCAGGGCAATATCAGGGGAATATCAGAGAAGAGGCAGGGCAATATCAGAGTAGTGGCAGGGCAATATCAGGGGAATATCAGAGAAGAGGCAGGGCAATATCAGAGTAGTGGCAGGGCAATATCAGGGCAATATCAGATAAGAGGCAGGGCAATATCAGGGGAATATGAGGGTAGTGCCAGGGCAATATCAGGGCAATATCAGATAAGAGGCAGGGCAATATCAGGGGAATATGAGGGTAGTGGCAGGGAAATATCAGGGTAGTGACAGGGCAATATCAGGGTAGTGGCAGGGCATTATCAGGGTAGTGGCCGGGGAATATCTGGGTAGTGGCAGGGCAACATCAGGGTAGTAGCAGGGCAACATCAGGGTAGTAGCAGGGCAATATAAGGGCAATATCATTGTAGTGACAGGGCAACATCAGGGCAACATCAGGGTAATGGCAGGGCAATATCAGGTTAATGACAGGGCAATATCAGGGTAGTATCAAAGTAGTGGCAGGGTAGTATCAGGTTAGTGCCAGGGCTATATCAGGGTAGTATCAGGTTAGTGGCAGGGCAATATCAGGGTAGTGGCAGGGCAATATCAGGGTAGTGGCAGGGTAGTATCAGGTTAGTGGCAGGGCAATATCAGGGCAGTGGCAGGGTAGTATCAGGATAGTGGCAGGACAATATCAGGGTAGTGGCAGGGTAGTATCAGGTTAGTGGCAGGGCAATATCAGGGTAGTGGCAGGGTAGTAACAGATTAGTGGCAGGGCAATATCAGGGCAGTTTTAGGGGTTCAAGCAGCTGTTTTTGATGGTTGTCAGGCTAACATTTCTGCAGTATGTTTAGCCTACTGAGTTATTGTGATGCTCCCTGGTTTGGCAATGACGAGCTCCATACATGTTGTTCTTAAGGGGAGAGATTCGCTCTGATTAACAAGAGTCAATTAATGGTTGATTTTAGACTGTGTTCTTAACGGGAGAGATTCACTCTGATGATCAAGAGTCAGTTAATGGTTGATTTTAGACTAATGTGTTCTTAACGGGAGAGATTCACTCTGATGATCAAGAGTCAGTTAATGGTTGATTTTAGACTAATGTGTTCTTAAGGGGAGAGATTCGCTCTGATTAACAAGTCAGTTAATGGTCGATTTTAGACTAATGTGTTCTTAAAGGGAGAGATTCGCTCTGATTAACAAGTCAATTAATGGTTGATTTTAGACTAATGTGTTCTTAAAGGGAGAGATTCACTAAGATGATCAAGAGTCAGTTAATGGTTGATTTTAGACTAATGTGTTCTTAACGGGAGAGATTCACTCTGATGATCAAGAGTCAGTTAATGGTTGATTTTAGACTAATGTGTTCTTAACGGGAGAGATTCACTCTGATGATCAAGAGTCAGTTAATGGTTGATTTTAGACTAATGTGTTCTTAAGGGGAGAGATTCACTCTGATGATCAAGAGTCAGTTAATGGTTGATTTTAGACTAATGTGTTCTTAAGGGGAGAGATTCGCTCTGATTAACAAGTCAGTTAATGGTTGATTTTAGACTAATGTGTTCTTAAAGGGAGAGATTCGCTCGGATTAACAAGAGTCAATTAATGGTTGATTTTAGACTAATGTGTTCTGTATTCTATTTTGAAACTATGAATTGTTAAATAGTCATTTCATTTGCATCTCCTATCTCACTCCCTAGTCTCCATATCCTTCATTTATTTCCAGATGCCATCCTATCTCCAGCTGTAGTACTGCCCCGGACATTAATGTGGATGTCTGATTGTCTTAGCAGGACAGCGACCTGCAGGTTGGTCTCACACGGGTCTGTGGTGAAAGCAGGGAAGAAACAAGAAAACAGGCTGTGATAGCTGGAGACACCGACATTGACAATGAGAGCTGGACAGGACTTGAACCCATGCTCATTTGTCAACGCTACCACGGACATGTTTTTCTCTCCCTCTGCTCCTGGTGTAATAGGTTTGGCTGAAGGCGATGACAGGACCTGTGATGCGCAAGGGAGTGTGGCTGACTAGGGTCTCCAGTAGGAGAGCTGGGACGGACGTAGGTAGATGGTAGGATAGAGAGATGAGGAAAGGGCAAGAGAGGGTAGCAGGGTCGGAGAGAGGACTTAAAATCACAAGAGAGGAGCTATGGAGTAAGGAAGGGGGAGTGAGAGGTATAGCGGAGAGGGAGAGAGGGTGTGAAGAGTAGCAGAAGGAGGAGTTTGTGGTACACTAACAAACTGCTATACATTTACAGCAAAATGTTGACAGTTAGCTACTGTAATTTTATATTACAGTGCAGTACTGTGAAGAGCAATGCATAATGGGGTCTTGATGGTGTAATGTATTGCTGTAATTTTACAATACAGTTTGACAGTAAAGTATTGTATTACCTGTTTTGCTGTATATGTACAGCAGCATACTGTGAATTATGGCTCATTCACATATTTTGAGGCATGACTTGTAAGAATATATATTTGTTTCACCCATTATTGCGAATTCTGTACCCCACAGAATCCACTGTCTTCTTCAAAACTCTGTGGCGCAGTGATAAGTCGTTGGCTTTAGTAGCCTATAATTAGTTGGAATACCAGGTTACATCATGCATCCTGTTTTTGCCTTCAAGTTTACTATTTTTCTAAAACTGAATCTATGTCATTATTTAGGATGCTTAAGACAGAAGCTTATTCTATACTAAACTAAACAAATTATTTGAACAACAGTGCATAAAGTGTGGTTTCACATAAAACTATATTGTGCCTTCAACCGAATTCAACCTCATACCCTCACGTCCATGAATGTTCCATAGTTCCCTACTCTACCTGCTAAGCTACCGGTCAGGTTTAATTACATGTAGAAAATCCTAACTATATTGGGAAGTACGGTGTCCAGTAGAGGCCAGTGTTTGAAAGTAGCTTGGAATCGAAGAAAGCACTAGAACCATAGTGAAATCAGTGGGATCTCGCATTTTGCAACACACCGTTTGAAAAAGCACATGATCAAAGGAAGCTTCGGAGGTCATTGATGACGTACTTCTGATAGTGATACACACATCGGCACACTGCTTTGAAGTTACCTGCTTAGCGAATTTGACACATGTCTCGCAGCTCTGGTTCAACGTGACATCACTAGTGTTTAGCCATGTCCTTTTGATCTCTTTTGCCCTGTAATCATGGCCAGTTTAGAAGCCATTGTTTAGGCCTCCAGAAGTGCAAGTGATATAAAACACCAAATATTCATTGGTATGCTGTAATATATACAGTAATTACATATTCACTGTCATTCAGCCCCTAAGCGAGGCAGTTAACCCACTGTTCCCCTGGTGCTGATGATGTCAATTCAGAGAGGTTGGGTTAAATGCGGAAGATGAATATCAGTTGAATGCATTCAGTTGTACAACTGACTAGGTATCACCCTTTCCCTAGTTGACAAGGTGTTCTTGTCTAGGGTTACAATAAAACTTTTAAACTTTAAAAAAATGTATTATTATATATATTTTTTAATGTAACCTTTATTTAACTAGGCAAGTCATTTCAGAACAAATTCTTATTTACATTGACGGCCTACCTACAGGGTCATCCTCTGGAGCAAATTAGGGTTAAGTGCTTGAGGACCAGGGTTGGGAAACTGTGCTAAATGATCAAATATAAATATTAAAATGACTATGTATGACACTATGTATGCTTTGCAAGTGTTAATATTTACATTAACATGTTGGTAATATAGCAGAAGCTCTTATCCATAACGACTTAGTCACTGTATTACAAAAAAAAAAAAGATGTTTTATATATACAGCGGGTGAAATAAGTAAATAGTAAATATATCTCAGTAAATATATTTCCAAAGGTGCTATTGACATGAAAGTTTCACCAGATGTTGGTAACAACCCAAGTAATCCATACATACAAAGAAACCAAAACAAATAAGTTCAGAAATTAAGTTATGTGTAATAATGTGAAATGACACAGGGAAAAAGTATTGAACACATGAAGAAAGGGAGGTGCAAAAAGGCATGGAAAGCCAAGACAACAGCTGAAAACTATCAGTAATTAAAAAGCAATCCAGCCCCCTGTCAGTGCAAATTAATATGAGCTGGTTCAGTCCCAACTGATGGCCTACAAAAAGGTCTCATTGCCAAGGTGTCACACAAGACACATCTCATGATGGGTAAAAGCAAAGAGCTGTCTCAAGACCTTCGCAACCTAATTGTTGCAAAGCAAAATGATGGCATTGGTTATAGGCGCATTTCTAAGCTTCTGAATGTTCCAGTGAGCACTGTTGGGGCCATAATACGGAAGTGGAAAGACAATCATTTCACCATAAATTTGCCTCGACCAGGTGCTCCTCGCAAGATTTCTGACAGAGGAGTGAAAAGAATAATCAGAAGAGTTGTCCAAGAGCCAAA